>CAWUFW010013939.1:0-442892 GCA_963921515.1 Calotriton arnoldi
CAGAGAGCAGTGCTCTGTCGCACAATTACTCCAGGAGCCGGTGGTGCCATATCAATCAATCAATCAATCACGGCATTTATAGAGCGCGCTACTCACCCGGGAGGGTCTCAAGGCGCTGGGGGAGGGGGTAAGTTACTGCTCGAACAGCCAGGTCTTGAGCTGCTTCCTGAAGGCGAGATGGTCCTGGGTTCGCCGAAGGTGAGTGGGGAGGGAGTTCCAGGTCTTGGCCGCCAGGTAGGAGAAGGATCTTCCTCCGGCGGTGGTTCTGCGGATGCGTGGTACGGTGGCGAGGGCGTGGCTGGTTGATCGTAGCTGGCGTGTGGGCGTGTAGAAGGACATGCGGTCGTTGAGGTACTTTGGGCCCAGGTCGTGGAGGGCCTTGTGTGCGTGGGTGAGGAGTCTGAACGTGATTCTCTTGCTGACGGGGAGCCAGTGCAGGTCTTTTCAGGTGTACGGTGATGTGGCTGTGTCGGGGGATGTCCAGGATGAGTCGTGCGGAGGCGTTCTGGATGCGCTGGAGTCTCTTTTGAAGTTTGGCTGTGGTTCCGGCGTAGAGGGTGTTCCCATAGTCCAGTCGGCTGGTGACGAGTGCCTGGGTGACGGTCTTCCTGGTTTCAGTGGGGATCCATCTGAAGATCTTGCGGAGCATGCGCAGGGTGTTGAAGCATGAAGATGAGACGGCGTTGACTTGTCTGGTCATCGACAGGGAGGAGTCCAGGATGAAGCCCAGGTTGCGTGCGTGGTCCGTTGGCTTGGGTGCGGTGCCCAGGGCCGGGGGCCACCAGGAGTCGTCCCAGGCGGAGGGTGATGAGCCCAGGATGAGGACTTCCGTCTTGTCTGAGTTCAGTTTAAGGCGGCTGTTCCTCATCCAGTCGGCGACGTCTCTCATCCCGTCGTGCAGGTTGGCTCTGGCGGTGGTGGGGTCGTTGGTGAGGGAGAGGATCAGCTGGGTGTCGTCGGCGTAGGAGATGATGTTGAGGTTGTGTCGGCGTGCGATGGCTGCGAGGGGGCTCATGTAGACGTTGAAGAGGGTCGGGCTGAGTGAGGATCCTTGTGGAACGCCGCAGATGACTTCGGTGGCTTCGGATCTGAACGGGGAGAGGCGGACTCTCTGGGTTCTTCCGGCGAGGAACGAGATGATCCATTCCAGTGCTTTCTCTCGGATTCCGATGTTGCTGAGGCGCTTCACTAGGGTGCGGTGGCAGACGGTGTCGAACGCCGCGGAGAGGTCCAGGAGGATGAGGGCAGCTGTTTCCCCGTTGTCGGTTAGGGTTCTGATGTCGTCGGTGGCTGCGATAAGGGCGGTCTCGGTGCTGTGGTTGGCCCGAAACCCGGACTGCGAGGGGTCGAGGGATCCATTCGTCTCGAGGAAGGCGGCAAGCTGTCTGTTGACGGTCTTCTCGATGACTTTGGCCGGAAACGGAAGGAGCGAGATGGGGCGGTAGTTCTTGAGGTCGGTGGGGTCCGCCGTTGGTTTCTTCAGGAGGGCGGTAAGCTCGGCGTGCTTCCAGCTCTCCGGGAAGGTGGCGGTGTGGAAGGAGGAGTTGATGATGTCCCGGAGATGGGGTGCGATGGTGGCGTCGGCTTTGTTGAAGACGTGGTGTGGGCAGGGGTCGGTTGGTGATCCGGAGTGGATGGAGTTCATCGTGCGGGTGGTGTCTTCGGTGTTGATCGGGGTCCAGTTGCAGAGGGTGGTGGTGGCGGGCATTGGTTCGGCGGTAGGGTGCGTTGTTTGTGCGTCGAAGCTGTTGTGTATGTCGGTGATCTTGCGGTGGAAGAACGCGGAGAGTGAGTTGCAGAGGTCTTGCGAGGGGGTGATGTCGTTGTTTCCGGCGCTGGGGTTGGAGAACTCTTTGACGATGCTGAAAAGTTCCTTGCTGTCATGGGCGTTGTTGTCCAGTCGTTCTTTGAGTGCCGACTTCTTGGTGGCACGGATCAGCTGGTGGTGTTTGCGGGTGGCGTGCTTGAGGGCGGTCCTGTTGTCTGTGGTCTGGACGAGTCGCCAGGTTTTCTCGAGAGTGCGGCAGTTCTTCTTGGATTCCTTGAGTTCGTTGGTGAACCAAGGGGTTTTCTTGCTTCCGGGTCTGCTGGGAGGGTTTTTTAGTGGTGCGAGGTCGTCGGCGCAGGCGGTCAGCCACTTGGCGAGGTTGCTGGCTGCTTCGTTTGGGTCTGTTGTGTCGGTGGGTGTGTTCTGGCTGAGGGAGGCGGTGAGCTGCTCGGCGGTGATCTTGCTCCAGCTCCGGCGGGGAGCCTGTTGCGGGTGGTGGTGGGTCGCAGTCTTTCTGAAGCTGAAGTGGACGCAGCTGTGGTCGGTCCAGTGGAGTCCGGTGGCGTGGCTGAAGGAGATGTGCTTGCTGGACGAGAAGACGGGGTCAAGCGTGTGGCCGGCGTAGTGGGTGGGCGTGTTCACCAGTTGTTTGAGTCCGAGGTTGGCGAGGTTGTCCAGCAGGGCGGTGGTGTTTCTGTCGTTGTTGTTCTCCAGGTGGAAGTTGAGGTCCCCTAGGAGGATGTAGTCGGCGGAGGGCATGGCGTGCGGGCTGATGAAGTCTGCGATGTCTTCGCTGAATAGTGTGCGTGGTCCCGGGGGTCTGTAGATGAGGGTGCCTCGGAGGGTGGTCTTGGGGTCCGTGTGTATCTGGAAGTGTAGGTGTTCGGCGGCGGTGAAGGTCTCGTCGGAGTTAGTCGAGATGCGGATGGTGTTCTTGTGTACGATGGCGATGCCTCCTCCCGTCTGGTTGACGCGGTCCCTCCGGGTGATCTTGTATCCATCCGGGATGGCTATGGCGATGTCAGGCGCTGAGGAGGCGTTCATCCAGGTTTCGGTGAGGAAGGCGATGTCCGGTGCTGTTGCGTCGAGCAGGTCCCAGAGTTCCACGGCGTGCCTGTGGACGGAGCGGGTGTTCAGCAGGATGCATTTCAGGTGGTTGCTGCTGTTGCTCGACTTGGCGGAGGTGGTGCACGTCAGGGGGCAGGTGAATCGGCAGGTTTGGCAGGTGAAGGGTCCGTGGGTGCGTCTCGGTGAGGCTCGGTAGCAGGCAGGGTTCCGGCCGGCATTGAGTGCGGTGAGTGTGGCGGCGTCGTAGGTCCGTCGAGTAGTGTTGCGTTGGTGGGTTCCAGGGGTTCTGGCGCTGGGCGCGGTCCAGTCGCGGACGGGCGCAGACGGGCTTGCCTTAGGCGCGCATTCGGCGCGCCAGCGGCGCGCCCGCTAAGCACGTCCGCTGCGCGGCCGTGCAGCGGCCGCCATTTATGGGGAGGTGGGAGGGAGGAGCAGCTGGGAGGCGGGAGGCAGGGGCAGCGAATGGGCAGTCAGGGGGCGGGGCCGCAGGGACGCAGCGGCGGGAATGGCGATAGGCAGCGAGGGGCACAGAAGGAAAAACGGGGGAGAGCAGGCAAATCACGGGCACAACAACAGTGGGGCAGCGAGGGGCACAGAAAGGAAAAACGGGGGAGAGCAGGCAAATCACGGGTAAACAGCAGTGGGGCAGCGAGGGGCACAGAAGGAAAAACGGGGGGAGAGCAGGCAAATCACGGGCACAACAACAGTGGGGCAGCGAGGGGCACAGAAAGGAAAAACGGGGGAGAGCAGGCAAATCACGGGCACAACAACAGTGGGGCAGCGAGGGGCACAGAAGGAAAAACGGGGGAGAGCAGGCAAATCACGGGCACAACAACAGTGGGGCAGCGAGGGGCACAGAAAGGAAAAACGGGGGGAGAGCAGGCAAATCACGGGTAAACAACAGTGGGGCAGCGAGGGGCACAGAAGGAAAAAACGGGGGAGAGCAGGCAAATCACGGGCACAACAACAGTGGGGCAGCGAGGGGCACAGAAAGGAAAAGGGGAGACAAGCAGACAAAACTGGCACCGGGGCCACAAGCGGAGGGCGATCTTACCTACAGGAGCAGCGGGCAGACAGCACAGGCGGAGCTGTGTGGTGGGGGAGCGACCTACCTGGCAAGGTCAAGGGTCGTCGCGCTGCTAGTAGGAGTGAGAGGGTCCACCTCGTCGGAGCTCTCCAGTGGAGGACCACGCTCCCCCCCCCACAACAGTTCCAGGGGCCAGTAGAGCAGGTCAGTGATGCGGCGTTGCTGGGTGGTCGCAGTCAGTGATGCGGCGTTGCTGGGTGGTCGCAAGGGAAGCTATATGTGGCAGTTGAGGGGCCAGCACGCAGCCTCAGGCCGTCGCTGTCCAGGGGCAGGTACTTACGCCACGGGCGATCCACCAGCCATCCACCCTGGTACTCAGCGGCGCTCTGGTTCTGGCTCCGCGCAGCCTGATGCACGGAGCGATACAGCAACCCCAGGGTGATTCGGCGACCGGCCCAGGTCCGCTCCTTCCTTCCGGCCAATGCGTGGCCGCTTCCCCACCTCCGTCACTTCACAGGCACCGGGTGCCGCGGCGAAGGCCGAAGCAGGCGCCGGCGCCGAGGTCTCACGCGCACCAGCTCCGATGCGTCTCACGCCGCACTCGGCCCTCCCAGTCTTCACGGCGCAGGCGGTGCCTCCGCAGTCAATCGCGGTCCCCGGGTGATAATGCTGGAAGGGTGCCGCCGAGGAAGGCAACGGGATCGCACCGTCAGTGGCGCGCGGCGCGGCGGTCACGCGCTGCCGAGGATTTCACTCAGCCGGCAGGCCGTGCCTCAGCCCCGATGTCGCAGGTCTCGCCGAGGTCGTTCTGCGTCTTCTTGCTGACGTCGGGAAGTAGTAATCAGCTCCGCTGCTCTCCCGATGTCTGAGAGCCGCGTTAAAACTGCAGTGTATGTTGAAGAGTCCGGATATTTCGTCGGATTTTTGCTCGGTCGGCGGAGCCGACAGATTAGGCGGCCATCTCTGTGCTCGGCTTGGCCACGCCCCAAGAAACCAATTTTATTATCATTTTATTTTTCTTCATACCTGCAGGCTGCCAGCGAGGCCATAGGGCGGGGCAGGGCCATGCAATGCATGACAACAGTGTGGAGGAGGGGTGATTGGCACTACTAAGTGCACATGCCGGTTTGGCCGGCTGTCGTAGGCTGGCCAAACCGTCATGCGCACTTAGCATTTCTCCACCCGACTGTGTTGTAGAGCCGGGTGGAGAAAAGCCACACGCTCCCAGGCACAGTCTGAGCGGTAAACCAGGCCACTCAGACCAATCCCAGCACTTCTCTCATGCTGTGAATACTATTCCCAGCATGGGAGCAGCCTCAGGATTGGCATCTGGGAGCCTGTGCAGTGTGCACCAGCTGGCCCTGGAGTCGAAGATCAGGAGAGGAGCAACGCTGGCGACTGGTAAGTAAAGTTTTATATTTTTTGGGTGGGTTTTTTGTTTGTGCTTATTTTTGTAATCCCCCCGTTCCCCCCCCTTCCGCCCACCACTTCGGACCCCAAGCAGCCACCACTGGAGGTGAGCAGCCTGTAATACAAAAAAATTACCTTTTCCTCTGCTTGTTAGTATACAGCTGAACGCAATAAAATGTGTGAGTATCACTCAGGTTGTGTGACACTTGGCAGAGCTGCTGCTCGCTGTCCTTGAACGCTTTGTCATCCACTGCAGGGCTGTGTCAGTGATTCCTCCTCCTCTACCTGTTCGTCCTGCTGCTGTCACGTACTACTCTGAATTGTTGTCATATTTAGCCATGGTGCAAGCTTATGTCAAAGAGGCCATGGACTCTCCTTGCATGCACCTCTTTTGAGAACACTTAGAAGGTCACTTCACATACACCTCAATACATTTCCTTTTCTATGCTTTATTCTAGGCATTGAGATGAAGTTCAAGAACCTGCTGTACCCAGTGATATTCGCCCCAGCCTTGATCCCTGAACTGACCAGTGTTCAACAAACAAAGGAGGGTAAATACGCACCTCATTCATTCTTACATCATGTGGATGAGTGAATCGCTGCATGTCTTATGACATCTGTCAGTCAAACTGTATTTGGTCTCACAGCAGTATAAGTTAGCACTTCCTTACTTTGCTGTCTGGTGTTACTATAACTGGGAGAATTGGTGTGCTGCGAGCAAACACTTCCCAAAATGTGGAAGCTACAGATGCATGAACATATTACCAGCAGTGCTTCTTTTCTGCATGCTGTTACACAAAGTTTATTGTTTTCAATGCTGCTCATCTTGCTGTAACCCCAAGCAGTCTAAACTCTATTGCCCCAGATCACTGACTGCTTCTAGTTCCGACTCACCATGTCACTATAACTCATGTATGGAGTCTTCTTTTCCTGATCAGTTTCTGAGCTGTTAATGTGTCCTACAAGGTGATGATGCTCGTGCTCCTGTTGTCCCCACATGCCCCTATATGTATGTTTCTTCCTTGGCAGGTTTACCACCAACCCTGGCATTCATTTTATACAGTGACTTAAAGCTAGTTTTTTTGGGTTAGCTTTAGGTCTTCGTATACTTGTGGCTAGTAGTGAACCAGATCCAAAATCCCACAAACTACATAGTAAATTGAAGACCGTATTTTAATTTGTTGTATTTTTATTTACATTTTTTGTTCAGCTGGTAGAACAAAGAGAGGACTGAGCCCTGGCAGAGCAGGTCCTTCCAGTTAGTTTCAGCTGCTAATTCACCCTGTAGGTTGACACACTCGCGTCTCATTGTTGAATTGTTGACTGTAAGTGCAGATTTCTACAAATTCCTGGTGCACCATGCTGCCTTTACAACATTTTTGCCCCCAAACATTTATTATGGGTGAAGGCAAAACAGGCACTGGTGCACAACAAAGTGTGTCACGTGCGATGCCACCTCTTGCTACCAAGGGTGTACGTATATGCAGAAAACAGCAATTCGACAGCTAATAACAGCTGTAAATTATTAGGTATCTGATAGGTCATGCTATTCTGTAATGACACCGATAATGCTCCATTGTTTAGAGACTTTTATGTGGGAATGGATCTCAGGCACCAAACACCCCTTAAGACAGGAAATACTCCTTGATGACCTTTGTAAGCTTAACAGAGCGTTCGCCCATTTAGGCCCACTACGTTGTGCTTCTAGCCAAGAGATCCAGGGTAATTTGATTACTCAATCATCTGACTCGAGTTTATTTAGACCATGTGAGATCAAGATAATAAATGAATTGGACAACGTATTCTTTGGATCATTGACTCTTTTGGTATGTTTAACATTCTCTTTAAACAGCTACACGCTACTAGAACAAAAATATCACTCTTTCTATAAAAAATATTGCGGATCCACAATGTGCTAATGGAGGGATTTTGGGCCACATGTAAGTAGTAATTTAGCAATTACCTAAAAGTGAATTTTTGCAAATCGCTATTAGGTAATCACAAACACCTATGCACTAATGTGTCTTTGACACAATTAGCGATTCCTAAAGGGGATGCAATTGACCTACCTCATTAATATTGATTAGGTAGGTTGGAATTTGCAACCCATTGGGAATCGCTAAAAACACAGGGATGGTGGCCTGCTAGCGACAGCAGACCACCATGTCTGTGTTTGCTTTTAAATAAAACAACAGTATTTTTTATTTAAATGCCGCCCGTTTCCCTTAAAGGAAAACGGGATGCATTTCAAAAACAAACATGACAAGTTTTCTTTTCATTTTGTAAGAGAGGATAGTAGTCCGTTGGACCACTGCCTGCTCTTAAAAAATGTTTTCGCATACATTTGCAAAGGGGCCCCCCCCCCTATTTGTGAATGGGTTACCACCCACTTGAGGTTGGTGGTAAAATGCAAAGGTTTTGTGACCACCTTTCAGTTGCAAAACATTCTTACATACCACTGAGAGTCACTATTAGGATGGGATGGCCTTAACACGCGCCTTCCTAATACCGAATCGCTAACCCATTTTGCGATTCGGTATTAGGTTACTGAATTGCAAAATGGGCCTTTGTACATAGAAAAATGCTTTTTTCCGGTCACAAACAGCCCGATTCTGCGAATCAGGCCATTTGGCACATGAAAAAAGTTAAATGCAAGTGGCCCTTTGTGCAGAAGTGCTTTTAAAAGAGGGGCAAGTGACTGTCCATCATATATAGAATTAATCTTCACAAGGGATTTTGACTGTAAAAAGTGGTCTGGATTTGTATATGTTCATCCCAATTTAAATTTGTATAAGACAGCAATCCTCAATATTTATATATTCTAACTTCCTCTATTTTTGGCCCATTTAAAATCCAGCTAAAATGTAACACCTTTTCCCAAAAACTAAGGGCCCTATTTATCATGGGTTTGTGTCGCGTTTGCACCAGGGAAAGTGGTGCATGCGTGACGCAAACCCTAAAATGCGATTTTTCAAGCCAAGCAAGGCCACTTTGCGTCTCCCTGCATGACTTGATCAATCAGGAGTAATGCAATGCAGCACAAATCGCTGTGTTGTGTTACTCTGCCCTGGGAAGGCGTTCCCACGCAACTCCCATGGATTTTGACGCATTGCCAGATGGGAATGCGCCAGAAAGATACGCCTTCTCAGGGGAGGCATTTCAAGGAGAAATACCTTTATTTCTCCTTGTTGCTTCCTCTTTCCATGTGTGTTGCATTCTGCAGCACACATAGAAGGAGGAATAAGCCTCTCAGGATTGTTTTTGTTCAGAAAGGTGCCCTTTCCTGCACAAAAACAATCTTGCGTGCAACGCAGGCACCCTTGCAATATGGTGCAAGGATGCCTGCATTGGTGCTAGGCAGCCCATTGTGCGCCAGTGCTGGGGTAAGGACAGGAATATGCTGTATTGTAATAAATATGGTGCATTACTGCCCTTTCCATGTAATGCAGCGTAGCGCAGCGCTGGAAGGTTGCTTGCTGCGCTGCGTTACTGTTTGATAAATAGGGCCCTAACACTTTTTGCTTTACAATGTCCTGCATGGATGTCAAGTTTCTTCTGAAAGACCCCTGAGGGTGTAGTGACATGACGAGGTCATCGGCATACATTGAACAACGTATATGAGATGTCCAATTTTTGGAGAAAATGAGCTTGTAGTATTTAGTCAGCTGGATGGATCAGCCACATATAAACTAAAAAAATCAAAGCTAATACGCACCCACAGCGCAGTCCATCGCATTTATATATCTCTTTCATAAGGTGACAAGAGGGGTGTATTTCTACTCGACTCCAATTCAGCGTATGTAATGTTTGAATTAAAGTCAATCGACTCCGAGGATTATTCTCGGCTTGTAATTTTCCCCATAATCTCCCTCTATCAACCGCATCAATTGCTGTACAGAACTCCACAAAGCAGCAGCATAACTTAATGGATTACTTCACAATTTCCCATACCGCATAGAAGTGATCGGTTGTGGAGTGGCCTTCTCCAAATCCTCCTGGTTGCATGGGTGAACAATTATATTCAAAGACACATTCCTCGAGCATGGGAAGCAATATTTCGGAGAAGACCTTCTCAGAGACATCTAGAAGGCTGGTTAGCCTATAGTGTGTTGGCGTACTCCCACTTCCGCCCCCTCCCCCCTCCTTCAATAAGGGTTTAATGATAGACCCCTCTCCAAGACTCTGGGATTTTTTCTGATTTCTGCCATCCATTGAAGTAAAAGTTTGAGATCTTCTGCCTACCATTCCATGTTGACTTTAATAGTGACTGCAGGAATTTTGCTAGGCCCTACGGTCCTACTCAACTTGAGCGGTGATATTGCTCCTTTTATATTTTTCAGAGAAAATAATGCAGTTATCTCTTCATACATATTATATGGTGCTTTTAGGGAGGGGGAGCCATATAATCTTAGATGACGTGCAATAACAGTAACACACTTTCTCTTCCAGGAATTGCCTTCGGCGCAGCCTGCTCTTTGACCTGCATCGAAGAGGTACTGAAGAAAGCTGTGGCTGACCTCCCTCCTCATCAAACAGAGGTGTTTAGAGCGGTGTTGGAGCAACTCAGGTGGTTTGCAGGACAGCAGATCCGAAATGTGGCGGTGAGTCACCGAAAGAAGGATTGACTGTATGAATAGTATGGTATAGAAGGGAACCGGAAACCAAATCAACACAGGCATCTTGATTGGCAGACTAGGAGCACTGAGAACGCTGAAAGGTGGGCTTCATGTTTTTTTGGGGCAAAGTGATCAGGCTGGCTGCAAGGGTTAACGGGGGGCCATTCAACAGTTGGGGTCCTTGAACTCGTGAGTACTTACTCCGTGATGCGCTACAATGTGTTCAAGAAATTTCCGGATGCATGTTAGTTAGTGAGAGCAAGTAAAATTCAGGCAAGAGTGCTTTCTTCCCAAATTAAAATGTATAATTAAGGTTCAGGTAGTGTACTTTGAGAGATGGCACATATCTCTATAAAGCAGGGTTCTCCAAAGTCGGTCCTGGAGAGCCGGATCCATGCATGATTTTTAAGATAACTACATTTATCTAAATGGGGATATTCCAAAAATCTGGCATGGATCCGGCCCTCCAGGACCCACTTTGGAGAACCCTGCTATAAAGGATGAGCACAAGAATCTTTAGCACTGCGGCAAAAAATAGCAATTTGCTTGATGGAGCACTCCTTATGTGCGCAAAAATTACATTTTTTTGATCTTTTGCATTCATTTGGCACCACCACCTCCTTACCTTGAATTATATTAGGACGCGCACTTAGGGGCATTTAGTATGGACTGTGTTGCATTTTATTATGTACCTCACTGAAATGCATAACAGTGCAATTAAATGAATTATTTCTTTTGAGAAACCTGATGGAATATTTGCTCAGGGAGTGGAATAATTTCATGATCTATCAATGGACAAAAAACAGGAAAGAGGAGAGAGAGGTGGAACACTAGTCAGGGAAACTATGGGGCTTATTTACAAGCCCCTTGCGCCGCCGGGGCATTACTTTTTCCCATATTAAAAGTGATGCGCCGGCGGTACAAGAGGCTTGTAAACAAGCCCCTATGCCACTGCAGCCAGTGCAAATACTGACGCTGAAGCCGGGGAAATGGAATGGAACTATGCCATAGGACTGTGACCCTAGCAGAGCTAGATTAGCAGACTCCTTGCATGGCCCAAATGACCCTACACTTGATGGTCAGAGTCCTGTGAGGCTGCAATAGGAACATTATCCTTTTCAAGGGACCCTGCTGCTTGGCTTGAGCTGAGAGATGCCCTGCTAGACAGCCAAGAAAGGGTATTTAGCTCAGTTGCAAGGAAGTAAACTGCGAGGGAGTATCTTTTGATGGTGGTGTGCATCTGTCATCTTGTGATCTTCAGTGTGAAACAGTTAGGGGTATATTTATGAACATTGTGGTGCAGGGCAGCGCAGCAAATCACCTTGCTGCGCTGCCCTGCGTCACAGAGAAAGGGCAGGTATGCGCAGTATTTATCCAATACAGCGCATTCCTGTACTTTTCCCTTGTGCAGTTGCTGTTTTGGCAGCCTAGCGCTGGCGCAGGCACCTTTGCACCATGGTGCAAGGGTGCCTGTGTTGTAGGCAGGACTGTTTTTGTGCAGGAAGGTGTCCCTTCCTGCACAAAAACAATTCTGAGAGGCATTTTTCTCATTTTTATGTGTGTTGCAGAAAGCAGCACACATACAAAGAGGAAAAAACGAAGAGAAATAAAGATATTTCTCCTCATTGCGCCTCTCCTGGGGAGGCGCATCTTTTTGGCACATTCCCAGGTTTACCAGGTTTGGTAAATCTGGAAATGCGTTCAGAACCTTGGGAGTTGTGTGGGAACACGCGCGCAATGCCCATGGAACGCCTCCCTTGTGCAGAGGAAGGAAACGCAGCGATTTGCGCTGCGTTGCATTAGTTACACATTTATAAAGCCATTCAAAGCCATGCAAAGAGGCTTTGCGTGGCTTCATAAGTCTGACTTAGAGGTTTGCGTCACGCATGTACCATGTTGCGTGGTGCAAGCATGACACAAACCTCTCATAAATATACCCCTCCGTCTCTGTTTCACATTCTGCTACTTGCCTTAAGACAGGAAGACATTTTGAACATGATCTGGCCATCCAAATTCTGGATATTCACCTTTTGGTTCTTCAACTGTGAGAAGCCCTACTTCGAGGAACCCTTATGTCTAGTTCCCAATCCCTCACCCTGGGATGCTGCTGGTCGAGCCGAGGAGGGGTGCTGGCACTCACTTCTTCAGGTTTCTGTCTTTAAAGTGAGAGTAGGATTCACCAGCATCTACGTCCACTGAGAAGATCACTCCTTATAAGGGTATGCCATGTATGGCACCGGAACAGTTATCTACACAATGCGCTCCATGGCCGTGATGCACTTACAGGAAGTAAGCCAAGGGGAATGTTTTTATTGTAAAGCGTGCCTGGACTAACCTAGAAGTAAAGGTTGCCTTAGGCAGGCGCAATTGAGAAAGGGGCTCATGGTAAAACTTTTAATTCCATGAACCAACCTGTATGTTGATCTACACACCTGTGACCTCACTCTGACAGTTCCCGCAATGTCAAGGCCTTTATATTTTGTTCTGCTTAGTCCACAGTGACAATTCGGCACAATGACGTGCATCCAGCGAAAACCTTTAGACAGAAACATGATGAGCAAACCAAGCAGAAGAAATGGTGATCAAAAAATCAAAAATCATTGTGCCAAAACACTGACTGAAAATCTACCTCAAAGGAATTATATAAAAAAGGTTAAAACGATTTCCAGAAAAAACAATGCATTCAATTTTGAATAGTAGAAGCTCATAAGATATGTTTTTAATACAAACAAATTACAGAAAACGTTTTAAATATGACAAATAATTAGCATTAGTTTTGCCAATGCTTTGTGTTGTGAGAGTGAGCTGCACAAGCCTGCAGTGGCGCAGGTTGTGACTAGGTGTCCTGAGTGTGGACACCTAGTATAAGCATGCAGAATGGCAGGATGTTACCAGGTGTGCTGTACCCCAGGCAGCTACTAGGTGTCCCGAGAGTGTGCCTCACCAGCCTGAAGTTCCACATGCTGTTACTAGGTGTCCCGAGAGTGTGCCTCACCAGCCTGAAGTTCCACATGCTGTTACTAGGTGTCCCGAGAGTGTGACTCACCAGCCTGAAGTTCCACATGCTGTTACTAGGTGTCCCAACCTTGAGCAAAAGTATGGAAACAGAGGTTTGGTCTGAAACCGTTTCAAAAGCAGGGCCACTGGAATTATGCGATTGTGCTGCTGCAATGTTTTCCAGCATAATTATAGATTTGCCGCATTTGCCACATAATTCACCATTTGCTGCATAATTTGCCGATCTGAAGCAAAAAAAATGGTTTCTAGCTCAAACGGTTCATAAGTTACTAAAAACGCAGCAACAAGTGTTGCTGCACAGTGGATGGCCCTCTGCAAAGTTTGACTGGTAATCTTTCTATTGCTTATTGCTAAGTTTGGGTGTAAACTGCTGCTAATGAGGTGCAACCAATGCCCAGACACTGTTAACAAGTTTGAAAATGGCAAAATAATGAGGTATTGCTGTCATAAAAAGTGCTGCATTACGCTGCATAATTTGGCGTTCCTTGCCACATAATTTACTCAACCCTACAGCATAATTTGGCCCTCCCCTGCTGCATAATTTGGTCCTCCCCTGTCGCATAATTCCAGTGACCCAACTCAAAAGCAGGTGCATCAATGGTCCTCCGCTGAATTATTCAGGGGTTCATTAATACAAAAATCACTCAACATCACTGTAAACATATCTCCTCAACAGACATTTACATTGAATGTGTAGAAGCAGTTGTTAGTTGGCAGCTCTGTTCTAGCCTTTCTTCTTCCCTAGGATCCACAGGCTACTAACATTGCCCATGCATCAGCAGGAACAGTTGTGGATAGGTACTGAAAGGCAGATGCAAAATGGCTTGCATGCATCCCGCTCATACCTATTAAAAATTAACAAAAATACTTTTGTTACCTCCCTCTTCTAGCAATGACACCATATTTCATGGGTTGGGTGCAAGAATGAACCTTGTCCCACTCAGGTTAGTTATGGCTGCACTTAGACAATATATTCCCTGCAAATATTAGAAAGCAAGGTAACTCCCTAGAGTCATTGCTCCTTTGTCCTCAAATACTGTGAGGTTAGTGAGTAAACAGCACAGGAGGGCGTCCTCCCGAAGTGACTCCCACCCACCCCCCTCAACAGGATATATTTGTAAATGTCCTGTGCTTCTGCCCAAGATGACACAATGGCAGAGATTGCACTTGCTAACGACCTGCAAGTGATTAAGATAAAGCCAGCAAGCAGGCAGCCTTTGAATTTACTGCACATATAAAGGGTAATGAATAGCTTATATTTAGCAGAAGTGACCTCAAGTCACCTCTGTGTGGGGACTCAGCAGAAATATCCCATTGCACTTGCCGGAGCCCAAAAGGACTCTCCTCGATGGTTCTAGAGAGGTCGATGAACCTTTTCCACCATGCTCAGAATTAGAGCTCCCTAAGGAATAAAGTCATCAAAACATCATGGACATTTATAATTTACGATGAGTCAATGACGAGAGGTTAAGTTTAGTTTTAAAGGCTTTATCTTATCTATAGGTTTAGAATCTCAAATATCTTTATTCAGTTTAGTAATTTACAGAAATAGAGAAGAGATTAGGAATCAATAATCAAGATATCTGTTCCATAAAGAAACCCAATAAACTAGCTAAGGGACCTATTCTAAATAAGAATCCACAAATAGTTCCATTGGAAAAGAGCGTTAAATAATGGACAAACTTCTCATGAACAGTAGTTCTGGAAAACTCAGCCGAGTTTCCCACAATTGCAGTAGCAACTGTTTTAGACTAGCGATCTGTGCAGTAGCATCGATCACAAATTAATAAAGGAATCGCCTCAAGAGATCTATAGAAATCAGCTCCCAATGAAGCAGAGGAGAAATACAGCAGCAAGACTACCGGACAGGTAAAGGGAAAGTAGAGGTGTGGTGGTCTAACTAGCTATGAACACTCGTTATTATAAGCTTTTAATACATGTATGAATCCTTCTAAGACGCCTTCACTCGATGGCCAATTAGAACAGCTCGTAAGGTGGTGTTGTCAGTCATATGATGCATCTTCTTCCTATTCCCACGGTCTGCACTCGCGTCATCTGGATTTATAGAGTTTTCTAGCATAATTGTTAAATGAGGGAAGGTTCCCATGAAAACCCTCTTACTTAAGCTAAAGCTGCACTATGAGTTTCAGCGCAGAAACAAAGGCTAGTCAGCAAATATGAAAACATATATCAAGTTAATTTGAAGCAACATTTATAAGTCTACATCACCATCTGTTCTTTGCAGTTTCAATAAGTCTAATATTCTTAGTGGAAATGATCTAACATGAGGTGAGAGGAACTAAATGAACATAATATTAAAGTCAGCACATTTCTAGGATGATATCAATTTTAGGCTGTTGCACATAATATTTTACTATGAGCAAAGGTTGAAAAGAAAGCCTTGGGCTAAGTCGCTGCACAGGCTAAAGTATAGTTGCTTGGTGCAAACATTTTTTGGAAAACATGCAATTATATTTATTTGTTCTACTAAAAGGTATTCACATATTTTGTGAATCATTTCTAAAACGTTTATTTTATTTGTATTTTAAACATGTTCTAAATTGCATTTCTCATTAGATAAAATATGTTGATTTCTAAATATGTGATAATTTCTCTCACACTGAATGTGCACTTCATTGGATTTACTGCCTCCTATTGGGGAGGCTGTACCCTGCCTGCTGGGGTTACCCTACACAGTAGGACCTAAAAGCCTAAAGAAAGGATGGTACCGGAAAAGGGTGAGTGGGCTACCATGATGCCAGATCAGCGATACAGCTAAGGCCTCTTAGTCTAAGAAAGGGTCAGTGGGAAAGCAAAATAAGGCTCTAAGGGGCTCCTTTCACAGTAGGAGACGGCCCATGACAGTGGTGCAGGGTTCACTCCTGGCCACTCTCAAGGTGGGAAGTGGCACAACAATTCCCCAACACCATCTCACCACAGCCCGCAGGTCATGCAAGCAGGCTTTGGGAAAATAAAGGGAGGCATAGCGGTGCTCCCTTCATGAGGAAGCATGAGCTTAGCATGGGAGGAGTCAGGCAGCCAATACCAATTGTGCAGGACTCACTACTGCTTCCTCAAGACTCAAGAGCTGCAATGTGGTTATCTGGTTCCCCAACACCCCCCACTACAGCCCAAATGGTGTCTGGTGGTTAAAGTTCCAGAAACCCGATTTTTTACCTGTGTTTTTGGGCAGCAGTTGACCCTGATGGTGGCCCATGGGATTGACAAGCAGGTGGTGTGCTACCATAGGTCAGAAGAGGGGGTAAGAGGGGGGAGGGTCATTGGCCTTGCTCAGCTCAGCCGCAAGAGTTGACACAGACAGAACTGAACCCCAAACAAGATCTATCTCATTGAAGGAATACAATAGGAAACATCGGATTAACTGAATTGACTTTACCTTCTGCAAGTGCATAAAAACAGGCGCTGGGCTCTGCCCTGAGGCAGTGGAGCTTATCATGATACACCCCCCAGTGCTCGCTTTAGGTGGTACGACCCCGGAAGTGTGAAGAACTCTGTTCTAATGATATACAGTAAAGAGTAATTAACAGTAACAATCTAAAAGTCAAGGATTTTAGCAGATGGTGTCAGTTTGCAAAGTATTCATGTCTTTAGTTCTGTAACTTCTAGCTGATTCTTTGTACTTGCTGAGGCTTTCAAAGGTGATATTTTTGGCATTGTGGTTGATATCGAAGGCACAAGACAGTTTAGATATTTTATATTAGACATTTAGCTGCAGTACAGTTGACCTTAAGATAAAAAAAATAAAAAAAACCTCCTTAGCGTATTTAGCCATGGCTAGTTTCATCTTGTGACCAAACCAAATGAATTGTCTCTTCTTTAGCACTTTACCCACTTTCATCAGGTCTCTATACTCTTAAACAACATTATGATACATCTCGTTTTGGATACTTCAAAGAATTAACACCTTTAACTCCTTCAGAGAGGACATTGGGCCTGGTGTACTCGGAAGCAGGTCGCAAACAATGAATGCAAATTGTGCACTGGCTTTTTGCAACCGGCCTGTAATTTAGCCATGTATATATATATACTAATAGGTCACAACACAAAATTTGCTTTAGCAGGGGGTCACAGACAGACCTGTCTATAATTATAATAGTAAACATTTATAAAGCGCACAGCTACCTCAAACAGAGATTTCACAGCGCTACGCAGACTACATCAGCAAACTCGCAAAAAGACAGATATTATTCCTGCAGAAAGAGCCAGGTTTTTAAGGCCTTATTAAACTCGTGTTCCGATTCAAGTTGGCCCAAGTATGCTGGCAAAGAGTTCCACAGACTTACGGTCCTAACCGAAAAGGACCTACCCCTTTGTCGGGCCTTAGCATATTGCGGTACTCAGAGCAGTCGCTGGTGGTTGAATCTAAGCATCCGTTCCTGTCGATATGGGCTGAGCCAACGCTTGAGATAACCTGGGCCCCTATCATCAAGAGCTCGGAAAGCAAAGGTCAACGCCTTAAATTCAATCCTCTTAGCCACTGGGAGCCAATGTAGGTGTCTCCAGTGGGGGGATATATGCTGCCGGAAAGGGATCCGGCCAATCAGCCTTACCGTAGCATTCTGAACCATCTGTAGTCTCTGTATCAGGTAGGCTGGTAGCCCCAGATACCAGCTGTTGGCGTAATCCAACTGGGAAGTCACCAGCGTGTGGACGATTATCCTGCGGCTCTCCTCTGGAAGCAAGTGGAGGAATTTCCTTATGCCACGCAACCTCTCAAAGCAAGCTGACGAAATCTGACGTGCTTATGTTGTAAAAGAACAATACGTTTCCCACTTAATGCCAAGATTTTTAGCTGCCTCTGTTGGAAGCGGCGGAGGTCCCATGTCTGTGGGCCACCAGAGGCACGATGCAGGAGGAGGTGACTGACTAAAAAACAGGACCTCCGTTTTGTCTGCATTTAATTTCAAGCAGTTACTATTCATCCAGCTTGAGATATTTGTCAGACATTCCTTGAAATTGTGGAAGGCGTCTGCGGAATGTTCTTTAAAAGAGAACACCAGCTGGGCATCATCCACATAGGAGACCGCCTTCACCCCCCTGCTGCAATGAGGACTGACAGTGGTGCCAAATAGATATTAAAAAGCAACGGACTCAAGGCAGAGCCCTGAGGCACTCCGTACACTAGCGGTTTTTGAGTGGATTGAAATGGTCATAGGAAAACCTGTTGTGAGCGATCCTCAAGGTAAGATTGGATCCAGGAGCGAGCCACCCCCCGAATGCCGGACTGATTTAATCTTTCCAGTAAGATTGAGTGTGAGACCGTGTTGAATGCTGCCGATAGGTCTAACAGTACCAGCATTGCTGGTTCACCACCATCAACAGTCATCCTCATAGATTCAGCTACTTCAACCAGGGCCTTCTCTGTACTGTATTCAGTGCAAAAACCTGATTGGGTATCATGAAGGAGGCCATTCGCCTCTGTGAAATCAGCTAGCTGTGGCAGAACCATCTTCTCCAGCATTTTTGCGGGTGCCGGCAGAAGGGAAATTGGTCGAAAGTTACTGAGAGCGGCTGGGTCAGCGTTAGGTTTCTTCAACAGTGGAAGTAAGAATGCCTGTTTCCAAGTAGCTGGAAAGATGCCCTCTTTCAGCGAGGAATTCCAAATATGGTTCAACACTGGGTTTAGCAGTGGGGCCCAAGATCTAAAACACTGTGGGGGGCAAGGATCTCTAGGAGAACCTGACTTGCATCTCTGCAGTTCAGCCAGAGATTCCTCGGCTGTGATAGAGCGAAACACTGTAAAGGAGCTCGAGGTGTTATAAGTAGCAGGTTGCTGTATAGTCACATCCTTTGCCCTAGCCAGGAATAAGGAATATAATTACAGAATTTTTTCGTCGAAGAAGTCTGACAGGCTTGCGCAAAGGGAGGGAGACGGGTGGATGATACCCTCCGATGCTGCCGGGTTGGTAAAAGATCTGACAATTTTAAAGATTTCTTTTGCAGAGTTTCCTGAGCTCTTTATGCGGCTAAC
Organism: Calotriton arnoldi; assembly: GCA_963921515.1. Lineage (NCBI taxonomy): Eukaryota > Metazoa > Chordata > Amphibia > Caudata > Salamandridae > Calotriton > Calotriton arnoldi. Next base: position 18,900 of record CAWUFW010013939.1, read on the forward strand.
CAGGTATTCTCTCCTTGCCCTCCGCATTGACTTGTGTAATTCCTGCAGTGCCTCCTTATACATATCCTTTGCAACGGGATTGTAGTTCTTCCTCTAGCAGCGCTCTAACCTTTTGCATCTATTCTTTTCCATTTTTAGTTCAACGGAGAACCAGGGGGCGGGTGGTGATGTTCTCGTGGAGGTGATTGACCTAAGTGGAGCCACTGTATCTACGGTGGATGTAATCCATGAGTTAAAACAGGAGGAGTCTCTGTCGGGATCATCCGACAGCTGTGGCTCCGTTGCCTGTAAGGTAGACCCCAATGTATCTATATTTATATTTTTCCAATTTCTCTTTAAGTCACTTTGCCTTCTACTAGACAATTGCTTGATCTCCATCGCAAGAGTGAAAGAAACAAGAAAATGGTCCGTCCAAACTAAACAAAGGGTGTCCTCCACTTCCAGATCTTGGATGTTGGAAAAGATTAGATCTAATGTGCGTCCTCCCCTGTGAGTAGGAGGAGTGACAAACTGAGTGAGGTTGGCACTGCTAATAAATATTAAGCAGCAGATTGCTATTTGTACTCTACATGTGATTGATTACAAAATCAGAGATGGTGGCCTGCAAGGAACAGCATACCACCAATCCTGAGTTCACATTCCCAAACCGGAAACATGTTTTTAAAGCAGTCTGTAAACGTCAAAGGAGCAAGTGCTGCTCTAAAAAAAGTTACCTTTTAGGTAACTTTTCAGAGGAAGCAGGCTGTAGTCCGGCGCAGCCCGAGCCCTTCCTGAACAATTCACAGTGGTGTGCATTGAGATGTTAGTAACTGTTCAGTGGTTTGTGACCACAATTGAGGACACAAACCATTGATACATTTCATTGCGTATCGCAAATAAGAGGGACGCCCCTTTCATGCTCCTCCAAATTGAAATTTAGAATGAGTCGCAAAGCTCCTTTTGCAATTTAGAAAGGCTTTTCCAGATCGCAAAAGAAGTTTGTTACATAGTTAAAAATATTTTACGGTGGCAACGCAGGTGTTTTTTCGATAGGCAGGGTTTGTGACCGCTAATGCTTTAGTACATCTGGCCCACAGAGCAAGGGGTTAATATGACAATTACAATTTCCATCTCCTCTGGTTGTTGTTAAGTGAAGTGACCTCTTCTTTTAACTTACATCATTTATCTGAAATAAGGTGAACCTTGCCAATTCTTTGTTTTATGACTGTAGTTTGTAATCAACTATCAATCATCAACTTGTTGAAGGTTAACTTAAGTGATTGCTACAAATGGTTGTTCGACCCTTGTGCCACTTCCAGGGTAGAATGAAGATTGAGTTGGTGACCAAGGTTCATACTTTGCTCATTAAGAATTGGCGCCAACGCAACATGTGGCTTATTTAGTGTGCTGGAAAACTCAGCAGAGAAAGACCTTAAAGGTGTGTTTTTTTCATATTTTAGAATTAGTTGCAATTTTCTTGACCCACTCATATAACCACGGCTGACCAAAAGTGGGCATTTACCCTCTACAACAGATAGATCAAAATTGATAAAGATTCTTAAAAAAACATTTCTAAAGTCGGAAAATCTATTGAAAGGATTCCTATCATTCAAGGGCCTAAGCACCAAGTATGCAATATAACCTTATTGCCCTCAGTAGCTGGCTATACCAGCCATTAAAGGCCCACTCCCTTGTTAAAGGCCCTCGCCTTTAACAAGGAAGTGGGCATTTAATGGCCCGTATAGCCCGCTACAGAGGGCAATAATGCTATTAGAACATTCCGCCCCTAGAAGGAAGAATGTTCTAATTAGTAAAGCAAAGGCCTCACAGAGGCCAAGGCGGTTGAAATCCCCCCGGGCTCCATGAGGCCTTTTGTTCACTGCAACAGGTGTGAAAGGCAAACATTGGCATGTTGATGTTCCGGGCTTCTACCAGCCATTAGAAGCCCGGACCACTCCATTGTCTTCAATGGAGCGGTCAACATTCCAATGTTCTAATACAGCCTTAGAGCCCGACCTAGCGGGCTCTACCGGCCATTAAAGGCCCGGTCCAGCGTTAAAGGTCCGAGCCGGTCTAATAACTAAAAACAAAGGCCTCTCGGAGCCTCGGGCTCCGAGAGGCCTTTGTTCACAGCAGCAGCTGTGAAAGGAAAACAACATTGGAATGTTGCTCTCCGGGCTTCCTTCAGCCAGTAGAAGCCCGGAGCACTCCATTGTCTACAATGGAGCGCTCAACATTCCAATGTTCTAATCTCCGTTGAAACAGCCTATGCAGAGATTTCCTTTCAACAAAGAATTAAACATCCCACCTCCAGAACCAAGTGCAAAAGCAGAAGAGAAAAGCGATTCCTGGCCACCTGACCATGTCTCTGGAATGACCTCTCTCTGAACATAACCAGTGACCCCAATCAGATGTGTTTAAGTTCAAACTTTTAAGCTTATTTTTCTGACCATTTGTTGGTCATTAGGACGTGACCTTTGGTTATCGTGGCTGTCCAACAATGTCACTGTAACATGTGTGATGACTCAACTGATGGACGTTTGGGACTTGGCAAATATACATCTGGTGACTCTTCAACAATGTTAATGCAATGTGTGGTATGAAATACCAACGTGGTGCCCTCAGCCAGCGCATCATGGTAAAACAATCACGAAAGTAACCATGTCTGCAAAAAATGTAATGTAAAAATCATATTAGATTAGTAATGCTCTGTTACATGTAAGGATTCTGCCACTGGCAGAAGCACTGATAACCAATTGAGATATGCATGTAAACTATACAAACTCTACACATAAACATCCAAGTGAGCACCCAGGGTTAAATAACAAACAGTGGCCCTGGGATGCTGATGTGTTAATATAGATCTCTGTATTCAGCAGTGAATTAGAATATCTATCAAGTCTTGTGATTGGAAACTTTGATCAGAGGAGCTTCAAATGAAAGACCACTTGGTTACATGACTTTATGTTCAGATGCAACTGCTTCGAAAGACCTGCACCAAGTTGAGGGGGTGTGGCCTCAACCTACAAATCTGCATATATATTCTAGCTACTCTAATGACTTGTGCTCATGTTCTGTAGGATAAATACATGTACCTAACGTGGTTAATAATGAGGAATTAACATTGCAATTTACAATAATTTTCCTGAGAGTAAGAGAAATAGTCAATGAAACCCTACGTTACATAAAGATTACCAATCATTGGAAAGTGCAAGTGTCTTACAATTTCTGTCTTTAGTGGACTATGTTTAGGTGTATGTATACATATGTATGATCATAAAACAAACTCAAGTGAAAGCATCCAATGCCTGGAGTGGGATGGTCTGTTGATCTATACTTTCTACTGGGGTGGGAGGGAGTATAATTTGAGTGACATGTCAACAGACCAATGGTGAAAGAGTGTTGGTTTGTAGCCCCTATATATGTATATATTTGTGTATGATTTTGTTGAAAAACTTGAGGCTGGCAAGACAACTAAAGCTATCTTTAGGCCAGACTGAAAAAGGTTATTCCTACTTTCTAATGTAAGAAGTAATGTAGTGAGCAACTCGGCAACTACGTGCAGCTGTCACGTCACACGCCGAGGACATATAATAAAGGAGGCGGGTTAAGAGATCAAAGTGTCTAGATGACCTAGCTCTGATGTCCCCGTTGGTCAACCTCACAACAGCCCCAATGACAAAGTCAAAAACTTTGTCACATGAATGCAGTCGAACTTGCCCCCAATCACTGACCACGACATCATGACCTTTTTGTAGTGCTCTGATTTTCTGACAGCATAGATTGTAATACTGTTTTTTTTCCAGGCTGTTGGGGGAAATATAATGACTGCCAGTCCGATATCTGACCTTAATCCTGTGTTTATGGCAAGCGGATCCAAGTTGACCGTGATGTCAATAGGTAAGCCGGGGAAACACCTGTTTATAGCAACATTCATAATATCCAAACTATAAAGAGCGCGTTTGTCTAGCACAGAAAAGAGACACAAGTGTTTTTTTTTTTATTACAGAGTTTTATATAGCACGAACTTGACCCGAAGGTATCAGAGCGCTTTACATAGCACCAGTTGCGTTACATGAGGACACATTCATTTTTGTTAGGCACGGGGAGATTACGTGATTTGCCCAGAATCACAGGATCTTCAGTGTCATTGCCGAGACTCGAACCCGGTTCCCCAGATTCGAGGTTGACCGCCCTAACCGTTAGGCCAACTCCTCTCCCAGCACGTTGTTCTGAAGACATTATGCAATACAGGGCACAAGTTCTAAGAAATAGAACTCATTTTTTTGCTCTATAATGATTATGAGTGAGATGTTGAGCCAGTTACACAGATGAATACATTGTACCACATGGGCAAGGTAGCACCGGGCTTCACGGGTAGCACATAGGCTGGAAAGTCCTAGCCTGTCCCTAAAATTTGAGTGACACAGACAATGACAGAAGAACCTGGAAATGTGATCCGCTTTAAAGGTATGATAACAAGGACATGTTAATGATAAGACACTGAAACACACAATCACTAAGAGAGGCAGATCCTGCTTACAGACTCTATTCCAGTATATTGCAGGAATTGACAGCATTTCCTTGATTTTACAGATGCATTTGGGACCATGTTTGCCTCCTTTTGTGAATATGAGGCCTGAGGCATACTGAGATAGTGTTTGCACCACACACCCACCTTTAGGAGTGCACAATGTAGTCAAGTAGTAAATTCCGGAGAACCTTGATTCCTGTTTCAAGAGCCAAGAACATGGCCTCACCCATCCCCACTTCCTGTCCATGTTATCAATATCTGATCACTCTGAGCATCCTCTGGTGATATTCACTATGCTTAAGGTAACAGTGCCTCGGCTCAGGTTTTGTGTAAAGGGAAACACCGATACAAGACCTCACCAACTCCCAGTGAGGCTCAGGATGAAGGTATGTTGACCACTTCCTTACCCCATCTTTTTTGCATCCCTCTTGACTCTCCCTACCCTGCAACAGTGCTGCACATCTACTTCTTTTACCCACACCGTCCACCTAACTAGAGTCTGCATATTCCATCACAACGCCGTCACTGGTAACCGTCAAATAGATATACATACAAATGTGCAGTTTCGGAGAAAAAACAAAAATAACCTGCTGTACCATATTGGTAGATTTCATTAACCGTGCAGCTCAAGCCCGAAAAGCATATTTACAACACGTTCCAATTAATTTCCTGGAATGATAAAGTCTACGTTAGAATGTATGACGGGGCAGTGGTCATAGATAGGGCAAGTAAAATTGCGAATTTTATTTTTGCCAAAAGTTTAGGGAGATAAGTCAGTGATCTGATTGCACATATATTAATCCTCAGAGAGCTGACTCGGCCATTCATGCTTCTTGGTTTCATTGAATGAGGTTCCATAAATTGGATAGCAATGAAAGGTTTCAATTTGCGGTGCACTATTTAAACTTTTGTTAAATGTGATTGCGTTCTAAGATGATCTTCATTCCTATTCTTTTGGGGTGAGAGATTCCACGCTAAATACACTTACCATGTTGTGCCTCTTTTTTGATCTGAAGATGGTCGAAGAACTATACAGATGGATGAAAATTTCTTTCCTGGTTATAGAAAAACAGTTTTGAAACCAAATGAAATACTGATGTCTGTTGAGATCCCCTACACAAGAAAGGTATGTAACAGAGAACACTACTATTTTATCTACATCCCTTTTTTATCAGAACCCAAAAAAATGTACATAGCAAAATGGAAAATATAATTCCAGTTTGAATTATTCAGCTGATAACATGTTTCAGATATTTGCTGAATGTTTTGTCAGCCTGAAACTTAGGAGTGAGGATAAAAATAATGTTAAAAATATGTGTATAGTGCACTTCTACGTAAAATTGCTTATTTTGAAACCTTGGTCGTAACTTCATAATTTAACTTAATAGAGATAAGAGGACTTAGATAATGTAGGGAAATAGGTATCCTAAAAACAGATGTGTATTTTTTTTGCTTGCAATCTTCACAAAGTTGAACAGTTTTCGTTTTTGAAAATTTGTGCGAAAATCGTGACGTTTGCGACAATTTATGCCTCATAAGGTAAATTTGTAGAAAAACGTCTGCATGCATTTTTCATCTTGGCTGAGTTCGATTAGAGTGAATATTATCTTGTCATCTGGTGAAAATGATTTTATTTTACCTTGTTTGACCTGAATCCTCAATAATATTGTATATTGCCCCCAAATATTCTCCCTTTCTCACCCTTCGCCATGTACTTCTGTATGTGGACATTTTATTATATTTCCAGATTATTAATGTGCGGGCATAGATCCTCGCAAATCATTATTAGGTATGGCTTTAAAACGCAGCTGTAGTCGGACTCTATGGGGCTTATTACAAGGCCCTTGCGCCACTTTTGCGTCATTTTTAACATGGGAAAAGTGGCGCAAGGGGCTTGTAAATCAGCCCTATGTATTTAATAGTAAAGGAGCTTTAAGAAGCACTACTGAAAGAGGGGATTTGGCTCCACCCACGTGATGGTTGCCTTGAGTACAACATTTGATTGTTGTACTCAAGGTGGGCCTGAGCAGGGGCGGCCGGTATGGTATGGGGGTGGTGTGGTGGGGGGTGAGGGTAAAAAAAAAAAAAAAAATCACTTACCTGATTGCCGCGTCTCTCTACTGTCTCTCCCACATCGTGTCTCCTCCGCTCGTCTATCAGGAAGCACCCAGTCTCCCGCGCTCAGACGGGGAATGGGAGCCTGGGCATGTTCTCCACCCAGGCTGTAAGACAGCCTGGGTGGAGAACAAGCAAAGTACGCATGACATTTTGGCCGGCCCTAGAGGGCCGGCCGAAGTGTCAAGCGCACTTTAGAAAACAGCAACCACTTCTCCTCCCCGACGTCAGGGGAGCCAAGCCCCGCCCCACCCTAACCTGACACTACTAAAAATAAAATGATAACTTCATTTAATATAATTTAATTTTTTCTTTTACACTGCTCATGAGCAGTGGGGCGACGCTCCTCCACCTTAGTGGAAAAGCTGCCACTGGGCCTGAGCAGAATTTACATTATGGCGGCGTAATTCACAAAATTCCCGAAATTACGACATTACACCACTTCGCATAATTGCATGCCCTTCATGGGAAAAAATTACCACACATGGTGCAATTCACGGTAATTTGCAGTAAAATTTGGTTGTGAACGCACAGAAACAACAGAAAGTGAGCGCCTGTTGTCCGCTTTGCTCTTGTTCAAATGCATCCTTGTGCCAAAAATTGATGTGATGATGAATTTTGCGCTAAAATGCAGCACAAAATGACAGATTTGCATTACACGTAACTACGTGTAATTGTGCCATAATTCTGCGTAATTACGCAAAAGCAAATTACACGATTATCGCACACCCCTGAAAAATAGTGCTCATCTTGCACTTTTTGCATTGTGAGAAAGTTCACGCTCAAGACTGCAAGACTGTTATGGTTGTGGTGGCAAACAAATGAGAAATACAGGCCTGATCTGTTTATTATGAAATGTTACAAAAATGTCAGTTAAAATATTCTGCTTTTAAGTAGCAAGACCACTGAAATTCACCAGGTAGAGTTATCTCAACTAACTATAACTTGTGCCCAAAAGTAACAATAACTCACTCCCTCGCCATGCGCTGCTTATGACCTCACATATTACACCACTCATGACATATTATATGACATCATTGATAAAATCACTGCAACATCTAAAATGGCATCATTGATCACAACACTGTGTATGGCTGGGACGCAAGTGATAGTTATTTAGGTATATTTTAACTGACATTTTTACCTAACTATAGGGTCCCGTTAACCCTTGTTTTGTTATGTATAGTAAGATATTAATACCATATCTAAATATAACGTCACTTTAACCCTTAAGGGAATTTCTAGTGTTTTTTAGTGTAATTAATATTTGTCAACACCACACCATGCATGGCATTTGGACGTGTGCAGCGTGGGGTTGGCTGCAGGCCAGGCACTGCGTTCAACCCCCTGTGGGCAGCCAACCCCTCCGCCAGGCAAGGCCTTGTCCATGAATGGAGTGTGGTAGGCTACAGGCAGCCAATTCCTCACTGCACATGGCTAAAGGCTACATGGCCAACAGCCTATTTGCAGGAAATCACCACAGGCACTCAGTTCCAGCCTCTTTTGAAAACAAAATTTTAATCCTGCGAATGTCCAGGGGAGTCAGTGAGGTCCACTGTGCTCCTGGTGGACTCCCTCAGAAGACCAGGAAGCCTCACTGGCTCCCTCAAACCGCTGGGACCCCCATATGTTCCAGAAGGTCAGGGTACCCCTACCCTTATACTTGATTTTTTTCTCAGGACACGGGGACGGGGGCTCGTGTCTTGAAATGGCAGGTGAAATATTTCTCTTCATGTTGCACCTGGCAATTACAGCATGAGCACTCACAGGAGCCCTCGCTCCTGTGGGAGCGAGTCGGCTGATGGGAAAAAAAGCTGACTCACCCAATTAGATTGTTCCATTTTTTTATTTTGTGCGACCATGGGACTCTCAAGAGCCTCTGGCAAACCCAACCATCCAGATTTACAAATTTTTTGATCCCTAATTCAAAAAACTACTGCAGAGATTTACATCAAATCTCAAAAAAGCATGCTTTCTGGGCCAATATCTAGCTTTCTGCCAAATTTGGTGTAATTCCGTTCAGCTGTTTTTGCTGTATCGCAGCTCAATTTTCCTATGGAAAAGTTAATAGAGAAATTTAGTTTGGGCCCCCCTTCTGATCATCCCAAAACGTTCGCGAAAGAAGCTGAGGTTGATGAACTTTTTTTGGGAAACTTTTCTGAAGATTCGTCAAACGGCTTCAAAGTTTTTAGCAAACCAAGAAATCCATTTTTTATGGTAACTAGGTCCCATTCCTAACCATAATTAAGGAGTGTTGACCACCACTCTGTTTTATTAAAGAGTGGTATAAGCCACTCTGTAGTTATAGTTAGGAATCCCGGGTATAGGAATTCCTCTAGATTTTTGGTAGCTGGTAACTTTGCGCCCATTTGACGAATCTCCACGAGACTTTGCAGACCTAGTCATCCTTCTACATTGGCGGATAATGCAATGTTTTGAAGTGATTGGTCGAGGGAGTTGTAAGGGCCTGTGAATATGTACGCGGAAGCAGAATGCAAATACTCACTGTCCATACCTTGCTGCAGCAGCTTTGGATAAAATCACAAAGCAAACTGGCTCAAAATATGGGGTAGGTGGTTAGGAAGGGGACATTGGGGAGTAGATTCTGTTGAAGGCAGAGAGTTATTAGAGTGTGATCTTTGGAATACGTTCTCAAATTGGTGAGAATGAGACAATTAAAGATCTCGCCTAACTGATGTATGGACCTCATAACCAACAGTGGTGAATGAACACTCTGTTATTCAGGCGCGGCCGGTCCATTGGGGCTGAGGGGCCACGCCCCTTCACTTTTTGTCCCTTATGAACAGTGTATGTCAGGCTGAGAACAGGTCGGCCTGACAGACACTGTTCATTTTCAGGTCAGGCAGCCAGGAGCTAGACATGCGCTAAATGCGCAGGCTCCTGGCTGCCTGAGCTGAACTTTGCTGGGCTGAGAATGTCACAGCTCCTGTGGCCATGACCTCCTCAGCTCAGCAAAGGTCCATGAAGCCCTTTCCCTCAGTGACGAGGGGTAGCGTCCCTCATTGCCTCGCACCTGGGTGCTTCAGATTTAAGCTCTGAAGCGCCCAGGAAGTATAAGTGTACCTGCTTAGACTTTTGCCAAACTTTCAGAATTCAATCTGTTCCTGTGGATTCTTGACATCACCTGCAGGCTCAAGTGTGGCAATGAGTCCGTGAGGGCTTCTCTTTATTCTAGAAAAATAACATTTTTCTCTTGTGCTTGTAATCAGTCTTTTTAATCTTTGATTCTCATGATTCACTTTCAGGGTTATCTTTTGATTCTCTGAGAATGGCGCTCACTCAAACTGTTTTCACTTTTTCCAGAAAAAGAGATCCTTCCTGCTTTTAAAATAAGTCTTTGTCTTCCTAACAATTTACAAAGAAAATCTCAGATTCACAGCCAATTTAGTTGTATTCACTACCTTAAACAATGCCATTGACTTTTCTCCAGGGAAGTTCAAACAAAGGGGCCGATTCCGATCTCGGCCGGTAGGGCTCCGAATCGGATTCGGCATTACCGGATCCGATTCGGAGCCCTATTTACCGACCGAATCGTACGCGCGTCCGGGCGAGCGAGTACGATGCGTGCGCTCGCGAAATCTCCGACCGACTCGTTCGCAGGACCCGACCGCTCCGACCGACTCGCACGGGGACGACTCGCACCGCGCAATGGAGACGTTCCCTGGCCGGGTACGTACGATGCGCATCGCGAACGCTCCGACCGACTCGCGCAGTCCGGCTCCGAGGAGCTGTCGGAGCCGCACTTTGGGGGTCCGTGTCGGACCCCCCTGGAAGCGTAGGCACGCGAGTCGCACACAGGGGGGAGCCATGGGTCCCCCTACACGTGCGTGTACGGTGCGACCCGCATCGACGCGAACACGCTGTAGGGGGCGCCCTTGTTCGCGTCCTGCCCATTGAGTCAATGGGAGCCCGTGTACGCGTCGTACAACTGGCTCCCATTGACTTCAATGGGAGTCCGACCGAATCGAGTCCGATGGCATACGTGCGCATCGTACTCATACGGTCGGACTGCTAGGGTCCGATTCGGTCGGAAATCTCTCCGAGTCCGGCTCGGTCGGAGAGATTTCCGTCCCGAATCGGAATCGGCCCCAAAGTCTTTTTCTCTCTCTAAGAAATCTCACAAAGTCTTGGACCTCTGAGTTTTTGTCTTTTAAGAAAACATATTTTTCCTCAATACTGGCCTAACTTTATCGTTTTAAATCTTGTATCTCTTCTCTCGAGGAATACTGCTGCTTTGTTGGATGGAGACTCAATAACCTTCAGTTGAAGCAGGCTGTGGTCTCCTTTTATTGTGGAGCCAGCCCCGATCCACTGGCAGGTGAAGCAGAATGAGGTCCCCATGTTTTTTTGTGGGGCTACTCCCAGATCTAAAATGACTGCCAGTGTTCCAAAAGGCAGGACAAAGTTTAACTAGGCTTCTGCTTTGGACCTGAAAATGATGTAAACCACATCATGGTTTAGAGCAGGGATGGTGGGTCAGACCCCCAGTCCTCATTCTGATTGTCTCACGAGCCATGTCACTGACTGTGGCATCACACAGAGAGGAGTGGGAGTGGGTCTTGACAGGGGTGCAAATATAAGAAGGGGGGGGTCCCAAAATGCGTATTGAGAAAACAGCAGGACTGATTTACATGAATTCGGTAGGATTAGACATTATGGTGTGCAGATGATCCTTTTGGGTACCACAGGTAAGTAGGGTAAGGATTTTTAAGTTAAAAGGCATTTTAACTTGGTGATATCTGTGGCCACAGTATTGTCACAAAATGTTGCCTTATTTTGCGGTAGTACCGTGGTACATAGTGATGACAAGGCATTATGTGATCGGCTAATGACTGCCTTTACCAAAGTTAAAGGAAACCATGTTGTTTTTAGGTCTACTTTGCCTGTGTTCTGCGTTTTACCCTTAGATGCAGGTAAGTATGAGGTTTGATATTATTCCCCTACATATTACCACTTTATTAAAGTGGTAATAGGTAGGGACAAATATTCATACATTTCTATATATTTTTGAAAAAATTTACAGAGTACCACATTAGTACCTCGGAAGTACCTCAGTACCAAAAATACATTTAAAAAAAAGATGTTAAAAAATTAAAAATACACTGTTATTATAACTTGCACACCTCCATACAGAGGGCCTCATTTACAAGTTTTTCACGCAGGGCACTGCTGTAAGTCACTTTGCTGCGCTGCCCTGCATCAAAAGAAAAGGGCAAGAATGTGCCGTATCTATAAGATACGGCGCATTCCTTTCCTCTTTCACTGCGCTGGTGCACAAGTGGCTGCCTTGTGCCAACGCAGGCACCCTTGCACCATGGTGCAAGGGTGTCCTTGTTGTCGGAATTATTGTTTTTATGCAGGAAGGGACACCTTCCTGCACAAAAACAATCACTGGAGGTGTTTTCCTCTTTCTATGTGTGCTGCAAAATAAAATTATTTCTCCTCGTTACGCCACCCCTGGGGAGGCGCACGGTTTTGACGCATTCTCAGATTTACGCTATGTTGTAAATCTGGGAGTGTGTCAAAATCCATGGGCATTGCGTGGGAACACCCACTGCAACGCCCATGGAACGCCTCCCTTACACAGTGTGAGGCAGCGCAGCGACCTGAAAAGCCATGCAGGGTGGCGTTGCCTGGCCTCATAGATATGGGTCTGCACTCTGCGCTGTCAGAGCGTCAAAAAAGGTGACGCTCTGGTGGCACACGGGGCTTGTAAATAAGCCCCACAGTGTATTAAATTTGGTAGGCACACTACCATGCACTGTGTACTCGCAAAAGATATGATTTGCGATGTCATAACTCTTATTCAAGAAGATGTCCCCAGCCTAAAATATCAATCCCAGTCCTGTGATACTGGACCAACAATGATGCAAAGATCACATCATGCATTTCCTGCCCATCCGTGAATACTCATGATAGGCGGTAATGCAAGAAGTAACAGTCTAGGCACCTGTGTTCTTGCCCCGTCCCCTGTCTCCGGTCAAAGAATTGTGAGGGGAGGGGTAGGGATCCATGGGTGACCCCTCTTACCATCACTTGATCAGTCCTCTTAGTAGTAGAGATCTACAGTTTGTTGCTATTTTACTTTTAATATTGTTTTATTGTTGTTATAATAAATGTTATATTTTTTGCAGTTATTGCTATTGCTTTCTAAATAAATATTTTATACATATATTATTTTATGGAAAAGTTTGCAGATCGAGAATATAAATAATCACATTACAGATAAATCTTTTATTTGTTTCCTTAGAATGAATATTTCTCGGCCTTCAAGCAGGCCTCTCGCCGTGAGGATGACATTGCCATTGTCACTTGTGGGATGAAAGTGTTACTTGCAACAGGCAACCAGGTGGAAGAGATAAAGTTAAGTTATGGAGGAATGGCCCCAGTAACAGTATTGGCAGGAAAGACATGCCAGAAGCTGGTTGGGAGGTAAGAACAGAAGGACATTAAACTGAATCTACTTGTAAAGGTATCAATGTGGGAATCAGATATTATATATATATATATATATATATATATATATATATATATATATATATATATATATATATATATATAATGATTTATAGATAGTGCCCTCAATGTAAACACTCTGTGATGTTCTTTAGGACCCTCTATTGGCATGTGGCTCATGGGAACTCATGCACAGACACACACACATCCACACACACATGCTTACATGCATGCGCACACGTGTGCATGCACATTCACATACACGCTTATACGCATACTTGTATTATGCAAGTAGCTATAAGGCGGCTTTGTCCTACTGAATTCCTGAGTGATGGATCTGATCCAGCGCAATATTAGCCAACAACATTCACACACCTTATACTCACCTGGGCCCATACATTCATACTACACTAATACTTACGCTGGGTGTCAGATGTACTCTTTTATCAAAGTCCCTGCTACCAATTACCTTCTGATTGAAGAGTAATAACTTACCAATGGATCCTTTGCTAATTGGGAAGTTTAAAATGAGTGACATTCACTATAATACATAATCCTGAAATAACCACTGAGTCAGGAAGTTTAAAAATGTTTATCTAAAGTTTTAGCATAGTAAAATACAGAAAACACGGTACTTGATTGTAATACCCAAAAAAAGCATAGAAATGATTTTGCTAATCAATGACAGTGTTTAAAGGAAGGGAGAGAATAGAGACAGCAGCGCAACTAAAGGTTGCAGTATAGTTACCTAAAATGCGAGAACCAAGCCCCTTAGCCAAGGAGTAGGAAAAGATAGGACCCAGGAAGGATGAAGAGCAAAGACTTCTTCCAGGATCAGGACAGGACCGGTAACCTCTCTACAACGACGCCTGCGCCGTTCCCCTCTCTGATACTCGACTTCTCCTCGATTCTCCCGTCTAATGGACTCCGCCGCCCCCTCCTCAGGACCTCTTCCAGACAGGGATTCAGTCAGCAACCGATCAGCTTGGCAGTCTGGAGCTAAGAACGCTCTGGTAGTATGGACGCCTGTTCTTCGTGAACGCATGCTCTGACTAATTTACTAATGCTATATTCTATTATACCCTTCTATGCACATGTACCTCCCCTTAATGTTGCTAAAATATGGGACCACTACTTCTGATTGGACAGGGACAGGGGGTGGATTCTCGCACCATGTCAAATTTGGCCGAAATTGTGAAGCCTATTGTTTTTAGCTTCCCGCCCCTTCAAATGAATACATTCACTTTATTTCCCACCCGTCTCACGACAAATGTTATACAATTTACAGGGGAAAAGTAACATTTTGTCTGCCGGAAACATAAAGTACATCATCTTCGGCCAATGGGTCATGGCCTTGGGAGACGTCCAAGTTGACTTCACTTGGCAGGCACACAGGACACATGCGCAGAACCATCTGTCTCTCGAGTTTCAAGTCACCAACCCAGGCCCAAGTTTACGAATTACTAAAAGTGCAAGAAGAAAATATTAAAATCACAAATAAAATGTTTCTCTGTATGCCCACTTTCCCTACTCTATTCCCAATTAATTATAATACTATCCTGCATTAGTAGCATTAAGAAAATGACAATTTAATAATGACATGAGAGCAAGCTGAAGCATGTGAAAACATTTAGCGGCTATTTTAGTGCACACTGCGCAGAAGCAGAAGTTTCCCACCAAGCAAAGAAAGACGTCACACCATGTGATCAGGTTGCGACATGCGCAATGAAGTTCCCGCGCTTTAGCGGACATTTTGGATTACAGACAAGCGTTATTCATTAGTAAAACACATAGGCAAGCTTCTGTCCCTCTTGTGTTTGTGAATGCAAATGTTAGTTTTAACAATACAAGTTTAATAAATTAATACTATGAGGAGGATTGCGTACAAGCAAGTTTCAATTTTGAAACCTTGCTCCATCAATCCCCTCTCTGATGGCGTTTCTGAGCCATCAAAACACTACCCTCAATCAGATGCCAACTTCTAGCAATTCGTTTCATTCTCATTTTTACATTTTCTGTTTTTCACATCCCCTTTCAACTCTTTGTATAAATCACTTCTCCATTCTTCAAGTTCTATTTCATCTAGTTTTCTCTTCTTTCCTTTTCCTGTCACTTTATATGTTCCATTCTTTCTACAGCATTTGCACCATATTGTTATTGCCAATATTATTATTGCTATCCCTGCTAGGGGTACTAATATTTGACCTATAAGTCCTTTCCCTATATTAGAAAACCAGGTTCCAATTGACGAGATACTATTTGTCAATCTTTCCCATACACTATCAACTTCCAGTGGTTTAAGTTCTTTCTCAAGTTTAGTTATGTTCTGAATATACGTTCCAATTTCTGCACTCTTATCAGGAATATAAGTGCAACAATGTTTCGTCTTCAATAATTTACAGACTCCTCCCTCTTTTGCCAATAGAATGTCAAGAGCAAGTCTATTTTGCATCACCATAGATCTAATCGCAACCATCTCCGTATTAATCATTAGAAAACCTCCAGCAGTATCCGTTGATAAACGATCAACCACTGTAGACAATTTGCATATTTTCCTTGAGTTCAGAATTATTCCCACTGAAGGTATCAATGCACCAAATATATCACCTACAATTTCTGAAAAACTAGCTCTTTTACTACGTATTAATTCATTATTGTTTTCATTGCTTCCAGTGTTTCTTTTTACGTGGTATATCTTTGGAAAAACTATTCCAAAATAACAACTTCCATACCACCGTGCAGGAAGCCTAAAGTAAGCCTTATTCCCGCATACATAATAAATTCCAGGAAAAACTGAATCAGTTCCTCCTTTGAGTCCCCAACCTCCAAGAATTAAAAAATTGTGTTCACATTCACTGGTACCGATGAAAACATTGTTATAATCAGTCTTTAACCTATGAAGACAAATTTTCCCTTTCTTTACGAAATCCAGAGCCTTTGCAGCTTGAGCTCTACCAGGTGTATAACTCCCTTCTTTCTCCGCCCAAGGTGGCAACTGAGCCTTATACTCTGAAGCTTTCTTTTGAAAATCATGTCTTCTATCTTCTACTAAATTCAAAAATATCTTTTCTTCTTCTAGTAAAGAACATGTTAGATTGTGTCTATGTGCATGTGTTATGTCTATCGATTTCATTGTTAAGAAAAACTCTCCCATAAACTGTGCGTCTTGACTACTAAGCACTGGGTTCATACTCTTGCGAATCGGAACCTCAGAAAATATCACATCTAAGTTTGAATAATAATACTGCAGTCTACCTGTTCTATAAAATAAACTTGTTAATACACTACATGAGATGCCATATGTCAGTGGTAAATGATGATATGTTAATCCTTCGGCTACTGATTCAGGTAACTTCATACAGACATAACAATTGTTAACTTCCATTGTGTCTACATATTGAAACAATAACTTTGTGAAAACATTTAAACTAGTGTCGTTGTCAGCTACTTCATGATGAATTTCTGCCTCATCTTCAGCCATTAGTTCTACTCTATTGCCCTTTATGTTTGCTGTCCTCCCTTTAGTTTCATTATTAATCTTCTTATCTATTATCATAAGGTAAGGAACTGCTACAATCAGGACTAACCATACTATAAGCACCAATACTAGACTACATATGCAAATTGCACAGCATCTCCTACAACAATTTCGTTTTGGTCTCCCAGTAACTCTATCATCAGGCATTTTTCGACAAGGAAGATTGCTCTTCTTATCTCTTCTTCTTTTCTTTAGAGGATTCTTTTGTTTAGTCAGGGTGGGCTTGTTTCTTCTTCGTATGTTAGTTCTGCACTTGTTCCTTCGCCACCACTGTCACTTGACTCTGAGCTTTCAAAATCTTCAAGAATAATATAAGTCCAGTCAGGACCTTTAAATTTGTTATTCACAAGTCTCAGTCTTTTACTTTTTCTTTTTCCTGACTTTTTCTCTTGTTCAGTTTGACTTGTCACTTCAGGTACTTGTTCTGGATCTTCACTTCTGGTTGTTATGTGGTACTTTACTCTTTTAATGACACTCTGCCAATGATCTCCTTTTCTTGTCTTCTTGGTTGGCACTGTTTCTCTGTTTACGTCTTCAGAGATCTCGTTATTTTCACTGCTCAATTCTGTTTTGTTTTCTTTGATTACTGCTTCTTTTGTTTGTTCTTTTTCAGGTCTGATTGGTTTCTCTTCAGTAGCTCCACAATGACTTTCAAAATTTTGACCTTGTTCCTTTTTTATTTCTTTATGTTCATTTGTATCGACCCCTTTTTCTTTAGTGAATTCTTCTTGATCTAACTGCTTCTGATCAGGGCTTATTGCACTGTGAACTTCTGCAGCCTGACCGGATTCTTCTAAACCTGTCTGTTCCTGTGTAAAGTCTATTCACTGTTTTGTGTCCAATTTTCTTTCCCTATCTTATTTTGTTCAGGATCTTTTACTATCTTTTCTTCTTGATCCTGAACAGCTTTTTCTTCACCTATCTGATCTTCTTCAATTTCTTCCAATTTAGTTTGATTTCTTGTTCTGTAATATACTTCAGGAACTTCTACCACTGGTATCCAATCCTGACTTGTGCTCGGTTGTTCTCCGTCAGCTTCTCTCGAACCTCTAGCCTGAGATTCCTCAGCTGGGCAACCTTCAGCTTCTTCAGTGATTGGCGTTGTCTGTGGATTCTCTTCTTCAGGTTCTGGTACTCTCTTTGTGTGGCTTACGTGAATCCAATTAGGAAATCTTGCACACTTCACTGCTGTATTGGTGGTCAATATAACTTGACAAGGTCTGCTCCACCTGGGTGATAGACACGTTTCTCTGGTGTGATTCTTCACTACCACCCAATCACCAGGATTCAGATCATGTTCTAGTTCAGGCTGCCTGGAAACTGCGTCTTCTCCAACCTGATGAGAGACAGAACGCACTAGGTCAGCCAATCCTTTGCAATAATCCAGAACCATATCATCAGATATATTTACTAATTTGTTTGTGGGAACATGTGTTTGTCTCATTGCTCTTCCCATCATTATTTCATGGGGGCTCAATCCCGTTGTTCTATCAGGTATGCTTCTAATTCCCATCAAGACAAGTGGCAATGCGTCTGGCCACTCTAATGATGTTGATGCACACATTTTTCCCAATCTTGACTTTATAGTGCCATTCAATTGTTCAACCACTCCAGAAGCCTCTGGGCGATATGCACAGTGCAATTTCTGTTTGATTTGAAATGCTTCACAGATTAGTTTGATTACTTCACTGCTAAAATGTTTTCCTCTATCTGATTCCAAAGATACTGGGAAACCAAACCTAGGTATGAGCTCACGTAACAACAGTTTTGCAACTGTAATACTGTCATTTCTCCTAGTAGGGTAAGCCTCCACCCACTTTGAAAACCGACACACTATGACTAGAACATATTTTAGTCCTCTGCATGGTGGTAACTGTATGAAGTCGAACTGGAGTCTTATAAATGGGCCCTCTGCCTTTCCAATCTTTCCAAACCCAATTATCGTTTTCCTGCCTGGATTATGCATTTGGCAAGTTATACATCTCTGGCAAAGACTCTCTGCACAGCCCTGAATTTGGGATTGTACCAATTTTGTCTGAACAGCCTAATCATTGCATCTCTCCCTATGTGTGTGTCTCCATGATGCATTCTGGCCATTTGTGAGAGTAAACAATCTGGCATGACTGGTCTGCCATCTGCACTGATCCACACTTCATCATCTCCTCTTTGGGAACAACCTACTTTAATCCACAAATTCTTCTCACTTTCCTCAACCTCATCTTGCAATTTCTTTACTTCATTCCAAGTTTCTGGTGGCATATACAGCATAAGTTGGCAGCTGATTCCCATTCTTTCCACCCTCTTATTTACTGACGTTCTGGTTTTGGCACAATGTTGAGCCACCAAGTCTGCATATCTGTTGCCGACTACCACCCAGTCATCTCCTGACTGGTGTGCGGCACATTTCACCACAGCCAATTCTTTTGGTGATTGTATTGCTTCTAGCAATTCCCTTACAAATTGTTCATTTTTAATGGGGGATCCTGAAGAAGTCATGAAATCCCTCTGCATCCACAGTTGGCCAAAACCATGCACAACCCCGTAACCATATTGACTATCAGTAAATATAGTTACTCTCTGATTCCTCCCAATTTTGCAAGCTTTTATTAATGCAATCAATTCAGCTACTTGTGCAGATTTTACTCCTGGTAAATAGGATGCTTCGACTATTCCAGTTAATTCACATACCGCATAGGCAGCAGTTAGTTTACCATCTTCATGTCTTTGACATGAACCATCGACAAATAGCTCCCTGTCTGGCTTTTTAAGAGGCTGTTCCTCTATGTCTGGGCGTGGTTTTGTACATAATTCTGTAATCTGTACACAATCATGTTCATCTTCTTCGTCATCTTTATTTGTTTCATGATATGGGTCCGGCAACAAAGTTGCTGGATTTATTACCGTACACCTTACCATAGTCACATTTTCAGCACCCATTATTATCCTCTCATATTTAGTCAGCCGACTAGGAGTAAGATGCTGAGTTCGGGTTCTTGTCAATAGAATCACAACTGCATGTGGAACATACACTTTTACAGGATGTCCCATCACAATTGACTCGCTTTGTTCAATGCTCAAACAAGTTGCTGCTACTGCTTTTAAACATCCTGGCAACGCGGCTGCTACTGGGTCCAATGTAGCAGAAAAGTATGCTATAGGACGTCTGTCTAATCCATGTCTCTGAGTTAGGACAGAAAGTGCACAATTTTCTCTCTCTTGACAGAATAATGCGAATTCTCTTTTATAATCAGGCATGCCTAAGGCAGGTGCTGAACAAAGTGCGTTTCTCAATTTTACAAAAGCTTCTACACTTTCATCCTCCCACTCAACAGGGTCCTTTGCTTTCTTTTTCGTCATGTTAATTGAGGGTTTAGCTAACATGGAAAAATTTGGTATCCGTTGTCGACAGTAGCCTACTATTCCTAGGAACATTCGCACTTGTCTTTGGGTTACAGGCATT
This sequence comes from Calotriton arnoldi, assembly GCA_963921515.1. NCBI lineage: Eukaryota > Metazoa > Chordata > Amphibia > Caudata > Salamandridae > Calotriton > Calotriton arnoldi. Next base: position 39,003 of record CAWUFW010013939.1, read on the forward strand.
TGCATTCTCTTTATTAATTCTACTCTTTCAGAGGTTATTCTTCTTTTTCCCCTCTCAATTTGATGTCCCAGGTATTTAACAGCTGTCCTGCAAAACTGTAACTTTTCAGGTGAGACTTTATGCCCTTCCTCAGCCAATAAATTTAAAAATGCTATGGAATCAACAACACAGTCTTCTCTGGTGGTTGACGCCACCAATAAGTTGTCGATATATTGGACTAAGACTGAGCTTCCTGGCATCACTAATTTTTCCAGGCACTTTTTCAGTATCTGGTTGAAGATGGAAGGACTTTCTGTGTACCCCTGAGGAACACGATTCCACACATAGACTTTATTCTCGAATTTGAATGAGAAAAGATACTGGCTGTCTGAATGCAATGGTATTGAAAAGAATGCTTGACATAAATCAATTACTGTGAACCATCCTGCATTCCAAGGAATCTGGTATAATATTACTGCAGGATTTGGTACTATGGGACAACATGGTTCCACAATCTTATTTATTTTAGGCAGGTCCTGAACAATCCTATATTTTCCACTAGGTTTCTTTGGTCCCATGATTGGTGAATTACATGGGCTACCCATTACTTCTTTTAGGATGTTTTGTTCTACCATTCGATTTATTTCTTCAATGACTCCTGCTTTTACTTCTGCACTCATTTTGTACTGTCTAGTATTTGGGAAAATTGCACCTTCTTTTACCGTAATTTGAACTGGATCTATTTTTGCCATAAGTCCTACTTCTTTTCCGGTGAAATCCCATACTATTGGGTTTACTGTACCTTTTAATTCTTCTGGCAACTCATCTTTTGTTATTAACGAAAACATTTCTTCTATTTCTGTACCTTGTTTTGCAACCATAATTTTATATACATGGTCCTCATCTGGTGTCTGAACTGCCACACCATCCGGCGTGCAGAAAATTGTACAGTTCATTTTGCATAATAAATCCCTACCTAATAAGTTTACTGGGCTAGAATCGCACACTACAAATTGGTGCATTTCTCTGAAGTTTCCTATTCTGACTTCCATTGGTTCTGTAAGAGGCGTTCTAATTCTTTGATTAGCTACCCCTACAACTTGGATATCTTCACTAGAGAGAGGAAGGTCTGGGATGTCTGCTGATCTCACCGTAGACCTGGTAGCACCAGTGTCCAAAAGGAAAGTAATATCATTACCATTCACATTTCCTTCAACATATGGACCAGACTGATCTACCTGTAAGGATGCGCCAAGTACGCACTCCTTCTTCCCCTCTCCTAGGCACCGTCATGAGTTGAATTCACAGTAATTGTCCTGCAAAAGAAATTGTGATGTCATATAATCATTCTTACCACTCCCTCCTGGGTATCCAATGTCTGTACCGTGCTTTGTTCTGCTTACATTACCCTGAACAGGTGGAGGTGGTAATTGACTCTGGGGATTTACACCCTGCTGTGACTCATTCTGCGTCTGTGGATTTAAATTTTGATTTGGGCCATTATTATTCCGAATCTTTTTACATTCGTCCTTCCAATGCCCCAATTTTCCGCATCCATGACAAGGAAACTTCTTTTTAGCTTCTTCTCTACTCATTCGTCCTCTAAATTTTCCACCATTTCCCATATCACCACTCGTTCCAGAATCTTTTCCTGGATTTTCACTCGGATTTTCCAAATTAATTCCCTGTTTCTCAGCCATTTTCACCTGTGCCCACATCACTTTTTCCTGCAATTTCTTGTGTCTATCCTCAATATCGTCTCCACAATATTTCGCATATTTCAGAATTTCATCTATGGGCTTTCCCTGCCAACACAGCATGTGTTGTTTAATCATCTGGCAAATCTCTGGCTTTAGACCGTAAACAAACCGATACAAAAACTGACTCATGTTTTTGTCTCCAATGTCCTCAAATCCACTATACTGTTTAAACACCTGCAATAGGCGCTCATAGTAAGAATGTACTGTTTCACTGGCTTCTTGGTTGGTTCGATCTATTTTCACCCAATCTGTTTCTTTCGGGGGTATTTTCCCTTTCAGGTATGTTATCACCTGCTGATACTTTTTCATTACATCATTTGACGGGGCACCTGTTTTCAGATCTCTGGGATACTCATCACTTGGCCAATCCACTGTGATCTTACAATCTGTCCATAAATCGGCAGGTACCACTATGTCAAACAGACCATCCAAATCCTTCAACAATACCTTTGACACCTTCACAAACCGTTCAACCTGCTTGTACCATTCAATTGGCTTTTCCCTCAGCTTTGGAAAATCATTTGTAAATGATAAAATATCCTGTCTGCTCCATGGGACATGTACATATCCTCCTCCCGCAACTTCTCGCATTGGATACATTTGATCTGCTTTTCCTGTTTCCTTCATCACATATTCAGATGCTGTTCTACTTGTTCGTGCCGCTTCCTTTTTCTTGGCCCACCTAGTTCTCCATTTATCTAGATCTCCCCATTTTTGTAAAACTAACATTAATTCTCTTATTTGTAATCTTCTTCCAGAGGCATTCATATTTTCTAAATCTTTGTCTGAAAATTCTGCTCTATAAGGTTTCTGTAGTACTTTTGATCTCCCTATTTCGATTCCCATCTGTAGTGCTAGATTGGACAATTTTTCATGAAATAACCTCACATTTCTAGTGATACTCCTGCACAGGAACAATAATTCTTCTTCATCATAGGTATTTAAGCATTCTAATCCTACATTTCCTGCTATTATTTCTTCTAATTCAACTTTTAATTTATAGATATCCAGTATTTTTGGAGGTGTGCACAGTTTGTCTGACCCTTGTACCCATCTTTCTAAATCTTCAGGTGATACTATGGTAGCACTTTTTGCTCCTGATGAAGTTACTAAACTTACATCTTTTGAACCTCCAGGTACATCTTTTCTTGGAGTACTATTTACAGAACCTCGAATAGGCAAGTCCATAAGTGATATTGTGGATTCACAGTCACTAAATTGATCCTCAATTATAACTGGAGCTTCAGGTCTGGGATTACTCACAGGAGTAGGTGCAAGTATGGGTGGAGGACAATTTCCCTGAGTACCATATAATGGAACTACTGGACCAATCGTTACAGGTATGGTCAACGAATCAGGATGTACTTTTATCTGGGTTATTTTCTGTATTAATTCTGCTCTGGTCTTTTCTAGGGCTTCTTTTTCTTTGTCATGAAGTTTTCTAGTCGTGGTGAATTCATGCATTACCTGTGGTACTAATGGAGTTTGTGGTGGTGCACTAGGGGGGCATCCACTTGTCCCTTCCTGATATGGTGGGGGGTTTCTTAACATTTCTTCCATAAATTCGTCTTCTGAATCCTCATTTCTCATTAAATGTTTTGTCTTTTCTGTACATTTGCCTCCTAATTTCTCTCCTTCTGTAAATAATGGATACAGTCCCTCTGTAATCATTGCCCTTCTCCATTGTTTCATCTGACCCTCTCTCGACTCACGTAAATATCTGGGGAAACATCCTGGGTAACTCCTATTACTTCTAGATCTATCCCGCTCAAATGCCTCGGTTTCCCATTCTTCTAGAGCTTCGTACTGAGTTAATCTAGGTCTGGGTTCTAAGTCATTCATCCTCAATCTCAAGTTCTGAAGAATTCTTCCATTGAAGGTACCATTCTCGGGAAATGCTAATACTCCATCATTTTTGGTGTATTCTATCCAATTCTCCATCCATACACAAGTATGATAACCTCTCTCCATCATCATAAATGATGCTGGCGTTTTAGCTGGTGGAATAATAATTCCTTCTCAAGTTTTGATTGGTTTGTCCTTTTTAAAATAATTCTTAATTTTTTTTAAGAATGACATTTTTCTCCTTTCTCCGTACATTCTATCTAATCTTCTGTGTACAAAATGATATTTTGCAAAACCTAGGAATCTCCTATCCGGACGAGTTCCTGTTAAAGTCGGATCGCGTTTTAACATGCAATCCTTATCCACTAAGAATTTTGCTTCTATAATTTCGACCAATCAAATGTCTGCTATCTTTTATTTCCGAGCCAATCCTTGCGCGGCCTTTTGGTGACGTTTCTCTGTCAACCCCTCCTTTACAATCTGCTCTTTTCTGTCCTCGCTGGTTTAACCAATCCAGCGCGGCACCTGTGACGTCAGTACTACTCCTGACTACTGACCCCTCCTTTACAAGAGTCTCTCCACACCCGCTATTTCAACCTATCACAGCGCGGCGTTTTGCAACGTCAGCTCCCTCTCCGGCAACTGACCCTCCCTTTACAAAATTTACGCAAACTTATTTTCTCTATAAATCTTAATTACATTTCAGTAACCACATAAAACATTCGCTATCGTGCCAGTTTCCACTAATTTCGAAAAAGATAGTTTCTTCCACACTTTAGTCAAATCTTTCCGTTTACTAATACATACACTACGAGTAAAACACTTCCGTCTACTCTTCACACAAGCTCCAGAAGTACCTGTTACTTCTCCAATGTTACCCTTACTAGGTGATATAACATCAAATTTTTATCAGCGTATCCTTTTTGCTATTACTCTCACGCATAGAGTCCCTAACGAGTACTTGAAGTCCTGCTTAACTTCTCAGTACTATTTCTGCCTGACAGATAACCTCACTGCAGTATGGCTTCCACCTGCCACCCACTATTCTTTTTACCTACCCCGGGGTATTCTGGACAACATATAACAAAACTCAAAAATAAGCGGATGTTAGTTCATAAAAATACAAATAAAATTCTCATTACCCAATTAACAAAGAGTAACAAAAACCGTCCTCTGCTTACCAGAAAACTGATCCAGCGCAATATTAGCCAACAACATTCATACACCATATACTCACTTGGGCCCATACATTCATACTACACTAATACTTACGCTGGGTGTCAGATGTACTCTTTTATCAAAGTCCCTGCTACCAATTACCTTCTGATTGAAGAGTAATAACTTACCAATGGATCCTTTGCTAATTGGGAAGTTTAAAATGAGTGACATTCACTATAATACATAATCCTGAAATAACCACTGAGTCAGGAAGTTTTAAAATGTTTATCTAAAGTTTTAGCATAGTAAAATACAGAAAACACGGTACTTGATTGTAATACCCAAAAAAAAGCATAGAAATGATTTTGCTAATCAATGACAGTGTTTAAAGGAAGGGAGAGAATAGAGACAGCAGCGCAACTAAAGGTTGCAGTATAGTTACCTAAAATGCGAGAACCAAGCCCCTTAGCCAAGGAGTTGGAAAAGATAGGACCCAGGAAGGATGAAGAGCAAAGACCTCTTCCAGGATCAGGACAGGACCGGTAACCTCTCTACGACGCCTGCGCCGTTCCCCTCTCTGATACTCGACTTCTCCTCGATTCTCCCGTCTAATGGACTCCGCCGCCCCCTCCTCAGGAGCTCTTCCGGACAGGGATTCAGTCAGCAACCGATCAGCTTGGCAGTCTGGAGCTAAGATCGCTCTGGTAGTATGGACGCCTGTTCTTCGTGAACGCATGCTCTGACTAATTTACTAATGCTATATTCTATTATACCCTTCTACGCACATGTACCTCCCCTTAATGTTGCTAAAATATGGGACCACTACTTCTGATTGGACAGGGACAGGGGGTGGATTCTCGCACCATGTCAAATTTGGCCTAAATTGTGAAGCCTATTGTTTTTAGCTTCCCGCCCCTTCAAATTAATACAGTCACTTTATTTCCCACCCGTCTCACGACAAATGTTATACAATTTACAGGGGAAAAGTAACATTTTGTCTGCCGGAAACATAAAGTACATCATCTTCGGCCAATGGGTCATGGCCTTGGGAGACGTCCAAGTTGACTTCACTTGGCAGGCACACAGGACACATGCGCAGAACCATCTGTCTCTCGAGTTTCAAGTCACCAACCCAGGCCCAAGTTTACGAATTACTAAAAGTGCAAGAAGAAAATATTAAAATCACAAATAAAATGTTTCACTGTATGCCCACTTTCCCTACTCTATTCCCAATTAATTATAATACTATCCTGCATTAGTAGCATTAAGAAAACGACAATTTAATAATGACATGAGAGCAAGCTGAAGCATGTGAAAACATTTAGCAGCCATTTTAGTGCACACTGCGCAGAAGCAGAAGTTTCCCACCAAGCAAAGAAAGACGTCACACCATGTGATCAGGTTGCGACATGCGCAATGAAGTTCCCGCGCTTTAGCGGACATTTTGGATTACAGACAAGCGTTATTCATTAGTAAAACACATAGGCAAGCTTCTGTCCCTCTTGTGTTTGTGAATGCAAATGTTAGTTTTGACAATACAAGTTTAATAAATTAATACTATGAGGAGGATTGCGTACAAGCAAGTTTCAATTTTGAAACCTTGCTCCATCAGATCAATGACCATACATTATAAGAAGGGGAATCTTTTATTAACATGACAGCGTGGCCAATTCAGTATTTTGAATCACTGTTGTTCCTGTGCATGCTCTCATCACCAATGATGTGGAGTGCTAGACAAGCCGGATATGCATGCGTTGACTGACTGCTCCTCATTAGATGATCGACATTTAGCACACCCGTCCGCAATCTTTGTGGCAAGGAGTGTCCCAAGCAACCTGTGCCCCCAAAACTGTTGTAGCCATAGGACACACTCACAATTTGCTCATGTTTGACCAGGCTTGCATAGAAACAAATCTTGCAAGGGCAGCTGCTCCCTCACTAATAGAGCTTGCTTATAGGCATCCTTCATTATGGCTTTTGGGGTAGGATGAAGGTTTCCATAGGGATGGGTGCAGTCTCACACTGTGTACACCCTAATGGGCTCTTAAGTACCACATTTTAGGTCAGAGTAGCCTGCAACACACCTTGAAAGAGCATCAGGCAAACATGGTGCACTGCGTTCCATCATATGGATTCACCCACAGGGTCAGCTTGGATGATTTACCACTGAAACCATGGGTACGCGTGACCTCAAGTTTCTTTCTAGAAAAGTAGCCCTCCCATGTACATCATAGTAATAATCATAGTCAATCAGTTGCAAGTATTCCGTGTGGGACCAGTCCTGTAGGGTTTGTGGCACTCAAGACAATTAATCAATTATTTTGTCAAGCACTGCTGTGGTTCCTGAAACAATATACAGGCTATTGCAAGCACTGTATGTCAGGGAACCTTTTAAAGACTCCACTAGATAAAGGGGAAGATGTAAGCTTACCCATCATGTTCATCTAACCCATTTCTATGTGAATCAGTCTATTGCTTTACAAGTATTCTTTGTGAGGTTGTAGTTGCGAACTGGTTTCTACACAAGAAAATCAGCTTCCACCTCCTGGTCGCTATTCATTCGGAATTCACTGCTTGGGTAGGCACCCAAATGAGAAATGCTATTCACAAACCTACGTGCTGAGCTTCTGCCTCTGCCTATCCTATATTTTTCTGTGCAGAAATCTCAGGCCCGACTGCGGAATCTCCACAAACGTAAGTATATGTCTGAATAGTAAATCTGGGAGGGGCGGGGTGGAGTGGCTACAAAATAGGGAATATATATTAATAAAGGGAGGGTTAAGGGAGGAGTAATGGGATCAGGGACGGTCTCTGGAAGAATTTAGGGAGGGATGTGCACCCACCCACAAAAGAGTACGCCCATTCCTACTCACAAATCACAACTTCCAAAGATACTGCAGCCAAAAAGGACCCAAAACCACAGCAAATATACTCCAGCTTGGAGCTGGAGTAAGTCCAGCACCACACATCGCCAACCTCTGGTACTGCAGCACCCTCCCATAAATAATAATGGCGGTAGGGACTTAAAATAAAATCCCATAGGAAATAATGTTAAATAGGTAACAATATAAATACATTTAATTTAATGCTAAAAAAAACTTAAAGTAGTACTGATATTGTTTTTATTTTAGCATATTTTAATAATCTTTTTGAATGTATGATTTAATCTAACATTATTTTTTATTAAAATACAAATAATTACTTGCAATTAATTCTGTACATCACTTTTTATAACTATGAATACATAATTGTTTTTACTTTAAGTGAGAATTACTTTTCAATTTAAACTTTAGAAAAATAATGGATTTCAATTTCATATATTCAAAATTCACGAATTTGAAGGTATTAATGATGTAACTTTTATTGCATTTTACATTTAAATAAAATATAGAAAAATCATTTAAATTAATATTTAAAAGAAAAATATTTGTTTCTATTTTTTTTCAAGTTTAATAAACCTTTCTACATTCCCCTATACTCTACCATTGGGAGATCTCGGCCGACAGGCCGACTACATTTCTTTGCTATTTTGACCAAAAATCATCAGCACAGCATGTCCATCCAAGGCAAATGAAATGCTTTATTTCATAATATCTGTAGGCCTATGTAGTATGTATATAAGTGGGTACATGAATGCAACCGCAGCAGTGATGTTTGTAGGCCTAAAAGATGTATTGTGGCCATTACCAATACTTACAATGGGCTTTGGGTCAGCCAATTGCTTATCATTGGTTGGTTTTCTTGCTTCTTATTTGATGGTTTTCCTTCCTCTTCTTTAACTTGTGCCTCCCCTGGAGCATAACTTCTTTACTGTCCTTTTGATTGGATGACTTGCATCGTTTCACAGCTTACATTCAGGGAACTACTTTATCCTTTTTCTGTCAGGACTTGATGGGAGTGCATATCTTTCCATGCCCTCTCCTGCTGTTTTCCCACACAAATCCCCTATGCTTCTGTTTTGCACTCCCTTACCCCCAGGTCATCGGTTCTTCACTATCCCTCCCCCTCTCACTCGGGTTTGTCTTTTTTTGCTATTTTCTCACCATCCCAAACAGCTCTTCTGTTGTTCCCAATTTCCACTGTCTCCTCCCCTCATCGAAATGTACTCCATCTCCCTACTCACTCCACCACTGCTGGCCTCCCTCCCTCTCTCATTATTTTTCTTTTCTTTTTTACATTTTGGAGGGCCAAGCAGCTGCATATTCCTGTTGGGCAGGTCTTTTCTTTAGCCCCTTCGCTGCGTCCATCGGCCAACTGCCGTCGCGAGCACTACCTCGGTAGTGCTGCGCACGTCCGTTGGCCGACACGGCCCCGCCCACTCGTTCAAACCGCCGCACCGCCGTGGTTAAGCGGTTAAAAAAATGGCTTTGGTTCCAAGTTGGACATTTGTAGGGAGGAGGATATGCCACATTGAATTTCTCTCTTTTTGAAATCACCAACACCACAATACACTTATCTGACTTTTCCACCAAGGGTTCCCTGAAAAGTTAAGGATTACTGCCAGAATCAAGAATTCCATACCAAATTCCTGCAATTATTACCCCATTTCTGTGCTTGTTCTCAACAGCATATTTGACCAGCTTCTGGTTGGTGAAATGTTCAACTCTGTTACCTGGAAGGCTGCATTCCTGCATCCTTGTAATTCCTGGTTACACTCATCTTGCTGTAGGGACCATTGAGGTAAAATGACACAATCTGTTACTGAGCCATGTGAAATGGTCAGAAATATTCACATCTCTTATCTGAAGTGCAACAAGATATGGAGAGGATACAGAGGCATGTTATGCGTGCTGTGCACTAGTCCGGGAAATGACTCTCTGATAACAGCTCGCTTTATTTTAACCTCAATACATATTTCCCACTCAGCACTGATAACCTCTGATAAGAGAGCCATCTTGAGATGTGAGGGAGGTGTCAGGTAGGATTACACAACTTATCTGAAAGTCACTCTCCCTCATCCTATAGGGCCATATGACTGCAATGTTATCTGTTTCAAAGAAGCCAGCTGCAGAGTATAGCTCTCTCTGACCAGATAAGACTCGCTGTCTAGAAAGACGGCTGTTCACCTGACAGCTAGATACCTGCATTCCTCTTCACTCACCCTTGCACACCCCCGCATCCGTTGCATGTGCAGCGGAGGCCGCTCCTTCTCCTACATTGCTGCCAAGACCTGGAACGACCGCCACTTCACCTCCACACAGACCCCTTACTGGCTCACTACACCACAACTTGTTTGTGGTATGCTTCGCTAGTGAGGCCCCTGGGACAGCACTCCCCAAGGAAATACCTCTGTTTTTGGACACTATTATGCTGTTAAGTCCGCTGATGACTGACAAATAGCCAATGGCGTAAAACCTCAAGGGACTGGCCTAAAACTTTTCAGTAGTCTCATGAAGTTCTACTAACTGCACAAAAGAACTGCATGAAATAAAATATAGCTTTGTGACTTCAGTAATCCAGTGTCGTCCCCTAAGGGATATGTTGAAAATCTGATCATTCTACACAGTTCCACAGTGATCTTAATGTAGGAGCACAGATTGATTTTTAGACTGAAGACTAACCATGTTAATGCTTTTAATATAGCAGGATACTATTTTTGAGCATGATAAATAATGTGTGCTTGCTTTCTGTCAAGTTTGCTTATCACCCTCATACTACCTACGATTAGTCTGATTTTAAGTAATTCTAATCTTTGCAAAAACAGGAACAGAGGAATGTAGAGGAATACAATCAAAGAACGTTCACCAAAGAGCACAGAACGTGATCACACGGGGAAGCCGGGATTAAAAGTCATGCCTGCTTGGTCCACTGTTTCCAGCTTGCTCACTACAGCGCAACTTGGTTGTGGGTGGTTCAATCAATCAATCAATCACAGAATTTGTAGAGCGCACTACTTACCCGCGAGGGTCTCAAGGCGCTGGGGAGAGGGAAGGGGGGGGGGGATGCTGCTACTGGTCGAACAGCCAGGTCTTGAGTAGCCTCCTGAAGGTCAGCAGGTCTTGGGTCTTTCGTAGGCTTAGTGGAAGGGTGTTCCAGGTCTTGGCGGCGAGGTGTGAGAAGGATCTGCCGCCGGTGGTTGTTCTTCGAATGCGGGGGACGGTGGCGAGGGAGAGGTCGGCGGAGCGGAGCTGGCGGTTGGGGACGTAGAAGAAGAGCCGTCTGTTGAGGTAGGCTGGGCCAGTTTTGTGGAGTGCCTTGTGTGCGTGGGTGAGGAGTTTGAAGGTGATCCTCCTGTCGACGGGGAGCCAGTGCAGGTTCCTCAAGTGGGGGTGATGTGGCGTGGTACGTCGAGGATCAGTCGTGCGGAGGCGTTTTGTATGCGTTGCAGTCGCTTGATGAGCTTGGCCGGGGCTCCCGCGTAGAGGGCGTTCCCATAGTCCAGTCTGCTACTGACGAGGGCCTGGGTGACTGTTCTTCTTGTGTCTGTCGGGATCCACCTGTAGATCTTGCGAAGCATGCAGAGGGTGTTGAAGCAGGAGGAGGAGACTGCGTTGACTTGCTTGGTCATGGAGAGCGTTGAGTCGAGGATGACTCCCAGGTTGCGTGCGTGGTCGGTGGGTGTCGGGGCTGCTCCCAGCGTCGTTGGCCACCAGGAGTCGTCCCAGGCTGAGGTGTTGGAGCCGAGGATGAGGACCTCCGTTTGGTTCTGGTGGTGAGGTCTCTGGAACTGCACTTCCTAGGGAAATGGCTCTAAGTTGGGGGACATGTCCAGATATTTTTTCTTGTGTGTCCCGTCAAGGTTTGCTTAAAGAGCTCACTAACTTAATTCAGTCTTTTACTAAGCACTTTCAGTGTTTTCAGATAAGGACATGAAAAGGTACAGGCTGGTAGGAGCAGATGATGAGGCCTTTTCTCTGGGTCATGGTGCAGTAGATGCTTATAGGACAGGATTTGTGGTGAATACTGTTCTTTAGCATAGGTGTCATAATACTGTTTAAATTTCAATTGGATAAACAGAAGCTCCCTTTTTACTGTTGGCTCATTAAGGATAGAAAAGTAGTAAAGTTCAAGGCTGTCCCCAGAAGGTGGGAAAGGGTTTGAAACTGTGTTATAGTATGGCACACAAATCACGCTTGAGAAACTCAATCTCTCGCCTGATCTATCTCTTTAAAGCAGCTAGTGGACTAATTTAAAGGAGGACATTGTTGAATAAAAAGCCAGAAACTTGCTCTATAATCCATAGACCTCAACACACATTTATTTATTTCCCCCGCCATCATCCCTGTGCCAGCATGTACTTTTTGGCCCTGAGAATATGTTTGGGAGAACTTATGGCACATATGCTGGTCCAGCACTGGAAACCCCTGGTGCTCATCTAGGCCTACGGCCTAAGTAATAGTGTGAAAGAATAAAGTACAATACAGGTCCAGTCAGTATGCATGAACAAACATACATTTTCTGTGACAAAACAGAACATTTTCTACAACTCTTAAAAGCATCAATGTACAGGGTTTAATAAACCATATGATCTGGATAACTATTGTTTTTAGGTCTGGCTGGACACATCTTTCTCTGTATACCTGGTCTAACACCATTGATGCTCAATAAAGAGGAAATGAGTCAGTCCGGGTGAGCCATTACGTGTTGCAAGAGTTATTCATAGTTGGGATCAGCCTACATTGCAGTCATTGGGAACCATAATCGTCAGTTAAGATACAATAGAGGTTTTCCTCTTCACCCTGTATAAGTCTGAATGCTGGACAAAGAGATCCTGCAGCAGGAATTGCAATGGTACTCTGGCCCAGGAGAAGCATGCACAACAACACATTAGCTGTATTCTGGGAATCAGTTCCTACATTCGTCCCTCCATACATGAACATGACTACAGGGCCTGACCTCATGCATCCATGCACTCACTCATACATCCATTCATGCACCTATTTCCTCATTCTAGCATTCACCAAGTCACTCATCCAAGCAGTCTCACACTCAATGAAGAATACATTTTCAGGTATGAAAAATCCAGAGATAATGGGGTTGTCAATGCTTGTTGTGGATGTGCCCCCTGCTATCTTCAATCTCTGGCATATGGATCAGGAATGTTTGGCTTCCTTTCATTAGATGCTTCCTTTCCTTAGATGATGCTCGTAATGAATTGCCCTGTTCATCACCAATTAAGGATCTCTGATGCTTGTTGTATAATGACTTGATTCTGAAATACATAACAAATTCTTAGCTGGGGAGGTATAAGTCATAACTTTTGTGGGCCAACCAAACATTGTCCAGTAAGTTTCCTCATTGTAAAGTCCCTCCATGACCTCCTCCAAGCAGAAGCACACCGTGAGGCAGACAACAAGGCGTGCAGCGGCGAAGACAGGCCAGACCCATTGAGAAATCAAATAGCTGGGAGACTTCTGAATAACGCAGTTGAGTTGATACCAGTGGGAAGGAGGAAAGGCTGTATTCCATCGCAAACAAGGCTGAGGGGTTTGGCAATTGCAATTTCTTCTCGTTGATGATCTGCTGTAGCGGGAAGAAGACACATAGGGAACCTGGCGCACAGGAACAGAGACACCAGCAGGGCCAACGTTTCCGGGCTTGATGGTCCATTTACTGTGGTTGGCGTGTACGCAGGTGTTGGACCTGACCCTCTTTTCAGGGTCACCCCCAGACTTTTTGTCTTCGCCTTCCACATTTTTGCTGAATTCATTTTTGTTGGCCTTAGGACTCTGTGCACTTTACCACTGCTAACCAGTGCTAAAGTGCATGTGCTCACTCCTTAAACATGGTAAATTTGGTTTATACCCAATTGACATATTTAATTTACTTGTAAGTCCCTAGTAGAGTGCCACTACATGTGTCCAGGGCATATAAATTAAATGCTACTTTGTGGGCCTGCAACACTGATTGTGCCACCCATTTAACTAGCCCTTTAAACATGTCTCAGGCCCACCATTGCAGCTTGTGTGTGCAGTTTTAAACTTCCATTTTGACTTGTCAAAATAAACCTTTTGCCAGGCCAAAACCTTCCTTTTTAATACATATAAATCACACCTAGTGTAGGCCCTAAACAGACCTCAGGTCAGGGTGCAATGTATTTAAAAAGTAGAACATGTCATTTTAAGTTTTATATGGCCTGCAGAGAAAAACTCTTAAATTTGTTTTTCACTACTGCAAGGCCTACGCCTCCTACAGGATAACATTGGCGTTACCTTAGTACATCTAATAAGCTGTAATTTCCAAATGGGAACAGGTACCTAGTTTATGTTTGGTGTCTCACTGCCGGCCGCCCGCCAGATTATAAGTATTTTTGCAGTCTGGCGGGCACCACAATGGAAACGTCAAAGGCCGTTTCTGCATGCATGGACTTTTAATTCCATGCCATTCAGGAACAGTGGGTGCATACACACAGGGGGACACAACATGTGCTCCCCTGCATGTATCCCCAGGCCCAGAGGCACATTTGTTTCCTCCCTGCCTCACTTTTCACGACAGGCTCACCACTGGGGAGAAAACTTGTAATATGCTTGGCGGTGCCACAGCAGCACACCAAGCATATTGTAGCCTCAGGAAGACCGCTCTACCGCCGGGGATCGGGGATCCCCGGTGGTTGCGCCGGTCCCCTCACAGTCCGATTGCCACACTCATTATGTGGCAGTCGGACCACTGGTACGGTGGTCCACGACCACCACCACACCTCCACCACGGGTTTGGTGGTCCCATGGACCGCCGAACTCGTAATGAGGCCCTTAGTGCTTGTAGCCTGCCCCTGAGTCACACCACTGTATGTAGTAGACAGTTGGGCTTTGTGTTTTGCCCATAGACAGCCATGCACAATAGAAAGCTTAGGTGTGCCTGGATGGGCCATCACTGGAAGGACGGGAAGGAGGAGCTGGGCACAGCCCCACTTACACTTGAATAGGCTGTGTCCTGCCTCCACACAAAGGGCTGCATACCCTCGGTAGGTAGTCTTGAGCCAGGATCAGGAAGGCAGAATACCTGGGGGCTTCAAAGGGAAGCCTCTAGAAGCTTCTCTCCACTGAACTGAATATAAATACTGGACCTCAGACACCAACTCTTCAGTACACTTCTGGACCTATGGACTATGCCAGGAAGAAGGACTGCTGTGCTCCTGGAAGGACTGTTACTTCGCTGGACTAATGCCCTGCTGGACTGGTGCTTTGCTGAACCTCTGTCCTGCTGGCCTGCTGGCCTCTTGCCTGGGAGAGGAGAACTGGATCTGAAACTTCAGCTTGAACCAGGACTACCAGAGTGACTCCAAGAGCTAGACTGCTGGCCTCCTGATCTGAGCCTCAGGGACATAAAAGACTCCCCAACATCCTGCACCAGCATCTGAACCCAGCTGAAGTGGGCTCCTGGCCCCCAAGTGGTGTCCCTCAAGTCCTGGACCCTTGCTGTGGCCACAGAGAGCTGTATTGAAGTTTTTGGGCTCTTCATGACTGCGAAAGGGCCCATTCATGCCAAGACTTCGCCATCCACATCGCCATTCAAAGTGAAGCTCCGCCAGCTGCGCAACGACATTGACCTGGGACTGCCAATGCGAAGCTCAAGCAACACCCATCCTCGACAACTACGGGATCTTCACGCTACATCGGCGAACATCTGCGACGCCTGGCCTACTCTCCGCGCTACTCCGGCAGCCTCCCGCGACGCTCTCTCTGCTCCTCGCTGCTCCCTCCACCGCGAACGAGACTCTTGGCGCTGATTCAAGAAGGAAAAACTTTCAGCAGGACTTATCTGGTGACTGTAGCTGACCTGCACGACATCACTGTTGGCCTGAACTTGTGACTTTGACCTGGTTCAATGCAACCAAATATCCATAGATGGCACTTTGTGCTATTTTCACTAAAATCTATAAAAATTCATAACTCCAGTTCTACAGTTTGGATTTTTGTTGTTTTGGTCTTGTTTTATTTATTAATAATTACTCTATTTTCTAAAGTGGTGTGGGACTCTTTTCTGGTGTGTTTCTACTATGTTACTGTTTGAATATTTTACACATTGCCTCCGAGGTAAGCCTGACTGCTATGTGCCAAGCTACCGAGAGTTGAGCACAGGTAAATTAAAGCTTTGCTTGTGACTTCACCCTGGAAGAATTGTAGTTGCTGCTTGAGAAGGATTTCATCCCCCTCACTCAGTAACCAAATGTCTTACGTCAGGCAAGTGCTCCTTGACACTTCAAGACAGTATTTTCCTTATAAGCAGACATTGGAAGGGGACACTGCACAGAGGCTGAAGAACAGACTTCCCTTAGTGGATACGCACATGGACCCAATCTCCTGGCTGCAGATCGTGGTAGGCTTCGGTCAGACAGTAAGGTAAGGCAGCTTGTTCTGGAGGAAGGAAGCTATAAAGACAGTTAATAAGTTGTTAGTATTATTGAAGAGTCGCATCATCATTTAATGCAAGTCGACCAATGCTAGAGACACTGAAGGATTGAATCGGAGAAGCATAGGTTGCTCCATAACAATGTCATAAAGCCTAAGTTTACTTTTTTGTGCGGGAATGTCTCTGATCTGCACTTCATCAGGGTCTATTTTACACTTCTGTTCCTTCTATGCCTGCTTCTCAGCCGAGGGAGCATAACCCTGTAATACAGACAGATTGTCCTGTATAGGTGAGAAATTTACAAGGCAGTTTCAGAGTTAGCAGCCATTTTAGCAGTTTGATTAGCAAAGGCTTTACCCCTAGACACGTCATTCTGAGATGACTGATCGTCAGCCCTTTTAACAGTTACAAGTCCAAGAGTTACTATAAGCGCATCAAGTAAACTTCTGACATAAGCACCTTTTTTTGATGAGGTACCCGCTGCATCCTTTTTGCATCTGGAGAAGCCAAAATTCATGAAACACTCTGAAGGCATACTTCAAGTCAGTAAATATGGTAAAAATCTTTCGGGTAGCAAGAGTGCAAGCAAGAGTAAGAGCAATTAATTTGGCAACTTCCTCAGAATGTACTTGGGGCAAACAGCTTTCGACAACTTCACACAGTGTAGAACCATGGTAATTTCTGAGACAAGTTCAAACTACACAGTATAACATGTGGCAGTTGTGCATCTAACAAAGAGATAACTGTGAGCCTCATTGTCCTGGGTGATGAGAAGCAAATATGGAGGGTTGTTTTAGAAAAGGGCAATGGATAAGGGTAATGTGCGAGGCTGATAAAAAGATATCATACTGTGACAATCTTTCCAAGGACAAAAGTTGGGTTTCAGTAATGAGCAAAAAGGCAGCTATGGGGCAGGGAACAGCCACTATGAGGGCAGAAACAAGAGGAATATAGTCAGAGGCTTTGAAAAGATGGGCAACAACTGCTACACTTTGCAATCAAGGTTAAAAACTCACTCTGACTGGATCAAGTGCAAACAAATAGCAGGGAACAAGCTTCCTTTGATATCCGCGATCCTACACGAATACCCGCATACAAAATACACTCTTTTTGGTGACAGCACAAAGTGAACGACTTGGTGTAGTCGGGGAGGCCCAATGCGGGAGCCAAAGCAAGAGCCTGCTTTAAGTTCACATAGGCTTGTTCCACTTACATTGTCCAATACAAAGTTTCTGACGTGTCTTTCTTTACATAGTCTTGAGGTTTAGCAATAGAAGCAAATTCCAATATCCATTGTTTGCAAAAGCCCTTCATCCCCTATAAAGTGCATACCTGCGAGATTGTGACGGGTCTTGGTAAGTTACAGGTGGCTTTAATGTGATCTACAGATATGTGGGTCTCTGTGACCTGAATAGCAAATTTTTATTTCTTCTTTTAAGCATTTTGCCCAATATTTGCTAATTCAACAAGTATATACAGATAATCAACCTTGCATTGGTTTAATGAGTTACAAGCAATTCATAAATAATTTAAATATTGCGCCAGAGAAGATCTTTCATGTCTCACTTGTGGCCTTGAGAGAAGATGGATGGTGATTCGGTAAATCATTGTGGGAGTCGACACCATGTTAACAGGCCCCCTGAAATTCAATTCAATTGAAAGGGATACTGGCTATCCTAATGTATGGGAATAGAAGAAAAGGCTGAACAAAGAACTACAAGAGTGACCATTTGGCAGTGGGCGGAATAGAAATACTAAAGTTGCAGGTTTAAGGACTTGGTATTACAACAACATTAATTGCTTGTCGGTCTTGCAAAAACCTGTATGTGTTTTACTAGGCTTTCTAATCAGCAAAATGGGAGTATTACACATACTGACAATGGGTACTAAGACCCTTTGTTTTTTCAGTGCACAAATGTCGGGTTCATTTCCAGCCTCTGAGTCACGGTGTGGCAGGTACTGGGGAATGAGAGGTAGTTTCTTCATAGGATTCATCTTAATCTTTACTGCTTCTGTTGACAAAACACAGCCTGCATCGTTTGTGTGTTCAGACAATAAAGTGGAGAGTACTTGATCACGTATATCAGCAATAGCCTAAGGTACATCAGCTTTATATTTCATATCATCAGCACAGTCAGCAGTTTCACATAAGACAGCCAAGATCTTGTTTTCTTTCCTTTTCAGCACATTCAAGTAGAAACAATCATTGGCAAAATACGCAATACATAATGATAGGTAACGGGACCTAGGGGTTTGAAATGTCAACTGCAAGAGAGGTAATGAAGGGACTTCAAATGATTTTAAGGCAGATGGCTAGTAGCAGTATTGATAAGGTCCCTAGTAATAATGCATTTCACAAATGAACCATTTTGATCTACTGGTATTAGGGTATTTATGAAGCAGTAACCTCCTCTTGGGATGTATGAAAATGTGTTGTTTCAGATCTGGGAGGGTTGGGTAAACTCAGGTGGTTCGGGTTGGAAGGGTGCATTAGAGGATCCCATTTCCAGTGAACCACATGCCCACAACTAAAATATGAGGAACCACCAAGAGCAACTGACTCCTCCTGCCTTGTCCTGAGGAATTTATGTTCTTCCTCCTCCTTATCCGGCCCTTTCATTCAATCATCCCATTCCTCGTCTGCCCCTCCCTTTTACAGTGTATTGAAATGATTTCATTATAACTCCTTAAACTGGAAAGCCCCAAAGACATTGTAAACTCACAAATCTTCAGTTGCCTCAGAGCTTTTGATCAGGGGATGACATGGAGCCATCTCAAATTGAATGCTTCCAAAACTGAAATACTCATATGTGGCAATTGGAAAAATTATGACCCACTCTGTGCCTGGCCCGACGATCTGTCTAAGGAAGTAAGAAACCTTGGAATTAACATGGACTCCAAGTTATCAATGAATGCTAAAGTGCACAAATTAGCAAGGTCAAGCTTCATTACCATGAAATCTCTGCAACGCATCTTCCCCCACCTGGGATTTCCATTTAAGGTCAAGGCTACTATCTCTCTTGTACTGTCTAAACTTTATTATGCCAATGGCCTCTACCATGGTTCATCTTTATCAACGATGAAACGACTACAACGGATTCAGAATTCTTCTGCCAGAATACTCCTACATGTAAAGTCACACGCCCACATCTCCCCTGACTTGAGGGCCCTGCATTGGTCACCGGTTGACAGAAGATCCAACTTCAAGCTACTTTGTATCACCCACAAAGCAATACATGGAAAAGGACCGCTTTCCATCAAGAATAAAATCACCAAATACATTCAACAAAGGAACATCCGCTCAAGATTAGCACTGCGCCTCAAAACCCCATCCATACAAGCAAAAAACATATGTGGTACATCTTTCTGTGTTCAAGCAGCCAAACTATGGAACATAAGATCCATGGATAACTATTTTACCTTCAGAAGACTACTCAAGAGTTGTCTCTTTCCTACATAACCACCCTGCTCAAACTTAATGTACAGCATATCCCTGTGTTTGTAAACATTTATAATTTGATTATATGTATTTCTCTAGATATGTGTATTTCTTTATACAAATATGTATAATAACTGTGGTTTTAAAATATATAGATATTCTTTAGGTTTGCTTAAGTAATATATATATTACTTATAGTTAAATATATACATATATATATTATTCTATGCTTAACATGTCTATAGGTCACTGCATAGTTTTCATACAAGTTACTTGATTAGATGCTTAAGAGTCCTTGTTTTATTTGTCTATCACAATATGTAAATATTATCATAACTATTGATCTACAAGTGCTTCACCATTGAAATATTGAGGAAAAGATAAAAAACAAAACAAATTAGATTCAAGTACAGCAACACTTGAAAGTCTGAGTTTGTACAATAACTATATTAAATATATATAGTATTCTTTGCTTCACATGTTTATAAGTCGCTGCATAATTATTCGATAAGATGCATGTGGATCCCTGTTTTTATTCATCTATCACAATATGTATTATCATAACTATTTTATCTACAAGTGCTTCACTATTGAAATATATATTTTTTTAAAACAGATTTTATTTGTCAAATAGCACATATGAAGCAGAGCTCTGTACCCCAGAAACTTCCGCATAATAAATTTACATCATCATGACTTTGACTTTTACAAAAACATAATCAAGGAAAAATGGAAAGCAATACAGATGAAAAAACAACAAAGAAACCATAACATAACAAACCCCCCCATCGCACTAAAGTCTTCCCTAGAGCAGCACATCATTAGGAAAGGCACCCACAGTAATAACTGCAGCACACTATTACACATAAAACTACGTCTTGCACCAACAAAAAAGAAATTAAGCTGAGTCAAGAAGCCCTGCCGTAGAGACGGGTTCCAACTGGAGGCCTCGATAGTCCACCCATCGCTTCCAAATTTTAAAATGTTTTTGCCGGCACCTTGCTGTAAAAATGGGGATCTCCAGGCCCATGCAAAAGTCCAGGCCATTCTTCCATGCGGTCAATGAGGGCGCTGCCGGTGCCCTCCATTACTTTGCGATATCTCTTTTGGCCAGAGTAAACCCCAGTAGCATAAGATGACGTTTATATATGTTGCCCCCCACCCCTTCCATAATATGTAAGAGTACCAGCTTCAGCGAGCGGGGAAGGTCCCAGCCCAATACCTCCGAGAGGCAGGCCATAACTCCCCTCTAAAATCGTGCCAGGGCAGAGCAGTGCCAGACCGTGTGCATCAGGGTTCCCTCCTCCCGCTCGCACCTGAGACATATAGGGGAGGCCACCAATCCCTCCCTCCACAATCTAACTCTAGTGAAATATACCCGATGAAGGTACTTGAACTGATAAGGCGCAAGCGTACTGCTATTGCAGCCCCCCGCGGGGAGGCCAGTGCCTCCGTCCAGTCCTCCCCCTCCAGCGGGCCAACATCGCCCTCCCAGGCCTCTCTGAGCTTCTGTAGTGTGGAGGAGCCATGGGTAACCAGGGATTGGTAGATTTTAGAAATCTTATGGTCTTGGAGATCTCCCATAAACACCTTCGCCTCAATCGGGCTAAACTCAGCAAGCGACTCTAACCCCTCCAAGCTAGGGGAGATAGCATGCCGGAACTGAAGATATCTATAAAATTGAGTTTTCGGCATTTGAAAGTCCAGCTGTAGATCCTGAAAGCACTTCAGGACCGGTCCCCGCATTACATCCCCCAGGGTAGAGATACCAATACTGTCCCAGCCACGAAACCCAGAGAGAGTAGCCAACTTGGCAATCGCCCATTGTTCCAGAGGGGAGTCTCCCTCGACAGCCTATTCCACCACCCCATCTTCTGAAGGGCTTGCCTCCAAATTTGAAAAATGACCCCCGTAACTGATGGCAAAGAGTTGCGCAGCGGTGCAGAGTATAGTATAGTATGCAAAGTGGAATCCCCCATACACCGCCGCTCAACTGCATAAGCAGTGTGGCCCTATCCCCGTGCCACCATTCATTTAAGACAAGCAGGTGCGAGGCCATATAGTACGACAGAATGTCAGGGGTCGCCAGCCCCCCGCAGTACGTAGATTGGAAACACGTCCTTAACGCAACTCTGGCCACTCCACCGGCCCACAAAAACTGTCCCAAGGCCGCATTAACCTGCCGGAACCATCTGGAAGGAATCGGATAGGGGTAATTTTGCAAGTGATATAGTAAACGGGGGAGCGAGACCATCTTGAAGTTGGCCGATCTACCATAAATAGACAAGGGCATATGGGACCAGGTCTTAAGATCCTCCCGTACACGTTCCCATACTGGGGCCAGATTTCTGTCCCAAGACACGCTAGGCGAGTCCGACAGGAATACTCCCAGATACTTCATCCCCCCTGGAGCCACCCGAACCGACGAGGCCCAGGGGCCCAGACCCGTAGCATCCCCAAGGACCCACAGAGTGGACTTTCGGGGGTTCATATACAATCCCGATGACTCCCCGAAGATATGCATGATGCGAAGCAACCTCGGTCCCGTCCTATTCACATTGGTAAGAAAGAATAGCACGTCGTCAGCGTACAGCGCAATACGGTACGACAGTCCAGGCGCCCACTCAAAGCCAGTCACCTGTGCATCAATTCGCACCCAAGCAGCCAGGGGTTCCATAGCCAACGCAAACAAGTATGGTGACAAAGGGCAGCCCTGCCTGGTGCCCCGCCCAATGGAAAATATTGAGGAAGTAGAACCAGCAACGCGCACTGACGCGGTGAGGTCAGTGTAAAGCAATGTCAGGTAGGACAAGAATCGTGGGCCAATATTCAGCCGGCGCAGAAGCGCGAATAAATATACCCAACTAAGGGAATCAAATGCCCTGTCCATGTCTGCCAGTAGCAACGCTGCTTGTTCACCCAACCCCTGAATGGCCGCGATAGCAACATGCGCTCGGCGAATATTGTGACGTGTTGCCCTCTGAGGCCTAAAACCAGCCTGATCGGGATGCACTAAGGTAGTTATATGGGACCGAAGGCGATTGGCCAAGGCCTTGGCCAAGATTTTTGCGTCCACATTCAGTAGAGAGATAGGGCGATATGAGGCGTGTTGGTCAGGGGGTCGGCCAGGCTTGTGGAACACCACCACCTCCGTGTGTCTCCAGTCGCGAGGAAGACAACCCCGCTCCCTGGCCTCATCTACCACTCTAAGAAAATGGGGCCTAGCTGCGAAAAGTACTTTTAAAAATATTCACACGGAAATCCATTCGGACCTGGGGCCTTCCCAGAGTTCAGGTCCCCTAGGGCAGCACCCAGCTCCTCCTCCGTGAGTGGGAGATCCAGCTCCGCACGTGCCTCACTAGATAAAGCCTTAGGCGGAAGATCGTCAAGAAAACGGCCTATCATGTCCTCATGTAGACACTCTCTGGGGGCGTATAGCTCTGCATAGTATGTGGCAAAGCTTTCGGCAATTTCAGAGGGATCCGTGAGGAACTCCCCATCTGGGCCGGCGATACCAGGGAGGGCCTGGGGGTATAATACCCCCTGACACAGCCTGTGGAGCAGCTTACTGGACTTATCCCCCCACTGGTAAACCCTACTACGGGTCGCCAGCCAAGCCAGGCGGGCCTCATCCAATAAAAGGTCTGCATACGCCTGTTGTGCTAGCAATAATTGTCGACGGACCTGACCACCCCCGTCTCCCCTACTGCGACTTTCCAGTTCTACAATATGGGCCTCAGATTTTAGAAGGGACTCCTTGCGCGCTCTGGGAGCTGACGAGCAGAAGGAGATGTCGACACCCCTTATGGTGGGCTTCATTGCTTCTCACAGGGGTTCAGCCCCCTCAACCGATCCCACATTAAATGTCAAGTAGCGGTCGATAGCAATCTCTATATGTACCCTATATTCCTCCTGCTGTAAGTTCCAGACCGAAAGGTGCCATCGGAAAGGCTGTCGCGCCGGGCCCATCTGCAAGGTGAGGGCTACCGGCGAGTGATCTGATAGACCCCGCGGGAGGATGTCAGCCTCCGCCACCCTGCCAGCCGCCACTCGGGGTACAAATAGATAATCCAGCCGGGAATAGGAATCATGAACTGCCGAGAGATATGTGTATCCCTGCTCATTCCCGTGTAGCCGACGCCAAGGGTCTACCCAATCAAGCCCCATCACCAGGGAGTGTAGTTTAGTGGGCTGGTGAACATCCGAGCATCCCCCGGGCCTCCATCGATCCCTGGCCACTTCCATCACATCATTCCAGTCCCCCCCGACCACAGACAAGCCCTCCGGCATATCCGCCCACAAAGTCATGAGTCACTCTACCAAGCCCCAGGAGAGTGGTGGGGGGGCATAGACACATCCCAGTACCATACGCTCCTCACAAACAGTGCCATGAAGAAACAAATACCTCCCCTGGGTGTCAGCCCACATTTTAACATGTCTGTAAGGAACCCTGCGGTGGATCAGGATTGCCACCCCCCGGGACCCCCATATAAACCCAGAGTGGACACCTGGATGTACCCATAGCGTTGTAAGCACAATGCCTTCGTCCCCATAAGGTGCGTCTCTTGTAACATGAGAATGTCAGCTTGAGCCCTTTTAGCCTGCTGAAGTATAGCCCATCGTTTGATTTTATCCAACGCCCCCCTGACGTTCCAGCTTACTATCCGAAGGGTACCAGAGGGAACCCGTTGTCTACCTGATCGGGCTGCCATAGGAGGCCCTAGTGGTAATTACCGGTGCATAGAAAGGTGTCTGGTGTGCATATGGTGACTTTGTACTAGTATTGAATAGTGCGATCAGAGAACAAAAACAACCCAACAGCCCCCCACCCTATACCTCAAAACAGTTGAAGTATCTGTCGCGGCGGGTGCGGCCTGCGGACCCCAACGGGAGGTCTCGGCCCACCCCCGCCAATGGATCCCCAACTTACAGCCCATCGTCAGCAGGCACTCTCCCTGTCAGACAAAGTCCAGCAGAGATACCAGCCCTCATTTGTGCTTCTCCGGTCAAAGCCATAGTGTCCGATGCGCACGGGACCGTGGTCCCCCCATCGACTAGGAGGCCGATGCATGCTGCTGAGGGGCCGACCCGGCCCGGAAGGAATCACTGCACGACTGAGATTGACGTCTGGACCTGGAGCGTCTATTCCCTTTAAGCTTTGATTTGGGCAGCTTCCGAGCCACCTCGCAAGATGAGGAGTCTGATTCCCGCCTGGGCGGTGTGTGGGGACGAACCTTCACCGTCTCGTCTGTCCACTGAAAGACCTCCTCCGGCGAGTCGAAAAAATAGGTGCGGAACTGATAGACCACCCGCAATCTGGCCGGGTACAGCAAAGGCATACGGAAGCTTGAGATCCCGAAGACGAGCCTTGGCTGCCAGAAATGATTGTCTCCGTTGCTGGACCAGCCTCGTATAGTCGGGAAATATCAGGATGCGGGCATTATCATATAGCAAAGGTTCCTTGGCCCTGGCCTGTTTCAGAATAACGTCGCGATCATGATAGTTTAGTAACTTAGCTATGACCGGCCTCGGGCGGGCCCCGGGCAGAGGCTTTTGCATCAGGGCCCTATGGGCACGCTCCACCACAAAACACTGAGACAAGGACTCCGAGGGGAGCCAGCTCTCCAGCCACTGAGTAAGGAACCGCTCCACGTCTCCCCCCTCGCAGCCCTCCGGGAAACCAACAAAACGGAGATTGTTACGTCTGGCCCTACCCTCAGCATCCTCCACTCGTGTCGCCAAACCACGGTGGGTGGTCTCCAGCGAGGCAACCCTTTTCTGCAAGGTGGTGACCACATCTTCCACTCCAGATATCCTTGTCTCAGCCTCCGTAATGCCCCCCACCGCGTTGCACAAATCTTGTCGAAGCAGCATGACGTCAGAGCCGACCGCTCCAATTTTAGCGTCCAGGGCATCCCTGGATTGTGTGATAGCAGCCATGAGTGCGGCATTATCCGGCATGCCACCATGTGCCCCTCCAGACTCAGCTGCGGAGGCCCCAGGGCCAGTGAACTTGTCCAGCGTGCTCTGTTTGGCCGAGCCCCCCACTATTTTATCCTTCGTCATGGTGGCCTCCGAGCTTCCTGGCTCCCAGGATAGCCCCACTCCAACTCACTGTGCAATTCAGACAGGACAATGCGGGCCCCCCAATTCAAGATAGGGAGGAGGCTCATTCAAGCATACGAATCAGTCCGCTTCAACTCCATAAGCCAGAGAGTGTTCAGGCCGGATGAGGACTACCTGCCCACAAGCCGCACCAGGCACTAGCCCGGCTGCCTCCGCAGGCAAGCGCGCCCCCCCTAATGGGTGCCCTACACCATCAACTCTTGCGTGGCCACTTCAACAGGCAGACAGAGGCAGGCCTCCCACTCCTACAACACTCCAGGCCTCCCGACTCCAGCCGCAGCAGCACTCTGCCAGTTGTACCGCCAAGTCCCAGTGCAGATGGCTGACAAAGTCTAAGGGGCCAGGTCCCAAAGTCCGGACCCTCCAGAACCCCTAATGTGAGGGCAGGCACTCTATTATGCGAAGCGTGGCAAGAAAACAAGGGGTATAGAGCACACCACACACCCCACAGCCCACGGAGCACCACTACGCAGACTCAGGCCTCCCAGGCCCTCACTCTAGACCACAGGAATATGTATTCGTGGCCCGCGCGACCCGACCTGGCCGCCGAACGCGGGACCGCCAACCAATGGGGGGGCGAGGAGCCCAATGCCGTTCACTCAGCACCCACGGGCAACTTCACACCGCTGCGGCGGTACTACGCCCCGCCACTGCCTACTATACTGACACCCAGGGTTGTTTCACACCTTCGGATGTTGCCACTTATGTTGTTCCCTACCGGGAATCCGGGGGGTGGGGGGGCCCACACACTGCACTGCCCCCTCAAGGGCCCGCAACCAGTCTCCCCAAATCACCCCAGCAGCCCAGGTCCGCAATGGCCCCCACTGGGCCCGCAGCCCATGACCTTCCCCCGATGGCTCGCGCGACCCAATATGGCCGCCGATGCAAGGTCACAGTACAAGGGCGGAGGGGAAGAACAAAAGGCCGCCTACCGGGTGCTGGAGCTTGATCTCAGATATGGCACCAATCACTGCGACGGCCCGGGATCAGAAAGGTCCCCACCAGCCCCCCCGGCAAGGCTGCTCCACCTGCGGCCCGATACGGCCGCCGACAACAAGGCCACAACTCGTGGGGGGAGGGGCAAAGAAACGTCCTCTCCCCGGGTGTAGGAGCCCGGACCCGGACGGCCGCCACCGCACCGAGTCCCCCTCGCAGCGAGAATCCTGTGCAGGCTCTCCTTCGCCGTCCCAACACTCCACTGGAGGCCCCGGTCGCGGTGCACTCCGTCTCCTCGGACGTTGTATTAGGCAGCGAGGCCCCGCCTCAGCTCCACTATCTGCAGGCCGCAATCCGGACCGCCGCCGCCCTCGCACTTCAAGCAGCGATCCAGGTCCGAGACGGGGCTTAAAAGCAGCCCCACACGCGCCACACATAGGATGCGGTCAAGTTACCAGGAATGACCGGAGAAGCAGGATAATTGAAGGATGATTGCTAAGGCTGAACAGAGCTCGCCTAGCACACGTCCGCCATCATGGCTTGCTAGGCCACGCCCCCCTCACTATTAAAATATTGAGGAAAATATAAACATTAAAAAGAAAAAAGAAAAAAAAATTAGCTTTAAGTACTGCAACACTTGAAAATCTGAGATTGTACAATACAACTTTAAATCTCAATATATTATCTTCCTTATACATGTATGTAGTGAGAATCTATATATTTATTACTTTACTCCTACTGTAGAAGAAGAAAAATCATATATATATATATATATATATATATATATATAATCTCTGGAATGCATATGTTGTTTTTTCAATAAAGCTTCGGATGAAGATTTCACTGTTGTAGGGCGTCTTTGCTTCAGGGCAACTGTTCGATGGATTTTAGCGCGGCAGCCTGGCCGTGAAAGACGCCCCACCACTGAGAGGTAATGTGGGGCTGCAGGGGTTTAGAAGTGTGTTAACCTCTGAACAGCACAGTGAATTTTGAATTTTAAAAAACGAATTTGCAATCTGAGGCCCACTGGGGTAATACATTTTGAAAGATATCACTGAAAGGACACAGTACCCACGTTGGGAATAATCTGCGCAAACTCGCACTACAACTCCCAGCATGCCAAAACCAATTGAACTCACCTGTGAGGCCCACCAAGGGGCAGCCTTTCACAAACATGCAGAGAGGAGAAAATGCGGGAGAGTGCTGCTGTGAACTGACAGTCAATGCCTATGAATAAGTGGCAGGAGCCCCGAAACGCGTCAGGCAAGATAAAGAACAATATCTGGAATGCATATGCTGTTTTTCAATAAAGCTTCAGATGAAGATTTTACTGTTGTAGGGCGTCTTTGCTTCAGGGCAACTTTTTGATGGATATATATATATATATATATATATATATATATATATATATATATATATATATATATATATATATATATATATATATGCTCTTAATGTCATGATGATGTTTTAATCTAGATTAGGTTTTATGTTTGCGATTTTTTTGCACAAATTGGGGTTATTATGATATTATGAGACTGTCATCTAAACTTGTGTTTGCACAGACGCATTCAAGCGGTCAAATATTCTCTGAACTGGTCTCTCAATTTTATAGATATTTTAGATGGTATATATTTATTTATTTATGTATTTATTTATCACAAATTATCTATGGAAATGTATTACAATTGAATGGAAAGAAGAAACCATCCATTATTGGTACATTTATTGACTGGCATTTATGGGGAGAAAACATCTGTGCATTTAAATCATAATTTTGGGGCTTATGTATTTTGCCTTGGCTCCATGTCTATCCCAGCATGTATTATCGCCAAAATGACACACTGATTCACCTATAAGTATGACATAAACAGCTAATATAGCATGTGGCAACAAAAGTTTAGTTAAATACAATCAGAGCTAAACATCAGTAGAGAAAAAGATAAAAAAGAAAAAGAGAAATAAACAGAGAAACAATCAGTTACTTTAAGAAAAACAGACTACCATTTTGCAGTATTTTGTTTATGTCCACACTACATGTGACACGAAGGGTGATGAGGCACAGCATTATAAAACAAAGAGTTGAATGACATGTCCGTATGTGAACAAGGACACTGCGTTGTCCGAAACGCGTCGTATTTGGCTTTCCATGAAATAAATTACCTGATTTGCCACTCAGATTGGAGTCCGTCTCTCTCTCTCGTCGCCGAAAGGAAGCTGAGGAGATTGTTTTGTGTTTATATATATATATATATATATATATATATATATATATATATATATATATATATATATATATATATATACATACATCCAGTCTCTTCCCTCTCCGGAAGAAAAGAGCCCACACAGGAAGCCTGGGATGCAATCCTTTTAATAATGCAAGTTTGAACTGCATGACGCGTTTCGACATCCAATCGCCTTTATCAAATGCACTTGTCCATCTTGCTATTCGCCGTCCATTTAAAATACAAAGCGCCTCACAGAGGATTGTTGGAGGCACTTTTCACTGGCTAAGGGGGAGGATCTTTCAAACTCGGACTCCGAGTCACAGTTGCTGCAGACAATAGCGTAAGTACATGCCCCAGTGGGCGGTGTCTGCAGCTTGGCCCTTTATGCCAGGAAGTTCCCATGGAGACGAGGCGTTGAATCCCGGCCCTTCAACCAGCCGCGTTTCTCCCGCAGCGTGCAGGGGCACCAACAACTTAAGTAAGTATCGGCACCCTTGTGAAATCACAATCCTGCAGTGACTGGCCTCGCAAATTGCTGCCGGACGCGGCGGTTCGGCGTTTCCCAAACGTCTTGAGACACAACCAAAAGTTGCCACTAGTCTGCCGAACTCTTGTTGGAAGGGGGCTCTCGGTGCTCGTGGCCGCACCTACACATAAACATCCAGTCCCTTCCCTCTCCGGAAGAAAAGAGCCCACACAGGAAGCCTGGGATGCAATCCTTTTAATAATGCAAGTTTGAACTGCATGACGCGTTTCGGCATCCAATCGCCTTTATCAAATGCACTTGCCCTTCTTGCTATTCGCAGTCCATTTAAAATACAAAGCGCCTCACAGAGGATTGGTGGAGGCACTTTTCACTTTTCACTTTTCACAGTTGCTGCAGACAATAGCGTATGTATATATATATATGAAAACCCTTTCTATGTAGTTATGTATGTATATATATAATACTTTACTCCTACTGTGGAAGAAGAAGAAAAAAATACATTTGACTCTCTCCAAGCACTACTCTGCCTCACCCCATACATCTCTCAATATATCCTCTACCTTTACTCTCTGGCTCATCCCAAACCTCATTCTACTACTATGATCTCCAAAATAAACCTTTCTAGACTCTTCCCCCTTCTTTCCCTCTTGGCTCACCCAAAACCTCATTGTACTACTGTGACCTCCCAAGCAACCCTTTCTAAATTCTTCACTCATTTATCCCAAACCTCATTTTACTACTTTGATATGCCTAATCCCTTTCTAGCGACGTTTCCCTCCCCACTTATCCTTTTACTCATCCCAAGCCTCATCTTACTACAATAACCTCCCAAATAACACTTTCTAGGCTCGTCCCTCTTCTATCCCTCCATTATCCTATTCAATCCTAATATCTGATAGAGACTGCTAGCCACAGATTCCTTAACGTAGAATTATCCCCAGGCGTGAGACTGGACCCGGAAAACTTTCTTTGCCCCAGCATCTCTGCGCACCGGGGGCGACACCACGCGACTCCGCCCTGACGTCCTCCGCGGGCGTGACGTCAGCGAGGTCACATAAGCCCCACCCCAGCGCGCTGACCTCAGTTTCCTTCTTTTCCGCGTGCCACACAGATCCGGATCGTGTCCCTGGCCTGTTTTCAGGCCTTCTTCTTCAACGCTTTGCGTTTCCCTTGAGAACAGTGTGCGAATGCCTTCGGGCTTCAAGACGTGCTCGTCTTGCGTGCGCCAGATGTCGGCGACGGACCCTCACCCTATTTGTATGTGGTGTTTGGGGGAGCACCATGACTCCACAGACTGCGAGGCTTGTCAGCAGATGAAACCAAAGTCCCGGCGGGAGCGCCGGATGAAACTCCTTTCGGCCCGCATGTCCAGGTCAGCGTCCTCATCGCGTCCGTCCCCCGCAGAAGGGGCCAAGAACCGCCGCTTCCGCCATCGTCCTTCCCCGAGGCCGCAGGGGCGTCGCTCGCCCATTGGTAAGTGTCACAGGTTGTCCCCAAGGCCCGGTCCCCGCCCTGTGGGGGGCGCGAGTTCTCCGAGGGTCGTGCGGCCTCCCACGTCGCCGCCTTACCTGCCGTTTCCCGGCGTGGGGGCATCCAGGGTCCAAATGGAGGCCTATGCTGCGGCCCTGCAGGCCTCCTTGGCTCCTCCTCCTCTTCCTGGGACGTCCGCTGATCCCCTGCCACGTGCGGGGCCTTCTGCAGAGTCGCCGGTGGCTCCGGCGCCGACAGGTTCGGCTTCAGGTCTTGGGGTGCGGCCCTACGGGGTTCCCTCCTTCGGCCCACGGCACCTCTGCCTCGCCGCAAACCCCCGTGGGGGTCCCTGTGGTGTCGCGGGAGGTTGCTGGGACTCGTGGCTTGTCCCCGAGTCCTACTCGGTCCTCTGGGCAGGCGGCGGCCTTGTCCGAGGCCGAGCTGATGCCGCTCAGGCGCCGGCGGCTGTTGGCCCTAGCGGCGCCGCAGGGGCTGGCTAAGGGCCGGGGCGTGTCCCCGGGCCCTCCTCGTCTCTCCACGCAGGCGGCTGCCTCGTCGGAGGTCGAGTCGGTGCCTTTTCGGCGCCGTTCTTTGGCCGCCCCGGCTTCGTCCCCGCCCCGTTCTCCCGCGGCGCGGGTGGTGTTGGAGGTCGTCACCACGTCCCCTTCGGCGCCGTCGAGGTCGCGCCGGCGCCAGTGGCGGACTCCACGGCGCCGTGCCGGCGTCGGGTCGTCGACTCCTCTTCGGAGGCCCCTCTTCTCCAGAGGTCAGGCAACTGTTTGTCTCTTCTTCCCCGGAGACGGGACGCCGCGTAGTGGCTTTCTCCCCGGCGTCTTCCAAGGAGGGCTCTTCGCCATCCCCGCGCCCACAGTCTTCCCCTGAGGCGCCTCAGGCTCCCTACTCCTCTGTCAACCCTCCACCTTTCCGGGCTTGGCCGTTTCTTCCTCCGCTTGGGCTGGGGGACGGCCGGCTTAGTGTGCAGCCATCACCCACGGAGGAGTTGCTCTCCCCACCGCGTTGCCCTACAGAGGCGAGTGCTGCTTTCGCACGGGCTGTTTCCACGGCCGCTGGGATTTTGCGCATGGGCGACCCGGCTGCACATTTCCCCGCGGACCTCTTGCTTGAGGTTCTCCACCAGGGCTCTGGTGGACGGGAGCTGCTACTTCCCTTCGAAGCTTCGCTCCACAATTCTCTCTTGGGGTCCTGGGGGCGTCCTGCCACGGGGGACCCGGTGCCCCAGTCACTCCTGCACCGCCACCGTCCTGCTCCGCATGATCCTGTCTGTCTTTCCTTCCATCCTTCTACTCGGGGCCCTCTTCTGCAGACGGCCTTTCCTTCCTTGCCTTCCATTTTGTCCCCTCCATCACGGGAGGCCCGGTGGTTAGATTCCTGGGGGCGTAACATCTTCGCTTCCTCCAGTGCTGCCTTGCGGGCGCTCAACACGCTTTGTGTGTTAGCCAGAGCCACTTCCAGTTTGTGGGATTCCGCGGAGTCCCTTCTGTCTTGTGCCTCTCAGGAGGGTGCCTGCGTTGATCTGCGGCACCATGTGTTGGATGGCCGGGAGCTGGCCTCGTTTATTCTTCGCTCGGCTCTTGATGTCTCTGAGGCTCTTGGTCGCACTATGGCTAGTTCGGTGGCCCTCCGTGCCATGCATGGTTGAGGGATAGTGTTTTCCCTGAGAATGTTAGGGAGCGTCTGGTTGACCTCCCTTTTGATGGCACTCTTTTGTTTCACACCCCTGCGGATTCTGCCATTCAGCGGTTCCTTGCGGGGCTTCGTCCTCCTCCTCCTCCTCCTCCCCCTCAGTGAACCTGGATGTCGGTCCTCTGGTGTGTTCTGGGAGGTGTTCTCCAGTTGTTTTTTCTGGAGCTTAGTGCTCGGTAACCCGGTTGTGTGTTCTGTATGGTTGGTGCCCCTTCAGGGTCCTTCGCTTGACCCTTCGGTGCTGTTGGCTGCTGGTCCGGCCCTTTGTTTTGACTTGTGATTTTGGCTGTTGGTAAAGCCGTGTTGGTCTTGAGATTGGGCCTTCTGTGTCTTCTTTGTTGGCTGATTGGTAAGCCGTCTGCGGTTTTGTCCGCAGGTCTTTCTGTTTTGCCCTCTGCTGCGGAAGTTTTTCCTAAGAGGTGTTCCCATGTCTTTTTGGGACGTAACATACCCTATGTGGGGTACTTGTAGCTATTGTATAGCTCTGTCATGGGCTGGGACGGTGCGGTTTCGGGTTCCGTGCCCTCCACGGCGTCACGGTATGCCGCAGGTGCGGTCTCTTTACCTATTCTCTTGGCGCAGTTTGCGCGGTGCCCCGCTTGCCCTTCTCCAGATTCGCTTCGTCGCTAGACCTGCCTGGCATGCTGTCTTCGGCGTTGTGTTGTGGCGCTTTCCCCTTTCCGTCCGGCGTTTCGGCCTGGTCCTCTGTCTGGTGTTCCAGGGGGGAATAGCTTTTCTTGGTTTTCTGTGTTCTGGTTGCTGGCTTGGACCGTCCTCCGGGTCTCTCTCTCTCTCTCTCTCTCTCTCTCTCTCTCTTTCTCTTCTGCCTCGTCCCACTTCTTCGTGGGTCGGTGTGTGTCTCTGGCCCGGCTCCTGGCCTTCTCTGGCCTCTGCCTTCGGCTTGCGCCTGGCTTGTTCTGGGTGCACGGCTCCTTGGCGCGGTCTCCTGCTGGCTGCGCATGCCTGCTTGCTCTGGTCCGCCGATGTGACCCTTGGTGTGTTTCCTTGTGCCCCTGTCTCTTGTTCTGCTGGGGCTTTGCGCACCTGTGCCTTTCTCCTTACGCCTGCGGTTCTTGGCTGTGGAGCCGTTTCTGCCTTCTCCGCTGCCTTGAGGCTGATGGCTGTCCGGATGTCCCCCGTCGCTGGGTGTGTGTGTTTTCCTCCGGCGGGCTCTGCC
Source organism: Calotriton arnoldi (assembly GCA_963921515.1). Taxonomy (NCBI): domain Eukaryota; kingdom Metazoa; phylum Chordata; class Amphibia; order Caudata; family Salamandridae; genus Calotriton; species Calotriton arnoldi. Next base: position 72,604 of record CAWUFW010013939.1, read on the forward strand.
TCTGGTTCTTTTCATCCTGGGTGCTCCTCTGCGGCTGTCCGTCCCTCGGAGGGTTTCTGGCAGTTGTTCCTTGGATGGGCTTGGGGTCTCCTAGTCTTCCCTTCGCCTTGTCCTTGCTTACTTCTGCTTGGTGGGGGCTGGGCCGCCCTTCTTGTCCCCGTGACACATCCCCTGCTGTGGCCCTGTGTTTCTTTCTACTGGGGAAGTTCCTCTGGGTATGGCTAGGGTATCTATTCTACGTTAAGGAATCTGCGGCTAGTAGTCTCTATCAGATGTACAAGTTACTTACCTTCGGTAACGATGTATCTGGTAGAGACGATTCTAGCCGCAGATTCCTTCATGACCCACCCTTCCTCCCCGTTCTGCGAGGACCTTCAGCTTGGTTTTCTGCACTCGCCTCCCTCCGGGTGGCTTGTTTTCTGTGGGTGTCCTCTTCGCTTCCTCCCGGACAGGATGCCTCGTTTTGCTTGATTATTCCACCCCTTTCTTTCTCATACAGGGTCGGTTGGTTTCTGTGTGCCTCTGCATCCCTCCGACTGGTTTCTCTCCAGCGTAGGGGCCTACTTTTGCTCTTCTCCTTTTACTTGCTTGGGGTTTCTGCTCCCTTCGCGGTCCTCTGCGTTGGGGGTTCTTTTGCCTGTCCCTCGGCCTTTCGCTCCTTTCAGGGGATACGGCCCTCCTTGATGGTGTAGTCTGGAGGTGGATTGCTGTTAGTCCTCTGTTCCGGGCTTGTTGCCCTTCTCTGTTATGGATTGTGATTGCAGACTCTCTCTTCTGCTATGGCGTTGTTCACATGCTTTCTGCCTCCAGGGTGGATGTGGCCTTCTGTTTTTGCTGATTTTTCGCACTCTGTTCCCATACTCTCCACAGTTTTGTTTGTGATGGCTCCGCGTTGTGGCGCGGAAAAGTTCTCCGAAGAAAACTGAGGTCAGCGTGCCGGGGTGGGGCTTATGTGACCTCGCTGATGTCACGCCCGCGGAGGACGTCAGGGCGGAGTCGCGTGGTGCCGCCTCCCGGCGTGCAGAGATGCTGGGGCAAAGAAAGTTTTCCGGGTCCAGTCTCACGCCTGGGGATAATTCTACGTTAAGGAATCTGCGGCTAGAATCGTCTCTACCAGATACATCGTTACCGAAGGTAAGTAACTTGTACACTTGTACAACAGACTCACATGTCCAGCGCCCAAATGAACCCATATTTCCCTATGCTAACCCACCACTAATCCTTTTTGGGTTCCAGAGTAGTGTGCTACTCACCAAAAAGCATTTTTACACCTCGTAAGGGGAAGTAAGCGCTATATAAATACAATTACAATAATTAACCTTGACTCATTTACTTTTTTATTCCTTTCTTGCAGTGCTAGTAGTGATTTGCAACTGACACTAACCTATCTATTCCCATCGTTTGGCAGCCAATACAGAGGCTCTGGACCTGTTCCTGGGGCATCACGCCCTGAATAGAAAGCAGGACCACAACTTCATGAAGATTCCCAGAAGGTTGAGCTATACCAAAATATCGCTCAAATACCTCCTTTCATGATCTAGAAAATAATTACGAGATTCACCTTTTACTTACCGTTAGATATCTTGGTCCAGTCAGTATTTAATGGACATAACTCCAAAAGGCAGTAGCATCTGCAGAACCTGTCCAGGAGCCCTCTTTTCTATCTTTTCTAATGATCTCTTTCCCTACTTGCCATGACAAAACTTAACAACTGACTCACATCTTACCAATCAGGTTTATAACACTCAAGCTCAGGATATCTTCATGAATTTCATGAGATTCTCACATATATCTATTTATTAATGTTAACTACATCTGTGGGGGACCAATTGATGTGATTAGTAACTGTGCCTCTTACTCCTAGGCATTCTCTAGAAGGCAAAAGGACATTGGGGTGTTCCAATTAGACATTCTGAGGAGTATTACTATCTATGTCACTGGATAAAAGAGTGTGTTGGCTAATCTCATGATTTGTCCTGAGTTCTCTCACTCTACTCCCAGCAGTGCGCCTCAGTCTATCCTAGGTTGTAATCAATCTCTGTGCGCCATCGAGACAATGTCTGTCAACGGTTTGGTAAGGTGCAGATCCATAATGCGCCCTATAGGAAGTGTGTGATGTCATGGAGTCAACCTCTTGTTTTGTACATACTGCACTGTCCTCTCGCACTTCTCTGCCACTCTCGCTGACACTGGGTGCACCTATTACTCTTGCTGTATTCACGGCACTTGCATGGACATTGTTTGCCTATATCCCCTCTTGCTGGTTGACCCGCTACCACTGCTCTGTTTACAGGCGCGACCATTGGTGCACCTCTGATCATCAACTCATGACATGGGGAGGCTCAGGACATCTAGCAAGTTCTCCTCCTTTTCTTCTTCTTGCTCTGACTTTTTGGATGTAATTTGGGCAAACAAATACACAGGTAGAGGTATAGGGGCACCCTCCCTATCCAAAACCCCTCAAGTGGGAAATTTAAAATTTGAGTCTCTTGCGGGCTTCCTTCCTACCCCATATTTGGGACTCAGTTTTGCATTTATTAGCTTCCTCAGACCAATAAGTAGACTGGCTAGTGATCAGGTTCTGTCTTACTCTTAGGATCTTTTAGTCTTTTCTTAAGATTTTTCAGCTGTTCATTAGAACTGTGTAGTGAAGTGAAGTGACAGACTGCTGCTGTTTTACACAACCTGTCAGACTTTTTTCTCACATGGCTGAGTATGACCTTTGTCAATTTATAGAACATTTGTCCTCATTTTAGCATCTGGAGCAACTTCCATTATTTCCAAGAGAAAATTATGAAAGAAAACCATTTTCTCACAAACATGGGTTGTAGTAAAGTGGATTATTAGAAGGTGAGGGTAGTCACCTTCGGCAAGGCAAGGCAGTCCTGGCCTTAAAATGACACCAGACACCATAGTAGTGCACACTTAAGTGCATTAAGTAAACTGTCTAATGTAAACCTACATGCCCTGTCATATACTGGGGACTTACAGGTAGGTTGTCTTGGCCAATTAAAATTATACCAGTTACCATACACGTTTAGAGAACAGAGCACTGGCCCTGGGCCTGGTTAGCAGAGTCCAGGGCTCTTTCAGAGTCAGTAACCACCAGCATCAGTTATCAAAATAGGGGTGATCAGGGCAAAAAGGATGACTTTTCTACATGGGTCATCAAATCCTTGCAGGGGATTAGCTTTGTTTTTTTAGGTTAAAATCAATTTAGAGCTCACCACAATTCTTAAAGTGCATAGAATACCACCAACAAATAATTTAATTTGTGACTAAAATTTGTTATCGCCCTTTTTATAGCTCTGGGAACTCCCTCCTTGGGCTGATGTCTGGGGACCTTTTGAGGACTCCTTCTGTTATTTTATCTTGGTTGCTCAAGGCTTTCCCCTGGCAGGGAACCTGCCCTCTCTTCTTCTGATCACCTACCTGGTTCTTCTTGGTCACCCTGGTGCAAACCCACTCATCTGCTATCTCGGCTAGTTCCCCGGGGCTAGACAGCTTAGAGTCAACTAGACAGTGGTGTGACTTCTCTGTGGGGCAATTGGCTAATACATACTCTTTCATTATCAAATTGTACAGCCCCTCATAGGTTCTTATCTTGTCACTCTGTATCCAGCCCTCTAGTGCCTTGACAGATATGTCTACAAAGTCAACCCAGGACTTGGTACTGACTTTCTGAGTGTCCCTAAGCTTCATCTTGTACTGCTCAGGGGCTAGACCAAACCTTCTCATCAAGCTCTGCTTCATGTTGGGATATAATGCAGCCTCCTCTCCCTCTAAGGCCAAGAGCCTATCTCTCCCCACCACTGGGATCAGTCCCCACAAAAGTGAACCGCAGTAATGAGAAATCACCCTCCTCATCTTGAGGGCCCACTCAAAAGCTGGCAGCCATTTGTCAATGTCATCCCCCTCCTGGTGCCTAGGGACAATCCCCTTGGGTCAAACCCACCACTCCTGGAAACTTATGTCTCCTCTACACTGCCACAATCTTCTTCTCTACCACCCCTTGTGGTTCCCCTCTCCTCATGTGCCACTTCTTCTTGGCCAGGGTCAACTTCTCTGCTTCTAGGGCTACATCAGAAATCTGTGCTTATTGGAGTTTGGCCGGACATACCGACTAACGGTTTCCAACATGCACGCGTTATTATACCTGTGAAAACTCCAACGGAATCCAGTGCAATATACTGGAGAAGATCACTAATGAGCCACCATACTTCATGACATACACTGATGAATTTATAAGCCCTGATGAAGTTCCCCTAGAGGGAATGAAACGCGTTGGCGGAGCATTGTTTGCTATTGACCTTTTGAAAAAGCATTTGAAATAAAGGATTTTTTTTGATACTACACTAAGTCTACTGGACTTCATTGCCTGACACCCCCCCACTTGTATTAATCTATCTGGATCTGGAGCACAGAGGCGTCACGCAACGACTGGCGCTAGGGAGTATTGCGCAGGACCAGGATTTGTTGGAACTAGCGTGAGGTGCAGATCTAGGAGTCCTCCGTTGGCATTGTGGATGTAGCTGTGCTCAAGCTGTCTTTCCCTAAGGGACAGCCCTGGCTCTCCTTTGGTGGATCATCTTCCCCCACTAGCTCTAGATAGGGCCTTGGTCACTGTGTGTGTGTGTTCATCTTCCTCATCACTGTGGTCTAGGGGTTTTTCCTCCCCTGTCTTTCTATCTCTGGAGCTTCCTCTGTATCACAGGCCCGATCCTCTAGCTGGGCCTCTACCTGGTCTGTAAGGGCCTTTATTAGTACTGCCTTCCTGGAATTGGAGGGTGCATGCAATCCCCTAGCCCTACATAGGTTCCCAAGCTTGGTGACTTGAATTGTGGGTAGGCTAGCTCAATCAAGCTCCATGATATCCCTTAGTTTTGGGTCACAAAAACTTCACAAACATTGAGGTTAGAGTAATTCATACATTTTTTTAAATGAATCGGTTAATATTAGTCCAAATTAAAAATCATTTTTTTTTCCTGAGGTCAATTTAGATGATTATTATTTGTCCAACCTAGATACTGAATGGTGCTACTAAACACAAGTTCTGAATTCCACCGCTGCCACCAAATGTAGGAAAGTGGATTATTAGTAGGTGGGGGTAGTCACCTTAAATTAGCAATAATACCGCAATCACTAAAACGTCCAGTCAAGTCTCAATAAATTAATCCTTGCTCAACCCTTGGTAGCTTGGCAAATGAGCAGTCATACTTAACTTAGGAGACAGGTATGTGTAAAGCATTTAATATCACCAAAACAAGTAAAAGACACAACACAATACAAATCCAACACCATTATATATATATAGGAAATATTTGTATCTTTAAAATGACACCAAATTAAAAACATTCCAATGTAGGGAACCGGAGATTTGAATTTTTAAAGAATAAATCAGCAATTGTGCATTCTAGCACCAAAAAGCTTAAATCGCCACTCGCAGCTATCTGGTCGTGCTGGACCGGGACAAAATCAAAGTTTTAGGCTGAACACAATGGAGCGAGGGTCTGATAGGCTGAGTGCTAGGTCTCGGTCAAAAGTTTACTGTCGGACATAGTCATTTTCTTAGAGCTTTTCTTCCGACGTCGAGTCCTTGGTTTCTTCAGATCCAGAGTTCAAATCGATGATGGCGGCCTGCTGCAGCATGATGTCTCGTGAGCCTCTGTAGGTCTTTGTCCTCAACGTTGACGGCGAGGAGCTCCGGGGCTTTCATCGGGACAAACCAGCACGGTCAGGCCGATTCGCGAGTCGATGACGGCTGCTTGACTCCTGGTCTCCTCCTGGAGCCTTTCAGCAAAACTTTGTAGAAATTATCCAAACTTTGATTTGATTTGATTTAGGATTTATAAAGCGCCTGAATCACCCCCCAAGGGGTATCTCTGCGCTTGCGAACTGCACAGTTGGACAGAAACAGGGAGTAAGTTAAAACAATGAGGTCTTCAGGAGCTTGCGAAATCTCAGGAGGTCAGAGCATTCACGCAAATGAATTGGAAGTTGGTTCCAGAGTGTAGGGGCTAAGTGGAAAAAGGCTTTCCCACCCAGCCGGACCTTCTTGCAGCGTGGAACCACAAGTAGAGAGTTGGTCCCTGAGCGTAGTGTCCTGGGAGGCTGATATTTTTTTAATTTCTCTGCTAAATAACTGGGGCCCTTTCCGTTTAGGGCTTTTTGCACAATGCAACAGATCTTGAAACGGATTTGTTTTCGTACAGGCAACCAATGCAGTTTCTGCAGGAGAGGAAGAGAGGGGGTGAGAGCAGGGGCATTAGAGACCAGTCTTGCGGCGGTGTTTTGGACCACTTACAATTTGTTCAGTGAAGCTTCACTGGCTGAGATCAGCAGCGCATTGCAGTAGTCTAGTCGACTCAATACTAGTGCCTGGATCAAGATTTTGCGAGTGTACAGAGGGAGGAAGGGAAATACTCTTCGCAGGAGACCTAATGTATGGAAGCAAGCGCCGATGGTGGTAGAAACCTGCTTCTTCATGGTTAATTTCTGGTCCAATTGAACCCCTAGATTTTTGACCACAGTCTTGGGTTCCGGTGCAGGTTCCAATTCTGTAGGCCACCAGCTCGGAGACCATCTCGAAGGAGCGTCACCAAACAGCATGATTTCTGTTTTGCCCGCGTTGAGCTGGAGGAAATTTTGTCTCATCCAGTTGGCAATGGTTTTCATACCTTCTGAGAGGGTGGACTGGGCATTGGGATCTTGTTTGTCAAAGGAAAGCAGGAGCTGAGTATCATCAGCATAGGAAATGGGTGTAAAACCTAGCTTCCTGAGTAAATCTGCCAAAGGAGCGACATAGATGTTAAATAAAGTAGGGCTGAGACAGGATCCCTGAGGTACTCCTTTGGTTATTTCCGTAGTCTCAGACCGGAAGGGACCCAGATTGACAGTCTGGGTTCTATGCGAGAGGAAACTCGTCATCCATTTTAGGGCTGTTCCTTGTATCCCAATCTCACCGAGTCTTCTGTGCAAAGTTCGATGAGAGACAGTGTCGAAGGCTGCCGACAAGTCAAGCAGCACTAGTATAACTGCCTGTCCTTTGTCCAAAGCCTGTCTGATGTTATCCGTGACGGCAATCAAGGCTGACTCAGTGCTGTGTCTGGGTCTGAAACCAGACTGAGATGGATCAAAGCAGCCAGATTCCTCGACAAAGTCTGAAAGATTTTTGTTAATGTTTTTCTAGCAACTTGCTCAGGAGAGGTAACAGTGAGATAGAGCGATAATTAGTTACATCATCCATAGGGGCCTTAAGATTCTTCCATATGGGGATGATTTGTGCTGCCTTCCACTCATCGGGAACCTAACCTTTATTTAGTGAAAGGTTAAGAATCGAGCTAATGGAGATGGCCAGCAGTTTGGAAAGTAATGTGGTAGTCCCGGCCGGGATTATATCAAGGGGTGAGCCTGATTTAACCGTAGCAAGTAGAGACTCCACTGAATCGGGTGTAACCAAGGGAAAATGTTCCAGCTTCTGGAGAGGGGCTCGAGTGGGTGAGATATCGACCGATGCGTTGAGTTGGCCACTTCCAACTTGAGTAATTGTGTCGTAGATGAAATCAATTTTCTTTGTGAGGTGCATCGCTATTTTGTCGCATAAGGCTTGTGAAGGTGCCAGCTCATTATTACATGCCTCCGGGTGAGTAAAGGTTTTAAGGATCGAATAGAGAGTTTTGGGAGCCTTCCCAGCCTGCTCCAGTAGTGAAATAATATGTGTTTTTCAGGTATATTTTATATTTTTATGATATTTAGATAGAGCCAGTTTGTAGTGAGCTTTGTTTAGTGCATTATGGGAGAGACGCCAGCGTCGCTGAAATTTCCTGCAGAGACTCTTCTCCATTTTAAGACTGGGAGAAAACCAGGCTGACTGGGAACGCCTACCTGAGTTTATACCCTGCTTTAGTGGGACTAATTGATCCATGGCCGTTGTTATGGTGGATTCGTATTGGGCTAGGCCACTCTCTATTTCTTCTATATCGAGATTCCATGAGTTGGAAGTTAGATCTTGGAAGTTAGCGGGCGTGATTTTGTGCCACTGCCTATACCTGCTCCTTTGAGTGGAGGGCTGTGCATTAGATATCATGGGATCCCTAAATTTGAACTCGATCAGTGAGTGGTCGGTCCATGTAAGAGGACTCGTAGCTCCACATTGCACGTTCGGTGAGTTAGTGAAAATGAGATCTAATGTATGTCCCGCTTGGTGAGTGGGGCCTGCATTGATCTTATTTAAATCTAAGGAATGTAAATCTGTTAATAGTGATAAGGCTTCCTGATTCAGGATGTCTTTTCTATGCACATTAAAGTCACCCACTAGGATGAAATTTTTTGTAGAGATGGCATGCGGGGAGATTAGTTCCAGTAATTGGACAGTAAAGTTGCGGATAGGCCCGGGAGGGCGGTAGACCAGAGCGCCTTTCCAGCAATGTTGTGGGTGTAAGTCAATTCTAAAAATGAACACTTCCATGCTGTTGTTGCTAAGTTGCTCCAGTATAGTGATTTTAATGGTGTCCTTACATACTATAGATATACGCCCTCCTACCTTAATAGGTCTATCTAGCCTTGAGATGCGATAACCCTCTGGTAGGGCTATGGTTATGGCGGGGGTGGAACTTGGTTTTAGCCACGTCTCGGTTAGGAAGCAGATGTCAGGGAGTTTGGAAGAAAGGAGATCCCATATTTCTACCGCATGTTTAGGCAGAGACCTTATGTTCCCAAGCAAGCAGTTCCATTCTTGATTCCCCACAAAGTCTTGGGAGGGAGAGTTTGTCAATGCCTGAGAACTGGGCTGTTTTTTGTTGGTATCAGGCTTGGTAATATCAAAGTGGGACTGGGTAAAGTGCATACAGGTGTTGCAAGCAAAGGGACCTTCCAATTCCATTGGGGTACATGGGGTGGCTTTGCCCAGGCGAGGGCCTATATCTGAGTAAGCTTGTCTTATCTCAAGTAGTTCATGGGTAGTGTATGTGCTGCTACCATTAAAAAAGGAGTTGGAGTCTGACCTGAAACATGCAGGGGTTCTGGCTCCTGGCGACGACCGTGCGCGGATAGGCGCAGACGGACTTGCCTTAGGCGCGCCAGCTGCGCGCCAGCGGCGCGCCCGCTGCGTGCGTTCACTGCGCGTTGTGCCTGGCATGCCTCTGATATAGAGGAGGTCAGCTGCTAGAACGCTGACCTCCGTGCTGCAGCCCCGTAAGTGCAGGGAACCGACTTCCTCCTACTCGCAGCCTCCCTCCACTCAATCAGGAAAACCCTTGGTGGACCGGAGAGGACTGCGGGTGAAGGCGCGGGAGCAGATTGTTGCCGGTGAGTCAGAAGAACTCACTTTAAGCTAAAAATAATGCAGGAATACAATTTAAAATAACTATGGGCTCTAGAACTGCCTGTGAAAACAAAGCACAAGAGTTTAAAATATTGCAGCTGCGTCGGCGCTTAAGAAAAGTAAATTCAAATGCCCCAACCATAGCGCGTCAGATCTTGTTCCTTGTTGGTTCCTTTGGCGAGAGAAGTGTCCAGTAGCATCTGCGAAGGGTTAAGAGCCTGGATTGCCTCTTGAGAGCTAGGAATCTATCTCCCCCAATGCACCTACACAGTCCAGGAAAATCCAGTTGCAACTGGTCAGCTGGGGAATCCTCTTTTTGGGCTTGCAGGTGACTTCTTCCAGCTCTCTTGTGCCTGTTGTTGATCAAGAATCTACCCTTTTTCTTTTGAGTCAATCACAGTCGTTTTTTTGTAGAGCCTGGGGAGTGCAGCAGGTGCAGTCCTTTTGAGTGCAAGTCTTGTGTGGTGCAGTCCCAGAGCCCAGCAGGGCAGTCCTTTTTCTTCTGATGTTCCAGGCAGTGATCTGAGGAGCTCCTGCAGCTCTATAATATTTATCCTCCATTCTGGGCTGGCAAGAGGGGGGACACCCCAACCAATATAAGTAAAGTTACCTCCCTCTGCTATGACCACTTCCTGCAAAGTGTGCAAATGTTTGAATGCACTGTGTTCACAAAAATCAAAATGGAGAAAATCTCTCCTTGGTGTTTGTGTGTGTCTGTGTAACCCAGCCCAAAGTTGTGGCTCACAACTTACTACCCTTCCAGCCCCTCTCTTAATCTAAATAGGGGGTCTCCCATCTGGCTGGGGATCAAGGAAGTGGGGGCTGGCCTGGTTGCTGTGACATCAGTTCTCCTGCCTTTGAAATCCAGCTTATCTCCCCAGCCCTCTTCCTCTCCCTGGCTTTTCCAGGAAGCAAATCTCAACCCATCAAATGGTTGTATTGTTTCAGCCCCAAGCCTCTTCACACCTACTCAGGTAGCAGCTTGGCTCAGGCTGTAAAAAGCTGACCAATCAGAAGAGGCTGCTACAGAGCTGCTTTAGGTAACTTCATGATAGTAAGTTCTAAAACTACTTTCCTGTAATATTTTTAATAAATGAGGCCTTGGCAAGTTGTTGAGCTTATTGTAACCATTATTTTGATACTTTGAATGATATTGCTAGCTAGCTCCAATCAAAGGTTAGACTTTATTAAGTTTAATAAAGCCTTCTCAATTAGTTTATGGGGCTAGCAGCATTACAATAGAGAAAAACAACTTTTGCTGTTTTTCCCTACCAGGGCACATATGACATACTTATATTGTCCCTGCTTTTTATAACAATGTACCCTATACCTAGGGGCAGACCTTAGGGGTGACTTATAGGTTATAAAAATGGCAGTTTGTGACTTTGGAAGTGCTTTTAATTCCAACATCGAATTTAGACATCGTTTTATTTTAAAACTAGCCTGCAAGGCAGGCCTGGCTTTAAAATGTCACCAGACACCACAGCAGTGCACACTTAAGTGTATTAAATACACTGGGGTCTCAAAACCTATGTGCCCTTCCATATACTAGGGTCTTAAAGGTAGGTTGTCTTGGCTAATTTGAGTTTTACCAATTACAATATACCTTTAGAGGACAGAGCACTGGCCCTGGGACTGGTTAGCAGACTCTAGGGCACTTTCAGAGTCAGTAATCACCAGCATCAGTCATCAAAATAGGGGTGATCAGGGCAAAAAGGATGACTTTCCTACATGGGTCATCAAATCCTTATAAGGGATTAGCTTTTTTTTTCAGGTTAAAATCACTATAGAACTTACCACAATTCCTAAAGTGCATAGAATACCACCAACAAATAATTTAATTTGTGACTAAAATTTGTTATCAACCTTTTTATGTGCTCCATTTTATGGCTTTCCAAACCAATCATTCTCTACAATGCATTTCCATGGGACAGAAATGACAAAGCCTTGTCATAAAAAAAAATAAAAAAAGTCCAGCCAGGTATGCAGCTTGTAACGTTTCACTTACGTAGGCCCATGAAAAACATAACATCGAATAAATAATTGTGTGAATTTAAGCCCACCTACTACCTACCTGGGAGGGCCTGCTCTCTTGGGTAATATTGCTTAATTAACAGTCTTACAGATTTCTTGCACCTGAATGGCCAGATGAAAAAGAAGGGTTCATTTGCTGTCCCTTTATCCCATCTGCTCCTGTAGGGAATGGAATGAAGCATTACTCCAGGACGCTTGCCAGCTGCTTTCAGAGGAGATGGCACTGTCCGCAGATGCCCCTGGAGGCATGGTGGCATTCCGGCGAACTCTCACACTCAGCTTCTTCTTCAAGTTCTACCTGACGGTTCTTGAGAAATCTTCCAAAGTTCTCAATGGAAATGTAAGTGTGGCCAGTAAATCGCTTTCTCTTTTTATTGAAAACACTGTTTTGCATCATGATTGTATAGCAGCAAATTTGGAGAGCATGAAATATTATATCACATTGTAAAACACTTTCTTAAGAAACGTAAGCATTTTCCACTGGAGTAATGATTGGCAGTTGAAGAATTTTGGTATCTGATAGGGAAACAGCACCACTGACTGTGAGCAAATGCAGACTCAAACATTGCTGCACGTATTAAAAAAAAAAAAAAAAAAAACATTGCTGCACGTAAATGGTGTTTTTGATGGGCTTGTGCTGGCAGGACTATCTATCTATCTATCTATCTATCTATCTATCTATCTATCTATCTATCTATCTATCTATTTACCTATCTGTCTGTATCTCAGTTTAGTTATTTTTAAAGGGCAGTCTTTCGCGCTCATGGAAGAACTTGTTCTCAATTTTGGCTCTAAGTATCTACAAACTATTGAAGTGAAGGAAATCCACACAAAACCAGTGGGTTTCCTACCCAACCACTCTTTGTCCCCCACCTCATCTAGAGGTGGGACAACTACTTAGTTTGAGACAGCAAAAGTTCAGTCATTTGTGCCTTCAAAGGCATCTTGCTGGCAAGGCCAGTTGGGAGAAAGCTCCTAGTGCATAATAGGCATTTCTTTGTTTGTTCTTCAAAAGCAAACCTTTGCTATAGAGAAGGGGTGGGGAGGGGTTGACTTGGCTATGCTTTGGAAATATGGCTGGTGGAGCATTTCTTCTGAATGTTGTCATGTGATGCTGAAAAAGGAATTTTCAGCAAAAAGCTTCAGCAGTAGCAGGGAATTTTCAAATTTGGGGGCTGGGTATCAGTAGAGCTGGCAGAGGTGTTGCATTGGCCGCCTTATCAATTTTACAATCTGCCTGTAAATTCCAAATTACACCTTTAGGGCCTCATTTACAATATTTTGACACACTGCAGGGCAGCAAGCTTTCCTGCTGCACTGCTGTGCATCAAAATAAAAGGGCAAGAATGCGCCATATCGGGGGCGTGGCTACGCTGCGAAGCGAAATGGCTGCGAGCTAGAGAGGTTCCCGTGACACTGGCTCCCTTCCGAATATCCGACAATGCAATCCGACTCCCCAAGTGTGGGTGGACAGTCGGAACTACGGAGGGCACAATCAATCCAGGAACCGCTGCTCCCGCAGCCGTAACAACGGAGATATAGACGCCGGAAGTCCCGGGCTAATTAGGCCTCGAAGCCAGGGACTCGAGTAAGGAGCTGAGACCGGGAAGAAACGCGGCCTGCGCCGGCTGATGACCGCGGCTCGTGACCTCGAGTGAAAAGAGGGCGGAATCAGCGGAGTGACGGTCCCGACAGCAGACGGAGGGATCAGCGGTGACAATTGCAGAAGCCCAGGGGTGAGTGGGTCTTCATCGGGGGCCTATCCTGTTTGCTTTCCACCCCGGTCTGACGCAGACGTCACAGAAGGCACCGGCGAGGCTCTGGGCCTCCCGGATCCAGGTGCATAGTATCGCCAGCAACGCTTGTTGGCCCACCGCCGACCGCTCCTGTACTGTGATCGGGGGGCGGAGTCGCCCCGAGAGCCTGCACTGTCGGGTGAAGGAGACCTGGATGGGGGGGGCCAGCACATGGAGAGGGATCCTGGTGGGAAGCTGCGGCCGCTCCTGTGAAGCGACAGTGCCAATGCACCTGACCTCCATTGGGGGGTAAATTGAGGCTCATAAGAGGTGATCCCCACCAAAGGAGGGGCCCCGTGCCAACCATTAAACTTGCGGAGCAGTGGTGGCCCCTGACCACCGCTGGGGGCTACATCAACGAGTCACCACCGACAAGGCTGTGGGTGAGGGCACAGAGAGATATCAAACCGGTTTCGACTGGCACAGCAAGATTGCAGCGGAAACAACACTAAACCGGGGCGTAACAGGAGTGGCACAGCTGCCCCCTCACAAAACTCCTCCCCCACCCCACAGGTCATCTAGTAACTTCGGACTCATGCAGCAGTAGCCACTTACAGGAGGGGGTGAAGGGTCCAAACACTCGCATAGCAGAGCACACTGCCCTACCAGGAAGAAGACGGCGGTTGCAGTACGACGAAAGGCAATGGCGGCCCAAAGAGGTCCCAAGGTGACCCAACAGAGTAAACTAGACAGGTACACCCTACCTAAACCGGCCACACCAGAACACTTATCCAGGGAAAAAAAGGCGGCTCTAGAGGAGGGAGACTCGCCTGAACACACCTTAAAGGATGTCATGGAAGCAATCTCGGGGGTTCGCTCATCCATGGAACAGAGGATGGACGCAATAACGTCGGAGGTGACACTCATTAGGGCAGACTTGACCAAAATCAGTGAAAAGGTCAAGCAAATGGAAATCACTACCTCATGCCTCCTCGATGATACTTCGCAAATGCAAAGTGACATCAAAGAGCTGCAGGCCTTCCGGAAATTCGCGGAGGAGAAACACGACGACTATGAAGGCCGCACTATACGCAATAACGTGCGTATTATTGGTGTGCCCGAAAAGGCAGAGGGACAGGCGACCGACCTGTTCGTTGAGGACCTCATACTGCAGCACCTGAAACCGAATAACTTGTCCAAATTCTTTGTGGTCGAGAGGGCTCACAGAGTTCCTGGGGGGCGCCCTAAGCCGGGAGCCCCTCCACGTCTTATCCTGGCTAAGCTCTTAAATTTGCGGGACCGAGATGCCATACTGCAACACTTAAGAGTGGCCCCACTGCTGCAGTACAATACTGCAGAAATCGCCTTTTTTCCGGACTTTACCCTTCAAGTACAGAGACAAAGACGTTCATTCCTGGCAGTAAAGAAACAAATGAGGGATAAAGGAATAAAATACGCAATGCTGTTTCCGGCCCGTCTCAGGGTGGAGGCCGAGGGTAAAGCCTGTTTTTTCAACCAACCCGAAGAGGCTGTGGACTGGTTAGAGGGGTGGAGGTGTGCAAAAGAACATAACACTGTTTGACGGTCAACCCTAGTCTAATCAAGGTAGCGGATATGCAGGAAAAGGAAGGTGCTCCCAATGTGTATTGAAACTATTGGCAGGTCACATCCTGTAATTGGTGGTAGATTATTTGTACCTGTTTCGTAGTATTAGAGTCTTGCCATGCCAAAAGTTATATGTATCCAACTGTTTGTTAAGGTTGTAATGGTCCACACCCAAGGGGGGGATTAGCTATATTGTTTTGACAGGGAGTGAGCGAAGTGTCGGAGCAGCTCACCCCACACTAGTCTACTTTTAGTTTCAGGGTGGGGGACATGCACTCTGCATAGTTGTTAAATGGGCAGTTCCAAGCCCAGAGTGCAGGGGAGCAGGGAGAGGGTAGTTGGGTAGGGGAGGGGTGGGTGCAACGCACACAAGTTCAATTGACATTGATTGTTAGTAGACGATGAGACGCAGACACAGAGCACGCTAGTCAAAATGGGTACACACTGGGACAAGAGTCTTAAGCTCCTGAGTTGGAACGTCAACGGATTGGGTGACAAGGTAAAACGTTCCATAGTCCTACAATACAGAAGGCGGCACTCCCCAGATGTGGTGCTGTTCCAGGAGTCCCACTTGGTGGGTAACACCTGTAAGGCACTAAGTAGATGGGGCTACAGACTTGTGGCACACTCTGGCTTCACCACGGGCTCTAGAGGGGTTGGTATCCTGCTCAAACACTCCTTCCCTCTCTCCATACAGCACACCTGGACTGATGAGCTGGGTCGGTATGCCGCGATTTCGGGACAGTGGGAGGGTCAGACGCTCACAGTAATGCCAATATATGTTCCGCCAGGCCTTCAGGGTTGCACATTTAAAGACTTAGGTACAATTATGCTCTCATTCCCAGAGGGACATATAATTATAGGAGGGGATTTCAATTCGGTAGGATCGGGTTCCCTAGACCGTTGTCCACCCCGTAACATTGGCTTAGCACAGAGATGGCTTTCTAGACGCCCTGGGACTAGTGGATGTATGGAGAGCATACCACCCAGACACTAAACAATACACATTTCATTCTGGTGCGCATAACAGTTTTTCCCGAATAGATTACCTACTGGTGCCCGCAACCCAAATAGCAAATATCCGTGAAATTAGACACATGGCCAGGGGGATCTCAGACCACTCCGCGGTGTGGACCCAACTGGTTTGGAAAAAGTAGGAAGCGTCGCACCCATTAACCCATGGTATTTCCGAAACCCCATAGTTAAAAAAACACTCCTACAGGCCCTAGATCACTATTTCCAGGAGAATGAGGGATCGGTTGAATCGCCCCAAATTCTTTGGGAAGCATTTAAAACGGTAGTAAGGGGACAGGCGCTGTCGTCAATCTCCGGAGCGCGTGAGGAAAAATCAAAAGACCTTGCCCGCCTAGAAAACGAAATCCTCAGCTTGGAGGAGGAGATAGGGGATGAGGACATGCAAGGGAAACTCCACGCCATAAAACTCAAAAAAGACGAATATAAAGCTATCGCTACAGACATGGCCAAAGCTCTGGGCAGAGATAAAGAGGGCAGAATATATGACCAGGGAGATAAGACCGGGAAACTGATTGCCTGGCTGGACAGGAAGGAAAGGGCGAGTCGGTTAGTGCCAGAACTGATCAGTGACTCGGGTGGGAAAATAACAGATCCACAAGCCATAGTCAACGAATTTGCAGACCACTATAAGGGGATATACCAGAGAAGTTCAAAGCGGCCAGAAGAAGACTCAAGAGCCCTCCTATCAGATATCCGTCTGCCCACTCTGTCTGATGAAGAACGACACACGCTAGACAGTGCCCTCACTAACGACGAAATAGCACAGGCGATAAGGCACCTTCGACCAGGTAAAGCCCTGGGCCCCAACGGCCTGCCCATAGAGCTATACAAATTAAAACCAGATACCATAGCCCCGCGACTGCGGGCCATGTTTGAGGAGAGTAGGAAACTGGGTCAACTTCCACAGGACCAGAGGGTTGCAACGTTGGTCACAATCCATAAAGAGGGAAAGCCGAGGGGTAAATGCTCATCCTACAGGCCCATCTCTCTGCTAAATGCAGAACCCAAATTACTAGCCAAACTACTAGCGAGCCGACTGGCCCAAGTTATAAGCAAGCTGGTACATCCCGACCAGTCGGGCTTCATGCCCCACCGCAACACCGCACTAAACTTGCGAAGGCTGCATGGAGTGCTGGGCAGAGTAGATACGATTCAAGAAGACACAGTGGTGGTCGCACTGGATGCCACGATGGCGTTTGACACCATCGAATGCCATACCTCTTCGCAGTTTTGGCTAAGTTGGGTTTCGGACCCGGGTTTATCGGATGGGTAAGGCTACTCTACTCGGCCCCGATGGCGCAAGTGGTGGTTAACAATAAGAAATCAGAAATATTCGAGCTAGGCCGCGGGACCCGCCAGGGCTGTCCACTTTCACCCTTACTCTTTGCTCTCTCATTAGAGCCAATAGCGGCATGGATCCGAAGAGATCCAAGCATAAGGGGGTTAAAATGGAGGGAGGGATGGGAAGACCGTATCTCCTTATATGCGGATGACATCCTACTATACCTTGCCTCACCGAAAATGTCGCTCCACGAAGTGCTTGACATCTTCACAAACTTTGTGAAGAACTCAGGGTACAAGATTAACTGGAGCAAATCCCTGCTGTATGTTCTACACGGAGATCCTCCTCCCCCACCCCGGGGCTGTCCTATAAAAATAACAAAGGTGGGATTCCAATACCTGGGGGTGTTCGTCACATTAGACCCTAAACTCCGATACGAACGCAAACTACTTCCCCCACTGCAGATGTTAAAGAGTGATGTTGCTAGTTGGAAGGCGCTGCCCCTTACATTGCTGGGAAGAGCGGCGCTTTTCAAGATGATGTTGCTGCCACGCTTCCTCTATGCCTTGCAAAACTCCCCAGATCTGGTCCCGGTGAGATATTTCAAGGAGATAGAGGGCCTACAGCGAGAACTACTGTGGGATGGCCGACCCCGAAAAGCCTTGCGCAAACTTGTACTCAGTCGGTATGACGGGGGATTGGGCTGCCGGATATCAGGAAATACTACTGGGCAGCTCACCTAGCATCCATAAATCACGGCACGTATCGCGGGGGGGATGACCCTGGGTACAGAATGGACAAGGGGCTTCTCCCGGGCGGAAACTACAACAGGGTGCTTTATTCAAGACCCCGACAATACCACTTAACGGGGCCAACTAAGCACTCTGTCCAGATCTGGCACGCAGCAAACCGAAGCTTGGGGTGGGAACAGAAACTCACGTTGGCCACTCCTTTGTGGGACTCGGAACAGTTGGGCACCCTGGGGAAATCAAGAGGGTTTGACAAATGGGACCTAATTGGGATCTCAAAGATTGGAGACCTATGGATTAAGGGAGAGATGGTGTCTTTTGCCTCACTCCAGCGTGAACATGAACTAGCTGGCACTGAATATTTCAGGTACCTGCAGGTACGACATGCACTCAAGTCAAAACTCTCAGAGGGAACCACCCCCCCAGAATCCTCCCCACTGGAAGACAGGTTACTAGACGGCTACCTCCCAGATAAAGCAATATCCCTGACTTACAAAAAGTTAATAAACAACACGACTGATCACCTTGGACCGATACGTGAGCACTGGGAGGGAGACGGACTGGAACAAGATGATGAGGAGTGGCAGGAGCCGGTGGCCTCCCCAAGGGAAGTGCGATCTCCTCCAGACTGCGCCTAGTTCAACTCAAAATCCTACACAGAGTGTATGTTTCAGGGTCCAGACTAGTGCAAATGGGGAGGGTGCCAGATGGAAAGTGCAGGAGACAATGTGGCCTGGAGGGCACCTTTATTCACATAATATGGGAGTGTGGGAGAGTGCAGAATTATTGGAAGAAGATTCATGACTGTATGGGAGAGGTGTTAAAAACTGTGATTAGGCCTGAAGCTAAGCGATGTCTGTTAAATGTCTGGGAACCTACTGACTTGACTAGCAAAGAAAAGCTATGGGTCACTCTGGGTTTGATGGTGGCTAAAAGAAATATTGCACAGCTGTGGGGGGCGGAGGTGTCGCCGAAACTGGAGGCCTGGAAGGCGGATATGGACTGGTGCATGACAAGAGAGAAAACGGTATATGTAGCACGTGGCTGCCCCAGAAAATGGTCTGCTGTATGGGACAAATGGAATGTCTACAGGGGAAATATTTGTGCTCCCCCAGCCTTACCCCCCCTTGACGAACCGCTAACACCATGAAGATTGCAAGTTACTGTGTCTCATTGAAAAGCACCTTGTAAAATGATGCTGTCAAAGTTCTGTCGTCATAATATCTTCAATATCCAACTGTAATGTCGAATATGTTACTGTTAATAAAAAGAATTGTAAAAAAAAAAAAAGAATGCACCATATCTACAAGATACGATGCATTCATGTACTTTTTCCCTGCGCCCGCGGACAAACAGCAGCTGTGTCCCAGCGCGACACCCTTGCATCATTTTTCAAGGGTGCCAGCGCTGAGGTGATGATTGTTTTTGTGCAGGAAGGGTCACCTCGTTACACCTTCTTACACCTCCCCTGGGGAGACGTAGGATTCTGACCGATTCCCAGGTTTACAAAATGTTGTAAATCTGGGAATGCCTTAAGTTCCATGGATGTTGTGTGGGAACACCCACAGCAACACGCATGGAATGCCCCTTTCACACAGAGTTATGCATGAAAGGGAAACATATTTACAAGGTTATGAAAAGTCTTGTAGGCTGACTTTACATGACCACTAGCAGGACAGCTTCCCCAAAGGCACTGCTGCGGCCCAGAGACTGGGAGGACCAAACCCCAGCAGCGGACTGCTGCACGTGACGGCAACGCAACACTGCTGGGACAACAGGGGGCAATAACAACACATACCACATGTGACTGGGCTTGCTGCAGAGGGCCACTGCGAGCTAGCGGCAGGAAGGCTTCACCCGAGGTTGCGGCCCGGAGACCGGGAGAGTGAAACCCCAGCAGCAGACGGCTGCACGTGGCGGCTGCGTGAAGCTGCTGGGACAACAGGGTACCACGTGGTTGGGCATATCCTGGCCAGGAGCAGCAATTGTCACAGGCCTCTCCAGGGCAAAGGTCCGGGCCCCACTTCCGGCAACAGAGTTCCATTAGGCCATCTTCCCCGGCTGATGGCTTCCGTCCTTGCGCTGAACCTGGCCCGCCCTGCTTGCCCCACCCTCAAGAGAAGATTTTTCCCTCCCGGGCAGCAGAGAGCAGGAGATCATAAAGGGGCAGCGACTTTGGGCCATTGGATTACTGCGGTGCAGGCGAGGGCTGGGGACAGCGCACATAGAAGCAACGCGACCCAGCCCCTGTGTGAGCAACAGCTGGGTGTGGTTGGAAGGGCTGGGGACAGCTCCAGTCAGAGCGACGTGACCCAGGCCTGAGAGCTGGCCAAAACCTCCAGATCATGAGAAGCAGCAAAGGGAGCATGGAGAAGCGGGCACCAGGGGCTGGCCAGATGAATTGGAGGAGCTGCTGCAAAGGATTCGGGCAATGTCAGAGAGACACAGCACTGATTGGCTGCGCCCACACCTGCAGGAGAACCCAGTATAAGGGTCAAGCATCCAACAAGACGGCAGAGCAGCAGGCACCAGTAAAGCACGAGTGGCCAGCAAGCACCAGAGAAGCACCACGAGAACACCAAAGAAAGGGGAGGCAAAGAAAGAGCATGGACAGATGGACCCATCGCTTGCAGCCATCACGGCGATGGTGGGAGCCAGCGGTGAGGACAGCAGCAGGGCGACAAGGGGTGAGTGTATCAGCGCAATTGTACAGGAATGTTTAAAATCATTTGCCCCTTTGTTGTTGAATGGGTTAGGCCCGCAGGGTCAGAGTATAGCAGGCCCGCCGGCACAGAAGGGGGAGGTTTCTGGGCTCCCATGGCACCTAATGGACCCACGGTGCACACGCTTAGGACCTGCGCTGGGACAGCATCATGTCCCAACAGGGGAAAACAGTAGAACAGGGCCCCCAACGAGTGAAACCACGGGGCAGGGCAACGGCAGGGAGATTATTTCCCCCTGACAGCCTGGGGCAGTGCAAGCAGAGCGGGCAACCCAGCACTGGTGGGTCAGGCTCCTGAGGCATGCGCAAGACCGTCAGTGGGTCAGCCATCAATGACCACTAGAGCAACAGGGCTAGCGAGCCTCATCCCCCTAACAGTAAAAGAAAGGATATGGAGGAAGGAATTCAATGACATATTCTCATTGCTCGAAATACAAATGGAGGGTTTGGACCTAACAATGTGTGACAAGAAAGAGGAGGATAGGAGAGAAAGGAGAAGAGAGAAATTTCGACAATCGGCTCAACGCATTTAGAATAATGGCCTGCATTATTGTGGAGAAGTTTCCAAACTGCGCGGCTGATCTTTGGCACTATGAAGCCAACATTCACGAGGCACATAGGCAGTTCCCAGGGCATGCTTGGGTGGAGTATGATAAGGGTTTTAGGTTAAAAATGCAAACTCACCCCGGAATGGAAAGGAATGAGGAGGATGTGTCAGGGTTCATCCACAAGATGTTGGCAGCAAAGGAGGTCAGGTGTTAGGTGGGGAAAGGTGACCAGTAATTTCGGAGCACCCCCTTCAAGGGGAAACACAAGTCTTTTTACAAGCCCAGAGCCCACAACAGCTGTAAGGCGCCACCTTCAAATGGGCCAGCAGCAATCTGCTGGAAGTACGAAGCCAATGAATGCACATGGGGGGCGCCATGTAAATTCCAACTCGCCTGCTCAGTCTGTGGGGGGGGTCACCCAGCATCAGGTTGCAGGCAGAACAAGCACTAAGGGGACAAGAAAGAAAGGAAAAAGAGGCACTAGCAGGCAGCGACGGCTGGCACCGATCGGGGGTGGAGGGGCAGCAGGGGGGTGTGGGTGGGGTGATGTTAAGTAAAAAAATTATTTCAACTTACCTGCTTGCCGCTTCTCCTGGTCGCATCACTCCTCCTGCCGCCTGCAGGAACACCCAGAGGTTGTGCGCTAAAAGATAGAAAAGGAGAAGGAGCTGGGAAGGATTGAAGGTCCATTAACATCCCCGCTCCCCAAGGGGTTGGTGACCTTGCCCCCGGGGGTAGTATCAGGCTCATCCACCACCTTTCTTTCCCCGAAGGCACATCAGTGAATAATGGGATCAGTCTCGAGGCATGCTCAGTGGGCTACGCCACTGTGGACGACGCCATTGACTTACTAAGGGCAACAGGAAAAGGGGCCCTCATGGCAAAGGCAGATATCGAGTCAGCGTTCCGACTCCTCCCAGTTCACCCAGCGAGCTTTCATTTGCTAGGCTTCCACTGGGATGGGGCAATGTACTTTGAGAAAGCAATGCCAATTGGCTGCTTGGTGTCCTGCGGCTACTTTGAGCATTTTAGTACATTCCTGGAATGGGCCTTGCATGACAGGCATCTGTAGGGAGGCAAACTACACTACCTCGACGACTTCTTGTTCGTGGGGCTCGCGGGACCAGGGAGTGCAGGGACACACTTGTGTCGTTCCTGGTCCTGGCCAAGGACCTGGGTGTACCGCTAGCAGGCGAGAAAACTTTGGGCCCGGGAACAAAGCTAACATTTCTAGGAATAGAGCAAGACTCAAAGGCAGGGACGTCCAGGCTGCTGGACGGCAAGGTGATAGCGATCAGAGAAGAGATAAGGGCAATTTGTGGCAGGGGAAGACGACACTTCACGGGCTGCAAAGGCTGATCGGCAAACTTAATTTTGCGGTAAGAGTTATTGCTGCATGGTGGGTGTTTGCCAGGCGCCTAGCAAAGCTAACAGCTGGTCTTAGAGAGAAACACCACCATGCTAGACTGTGGGCTGGAGTCAAAAGGGACCTGCTCATGTGGGGATTAATTCCTGGCAAATTTCAACGGCCTCCTCGTATGGAGAGAAGGTTGAGTAACAGCCAAACAGATAGCCCTGGTCACGGACGCAGCCGGCACCCCAGGGTTAGGGGCTATACTAGGAAGGAAGTGGAAACCATCAAAAACATTAAGTTTCTCGAACTTTTCCCCATAGTAGTGGCCCTGTCAGTCTGGAAGGAGAGCCTAAGGGACATGAAGCTGACTCTCTGGTCAGACAACCAAGGGGTAGCCCAGGCTATCAATAACGGTACTGCTAGGTGTCCCCACATACTGAGACTAATGTGTTGCATGGCTAAATTGCAGCTAATGAGAAATCTAGAGATGAAGGCATGTCACGTTCCAGGGGTGGAGAACTCAACCGCAAATGTGCTCTCCTGTGGACATTTGGACAAGTTGAGGAGGCTAGCACCAGAGAGAGCAGAAGATGACCTCTTTTCCAGAGGGCCAGTGGGTACTGGCGGAAATGACCTGTGCACACTAGTACAGCATGCGCTCAGCCCCGAACGTGGCAAACCGCTGCAGGAAATACATAATTTTGATAAGTAATGGGAGTGGGGGGGCTCTTGTCATTACTGAGGGATCCTGAAGACACAGCCAGGGCAGTGGAACACTTCATTCAATGAGCATACATGCAGCAAAAGTCCAAGTCATGGGCACAAGCCCACTTTTCAGCAGTGGCACACTTTTCAAAGATACTCGCAGAGCAGGACCCCACAGCCTCCCACTACAAGTCATGGGCACAAGCCCACTTGTCAGCAGTGGCACACTTTTCAAAGATACACGCAGAGCAAGACCCCAGAGCCTCCCACTACATCAGGGCAGCCATGAAAGGGTGGAAGCATCTGAAGGGAGGGAAACCGGACACACGGTGGCCCATAGAATTCAGGAAACTGACCCAGCTAATACACACACTGGAGGAGGTGGCAAGGAACACATTTGAGGAACCGCTAGTCAGAGCAGCTTTTGCCACTGCATTTGGGGCATTCAGGGTCAGAAAACTCATGGTCCCATCAAAGAAGGGCCTGGCGCCAGATGTCTGCAGGCAGCCGATGTCAAGCCAGGTATAGCAAGGGTAGATATACTGTTGAGAGGGGCTAAGACAGACCAGGTGGGCAACGGGGCCTAGATACAGCTAGAATGCATAGAAGACCCCAGATATTGCCCAGTGGGCTGCTTTTTCGCTTACATGGCTAACCGACCCACAGGGGAGGGCACAGAAATGGTGACCTGCTGAGAAGGTTCCAGGTCACAGAGGTCATGCAGCAAACTCTGCGCGAGGCAGGGTTTCCACCCGCATCTTTTGGATCACACTCCTTTAGGATAGGGGCGGCTACAACGGCAGAACAACATGGGATGATTGAAGCCGGAATCAAAGCAGTGGGCAGGTGGCGCTCCAGTGCATACAAGAAATACGTGAGGCCACAGCTGATCTAAAAAAGAAAAGGAGGGGGAAGAGACAGGATACCAGGTCAGGCTGACACTGTACTCGTTGCCTTAACAGGGACCTGCCCATGGTTAGTCTGGGTGGTTCGCCACTCATATATCGACCAGATGCAGATGTGGTGGTCGCCCGGCTGACACAGGCAAACAAGCCGGCCGGAAGCTACATGCATCAGGTGGTGGGGCCGCCATGGGATGAGATGGGAACAGCTGTCAGCAACCCTGAGGAAATTACAGGCGGCAGCCACCTGGCACCCTGATGTCCTGGTGATCCATTTGGGAGACAACAACCTTGCACAGCTGGGGAGGAGGGAACTCCTCCATGCCATCTGCTTAGGCTTGGCAGAAGCAGCCAAACTGTTCAGCAGCAGCACCATCATCATATGGTCTGAAATTATTACCAGGTTGGCATGGCAAGGAGGAAGCTGAACATTGCAGTCAGTAGATTTTGCAGGACCAACTGATTGGAGAGAGTCAGGCATGGCCTGATCAACCAAAGGCGCCCAGAGCTCTACGCTCTCGATGGGGTGCATCTGTTGGAAGAAGGGTTGAAAGTTTTCTGGGCCAACCTATGGGCATCCCTGGTAAAGGCAGGATGTTCCTGAAAACAAGGCCCACAGAGAGGAAGGGGGAAGCAGCTGGGAGCCGAAAGCCTCCCTTACGGCGTGGCGGTCAAGAAGGGGGACATTTGTTGGTTGAGGAGGCACACCGGCATGGCGGTGTGCAGGAGAAAGGCCACTTACCTGGGGATGCCTTACGGCAGGGTGAGTAGGCCGAAAAGTGGGCATAAGCGGAGACGGCACTCGCAGCCCAGACCCGTCGGACGGCAGGGCACAAAATGGACAAACAAGGTAGCGAATTGGGGCCTTACTCCAAGTAGGAGGCTACCCCCCCCCACGCAATCAGCGTAAAACTAACAGGGAACTTTATGACCCCATAAAAAGGCAGGTATGATGGCCTGGACATACTAAGATGGCACAAGTATGGCAAGCGGATAACAGAACATGATTGTGAGTTGTCAAAATTGATTTATGGCTTGTCAGCTGTTGTGAGTTAGGACCTGTCCCAAGGTTTGTGAGCCTGCCAAAAGTGATTTATGACCTGGTAAATGGAATGATTAATGACCCGTCACGTTGATGATTTTATGAGCTTGTCAAATTGATTTATGACCCCTGTGACGTGGGTTGAAGGGCCCTGTCATTTGATTTATGACTTAAGTACTGTAATGCTATAGTGGGAAAGGTTAATACGAGAGATACTGCTAGTAATAAGACTGTATGTGGCTCAGTGAAACCAGCGAAACCTGCATCTAGGTATGACGAGAAAAATAGGGAAAAAATTGTAGAGAATATAGCCAAGGAAAGTACAAAAAGGGACTTGCAGTTACCATCATCATCCCGAAATGTGACAAAAACAACAAGCCCTACAAGCCCTACATGCTCCACTATTGGAAATCAGGATAAAATAATGGAACGTAGACACAATCACCGATGCTCGCTTCATTTACCACCTGAGGCTACACCTTATACTATTATCCTTAGAGATGTTCCAGTATTGGAGGATGGTGTTAATGAGGGTTGGGTAGACTTGAAGAACAAGGTCTTGCATTGGTTCATGAAACACTCTCAGCATAACTTAAATATTTTGGCTAGGAACATTATCATGGTGAGAAGAGTACCCTGGGTAGGGAGATCCCAGAAAAAGGGAGAGGGAGACTGTGTGGTTGTCTCTTTTCGAATCCCGGCAATGGTTGAAGTTTTGCTTGAAGAAATACCTAATGATGGAGAAATGTCAGTTAACAATGGGAAAAGAGATATTACCGGGGTACCGCTTGGATATTTTTATAGACCATTTACAAGAAACCCAAAAGAGTATGACACTGGTCCATTGACAGTTGATAGGTATAGACCTCTGCCCTTGTCTAACAGATTTTCAGCTCTCAGACAATGCAGTGATATAGATTGACTGCACCAGGGTGCCGAACCATGTTCTAAACAAAACTTTTCCCTTGTCGATAAAGGCTTAATGTCAACACTAAATTCGCAGGCCTATAATTTGACTATAGTTTCATGGAACATTGCGGGCATTAACTCGAAATTGGATGCTAAGATATGGCCTGAATTTTTTAACAAGTGTCAAATTATTTGTATACAAGAGACTTGGCACACAGAACCCTTTTTTATTGATGGCTTCTCAACAATTGATACACAAGCAATTCCATCATGAAGTGGAAGGGCAAAGGGAGGGCTAGTTGTTTTACTTTCAGTTACATGCCCGCTGACATTGAAGCAAGTTTATACTGACTCACCTTATTTTCAGTTTCTGTGGTTAAATACTATTGATCATCAGTGTTTTGTGATAATTAATTTCTATAATAATGTCTTCGACAGTAACAGAAATCAAGTAATTTTATCCCTTGAGCAGGAGCTTGATCTGTTTTTAAAACAGATCAAGGGTGATTACTTCTTGATCTGGGTTGGAGATTTCAATAGCAGGAAATGTGACATACTCGAAGGGAAGTACTGTGGATATGAGAATGAGTTCGGAGAAAGCTACACCCATTTCCCACATAATACCTATGGGGAATCAATTAACTGGGCCTTGTATAAATATAATCTGGAAGTAGTGGACCAGACGTTATACGAGGGACAAGTGCAGTTACCCACTTTTGAAGGGCAAGGCCATTGCTCCATAATCGATCACATATTAATCTCGGCTCATGGTCAGAATCAGATAGTAAAAATGGAGGTGGAAAAAAGCTGCCTAAGCGACCATAACCCAGTATTCCTAACTGTCAGATTAATTGATATCCCTTGTGGAGGACCGTGCTTAGCACCAAGCATAAAAACTCAGGGAGAAAATGGCACGTCGATTAGATGGTCCGGGATAAATCAGATTGATTTTGTAGAGAGATTATTGATTGATTGTAAAAACGATATAGAATTATGTACAAAGGGGGATTCAATAAATGAAGATATCATTGGGGCTTTCTGTAAAATAACCGTAGCGATTTCCCAGGGTCTAAAAATTAAGAAGAAAGAGAAAAAGAAAAAGATAGTTAGCTGGTTTGACTCAGAATGCACGGAGGCAAACCACCTATTAAAGAATGCTTTAAAAATTAGACCAAAAGACACTGAACAGATCAAAAACCGGAGGACGATATATAAACAGACAGTGGCAAGAAGAAAGAGGGAGATTCAAAGTGAAGCATGGGAGAAGCTTACACAGGCAGCGAATACTAGGGACTCCTCCCTTTTTTGGAAAACGATAAACCACCCCTATTTTAAAGATAGTAGTGCTGTAAAAATTGAAAGCCTCGTACAACCCCTAGAATGGATTAACCATTTTATGAAGGTTTTTAACTTAGATAATGAAATCCCTGTCTTAACAGCATATAGTGATCCAATATATATTTCTGAATTTGATGATAACAACATTTTTATAAATTTTGATAATTTCAATTTGGACCCCATTACTGTAAATGAAGTTACATCGGCCTTAGAAAAAAGTGCAAATGGAAAGGCGCCTGGTGTCGATGGTGTCCCCATAGACATTTTTAAACTTAATGTGGGTTTGTGGGGTCCATTGTTACAAAATGTGTTTAACACTATTGCTGATGGTTTGATTCCAAGAACATGGACGGAAAGTATCATTGTCCCGATCTTCAAAAAGGGCAATAGGAAAGACCCCAAATGTTAACGCCCAATCTCCCTTCTCGATACAACATCTAAAGTAATGGGCAGGATATTGCTGGAGAGACTGGAATTGTGGGCAGGAGAGAATAAAATTCTTACTGAAACACAATACGGTTTCAGAAGGGAGATAGGGACAATAGAACAGCGCATTAATTTGCACCTCCTTATTTCTAAATATACAATTACGAAAAAGGGTCATTTACACCTTTGTTTCGTTGACCTCACAAGTGCCTTTGATTTAGTAAATCATTCAAAACTATGGCAAACGTTGATTAATATGAGGGCACCAAATGACATTGTGAATTATCTTTCACAACTGTATAGCCGTTTGAGTACTAGAGTGCGTTATGGGGTAGGAGGAGAGTGTACATCAAGTTTCAGGGTAACCCGGGGAATTAGACAGGGTTGTGTCCTTGCCCCCCTTTTATTTTCCTTATATGTAAATGGAGTGGATGCAGAGCTACAAAATTTAAATGCTGACACCCCAAGAGTAGGTAAACGCTCCGTTCCAATTTTACTCTATGCGGACGTGCAGTTCTTTTATCACAAACTGCGAACGGACTACAGTCCCTGATAGAAAGATTTGCTGAATTTATGCATGATAAGGACTTAGTACTAAATTTGAACAAAACTTTTACGATGGTGTGTGGGCAAGGGAAACCTAAAACTAAGGTTCACCACGTAAATAGCACCCCAATCAAAGCAACGAATTCATTTGTATATCTGGGATTAGTTTACAATGCAAAGGGACATTGGAGAACCCAGATTGAACAATGTAAATTAAAATTTGTCAGGTCGACTGAGGCAATCTTCAGATTTTCGAAAAAAATCGGTAATAAACCGATCAAGGAAATCATGACTTTATATAATAGCAAATGCCTAAATGGAACTTGTTATGGGGCAGCACTATGGGGGCGGAAAATTGTGTAACCCTTCAAACCCAAGAAAATAATTTTTTACGAAGATTGCTTGCTGTACCAAATTCCACCCCCACATTTAGGGGCCGATTCCGATTCCGGCCGGAAATCTCTCCGACCGAGCCGGACCCGGAGAGAATTCCGACCGAATCGGACCCTAGCAGTCCGACCGGACGAGTACGATGCATTCGCATGCTATCGGACTCGATTCGGTCGGACTCCCATTGAAGTCAATGGGAGCCGGTCGTACGACGCGTACGCGGGCTCCCATTGACTCAATGGGTGCGAGGCGAACAAGGGCGCCCCCTACAGCGGGTACACGTCCATGCGCATTGCGGCGTACATGCACAGGTAGGGGGACCCATGGGTCCCCCCTGTGTGCGACTCGCGTGCCTACGCGTACAGGGGGGTTTGACACGGACCCCCAAAGTCCGGCTCCGACAGCTTTTTCGAGGCGGACGGCGCGAGTCGGTCGGACTGCTCGCGGCACGCATCGTACTTACCCGGCCGGGAAACGTCTCCATAGCACGGTGCGAGTCGTGTCCTAGTGAGTCGGTCGGAGCGTGTTGAAGCCGCGTACGAGTCGGTCGGCGATTTCGCGGGTGCTTGCATCGTACTCGCTCGGCCGGACCCGCGTACGATTCGGTCGGGAAACAGGGCTCCGAATCGGATCCGGTAAATCCGAATCCGATTCGGAGCACTACCGGCCGAGATCGGAATCGGCCCCATAGTGTACATAAAGAACTTGGGGCACCGTATATTAGTGATTTTATAAGCACCATAAGTTTAAATACTTGGTATGGGATATGGAGCAAAGAGGGTGCAAGGTTTACACAGGACGTAATCAGAGATTGCATTGCCCTTGACCACGGGAGGAAAATCCCGTGGCTGATATATATCAGAAATCTTTTAAAGGAATGTGTTGAGGATGTTGATCTAGAAAATCCGTCCCAAATACTTGAATATGACAAAAAGGAACTAAAAAGTAGTATGGTGGACTCACGTAACTGGTTGCGGGAAGTAGATGCTAACACGAAACCCTTGACAAAGGAATATTGTGAGAGAACCTTTGGGTCTGGGACACAAAACTACTTATTGCAGGTCACAAATACAACACACAGATTTTATCTTACAAGACTACGAATGGGTTTGGTTCATCTGTTAATAGCCTTTCCAAAAATGGGCAAGTGGAGCAAAACTTGCCAAAGTGCCCTTGTGATGGCAAATCAAATCAGACAACGTTACATTTTATTTTGTTCTGTAACTTTTATAGAGAGCTTAGGAAGTGTTTTTTACGACCTTTGTTCTTAAAGGAGAGGTTATTTTTATATAGACCTGCTTTTGAATATATTTGTAGCCTAGATAATATTAAAGTCTGTAATGCTGTGGCGGTCTTCATTCAGAAGGCAATTAAAATAAGACACAATAATTCACATCTCGAAGCACTTATCTATGAAGAAACTGAGGCATAATATGATAAACGATGATTGTACTGTATACTTAGCTGTGGTATAAATATATGGCTTATCACTTGCACTTTATTTCTTGTATTAAACTATTTAATATTGTGATGTTAAACACTATGGTTAATTTAAAAATGTACTGAGATACATATATTGTGATAGAAAATTTTAATTAGATACTTTGCACATAAAGTTTGTGAGGGGTTAATCGCTACGCTTTTTATTATGAATTATTTTAATGAATTTTACAATTGTGTGATGTACAGATGTTTTATGATTTTTAGTATGCTTTTATGGTTTGTGATTTTAAACCGAATAAAGCTCACAATTGATTGATTGATTGAATAAACTGCAGCCAACATCTACCACAAGAAACAGGAAATGTGTTGGCAAGGTTATTGGGGTGCATGGGAAAAATGTCATGCATGTACAGTTGGATTGGGCCCAGTGCGGGAGTTATTGCTTTTCCAGCTCACACTTTCTTTGTAGTTATGGTTCACAAAGGTGAATGAGGGAAATGTATTAGATATAGTTTCAGAAAGTTTTGATATGGTAGCATTGACAGCTTGTCTATTTGAAACTATTTTTGAAAGGATTAAGAACTGAAATACACTATTCATTCAACATAGTCAGGTATCACAGACAACCTCACTGAGCCATTTTATTGGTTGAGTAGAAATACCAGGAAGGGGTCGTTGTGATTAGTCTGTGCAGATTCGTGCACTTAAACTGGAGAAAGCTGGGTCAATTAATGGTGGAAAAAATATGTCACTGATTTCTGTTTATCTACGTTTTTTCAGAGTAATCTTGTTGATTTGATTTCTGCTCAGCACAGAAGTGCCACTGAACTTTACCATAAGGATTTGCCATCTAGCTTGCAGTTGTTTCAGGTGGGCAAATGTAGTCATTATTACATCATAAAAAATAAAGTGTTTGTGGAAATGTTATTATTTTTCAAAGGTCATTATACTGGAAGCCATGCTGTAAGTGGCAGAATTGTTATTAGAGGTCTCTCTTACTCACCCAATACACATACAAGTCAACTCATATACCAACATATTTGTTCTGGCCATCTAAATAAAAATATATTTGAAATGCAGAATTTCCTAGCTGTCTAGCACAAGAAAGTTCTGATTTTATTAAAAACAAGGAGGCAAATATTATGCCATCTTTAATCTTGATTAATTTTACCAGCAGACACAGAAAACTACATTAACCATACTCTCCTGTTTAAAACAGGAGGGGAATAAATAAACCAATCAGGTGCTTCCTGTCGGCAATTGACATCTTTTATTGATGTGAAGACCTTCTAAAGTCCATGCAGAAAATGAAAAGATATGAACAGTAATAAGAATCCTAACTGAAATACGACCAATTCACTCTGGCCCTCCATCAAGGAATCCTCCTGCACGGCCACAGCCATACTTCGTGTAGTTTGTACATCTGGATCAACTCTAATTTCTTTATGAAGGTCCTATAATGGACACTGGAATTAAATAAAAATTGCAGTGTTTAAAAGAGAAATAATGGGATGATATACAAGCAATGTAACCCTCTGCAGTAAAATTTCATGCATATAAATCAACAGTACAAATAGAGGAGAGATAATATTCGCCACCATGTCCTTAGTAAAATCGGAACTTTCCTTTGCTAGACAGCTTGGAAAATCTATATTTTTTTGCAAGACCGGAGGCTCTATTATGTCTGTTCAGAGCCCATGAAGAAATGAAGCATGAGCCACCGGCTTATAATAAAACATTCTAAAAGTAGAAACCCTTGACCACTTAGCAGTTTTAAGGCTCTCCTCGAGCATTGCTACAGCCCAATCTATCTTCAAGGCCATATCTCTTCCATCTGAATGCTTGCCAAAGTTGTCACTATTGACACTGGACAGTGACATCCATACCTGCCAACTTGAAGAACAATCTCACCGTGTGAGGAGTGGGCGGGGCTTTGAAAGGGGGCAGGGCTTTGTGCAGAGAAGTACCTATGAGGCACTTTTGAACCCCGCCCCCAAGACCCTTCCCCCCCCCAAAAACAAAACCTTGCTGAGGCTGGTGCTGATGTCCTGGGGTGTTTTCACACTCCTTAATAGACGTCGACAGTTCAAAGTCTTGGAAAACGAGCTGGAAAACCAATATTTACAGTAGTTTTCAGCTCGTTTTCCCTGCCACCGTGTGATATCCGCTCCCTCACCGGGAGACCGTGTGTGTGATGGGAGCCCATATCGTGTGTCATAGTGTGGCACCGTGTGAGTTGGCAGGTATGGACATCGCCCCTTTGGCCCATCTTGCCAATGAAGGGGAAGAAAGAGAAGAAAAAGGCCTACTGAAAGAAGTCATCAACTTAGGAGAGGATGTCCTTAAATGAGCAGCGCTTGATATATACTGCTCAAGACTGCACACAGTACATCATTTTGGATGTGTAGGGAAATAAGGATACTCCATCGGCATTGGTGCAATTTTTGTCTGCCTTATAATGGAAAAGAAAGCACCCCCTAGTGAGTATTGCATAGCAGAACTATCCAGAGCTCTAACATCTGAAACCCACCTGAATAAAATGAAACAGAGCAACATTGTTAGCTTCTCCGACAGCACCTTCAAAGAAAGGGAATCATTATCTACCAAATGCTGAAGCAATGGCAAAACCAAATTTCTATCCCAAAGAGATGAATAACATGGTTTTGGAGGATTAGCGTAGCGCATACCTTTCAATAATCTACACACTATAGGAGGTTCTCTAACTGCTTGAATAACAACCTATTTGTGACTGGCAGAAATTGCAGACGTATAATCTTTAACAGTTTGGAAAGATTTCCCCTGAGAAGCCAAGGAAGCTGGAAAATTGAGAACTGCTTTGACATTTGTCAAAAAGGGATCAAGGTACCTTTCCAGGGACCAGCTACATCGAAGTTTCCACGCTGACTCATAAGCTCTGGCAATTCCTGAAGGCCAAGATGATTGAATGAGGTGAGAAGCTGCTGCACAAAGCTCAGAGAGAGACCAAGATGCCCTGGAGGATTCTAAGTCATTAGATGGAGAGTCCGAACCATGATCATAATCCAACAAAGGCGGGAGGAAGATATGATGGTTGTCGTTACTTTCAATATGTTCTCCAATTGCTTTACAGCTAGATTTATGCTCTGTAATTATACGTTCATACATGCATGCATTCAGTCAATGATATCAGACATAGCAAATTGATCAAAAATGGCTCAATGGGCATTATGTCACCACAACCTCAAAGAAGTGTCTAATTGTAATTCAAACTGCAGGAATTGAGACATACAGTGTATTAGGAGACTCAAAGCTCTTTAAAAAATAATTAAAACGCAATATACTCTATATTTGATGATTACATTTGATGCAGTTACTAATTAAGAACATAAATATTAATTAGAGGAAATAGCAAAGGATTTTTCCTGAAATAATGTACAAGTAACAGTAAACTGAGCATGACAGAATTTCACTGAGGTGCAGGGTCACAAGTTCCTATCCAAATGTTTTATAAATGACATGAGGTTGTGAGAAGCACACGCCAGGACATTTGTGATGTATTGTTTTTCTTAGTAGAAGACACCATCACTGATGACTTCTGGTTTGTTTTAGGAGGTACCTGCAGGACAATCCCCTGAAGATATGGTGGGACGGCCCCTGATGCACCTCTCAGCTGCAAAGCAAGCAAGTGGTGAGGCCATGTACTGTGATGACATTCCTCATTATGAGAATGAGCTCTACCTTGCACTAGTGACCAGCACCAAGGCTCATGCCAAATTAATGTAAGATCAAACTCTACCGCTCCTCTATGTTGAATCAGGTTTCATTGTCTGCAGGGTGATATATATTGTTACACTACTTCATGGCTCCTAATTAGCTTTCAATGTGAGAACACTATTGTGGTGAATTACATTGAGGTTATCATGCATTTTATTTGTGTCCACATGAGAGGAGCACCTAAGCCCCTGCTTGGTCAGTGGGGATGGCATAGGAGATAAGGAAATAAGGGTAATCATCGCGGAACAAATACGCTGTCTGGTCTTGAAGGTCCCTGAAATTGAAGGATAGAAAATTGCTACTTTGTCTACGCACTGCTTAGTTATACCTTTAGATAATCAATCCTAGTATTCTTATTATGTAACTGGATTGTCTCTTTTTATTTTTCTAAGTTTAATCTTCTTAATTGGGAATACTTTGCAGAGTCGATATTGTACTCAATCTTGTACACAATCTCAGTTGATTTTCCAAATTATGTTGATGATGTCTAAGTTAAGTTTTGCCTGGAAAAAAGCCCACATAACCACATTAAAACCACCTCATGCCAGCACCGTGGGTTCCATTGGATTAAAAAGAGCAACCTCTGATAAAAGGAAAGGATACAGACCTACTTTGGCGCTGAAATCTTTGTAAGTCAATGTATTGGTTAAAGTGGTCAGCATGAAATCATCATCCTCCAAAAAGTCTAGCCGCTTTTTCAGACTGCTCACCAAGTGGAATTTACAAGAGCACTGACCATTGCACTCCAATACTACTCTAATGCCATATATACAAAGTCTTTCAGAGGCTCCAAAGGTTGCAACACCTAGCAGCAAGAATATGCATGAACCTTCATTCCTTTGCCTCCTACTAGATGTAAACATCAAGCTCAAGTTGCACTGCATTGTCCACAAAGTCTACTGGAGTTTGTAGAAGGCCAGAATGCTTATGTTTTCTGGCCATGACTATGCACTTACGAGGAATCATTCTT
Source organism: Calotriton arnoldi (assembly GCA_963921515.1). Taxonomy (NCBI): domain Eukaryota; kingdom Metazoa; phylum Chordata; class Amphibia; order Caudata; family Salamandridae; genus Calotriton; species Calotriton arnoldi. Next base: position 107,415 of record CAWUFW010013939.1, read on the forward strand.
CAATGATTGCCTACCCCATGACTGAACAGAGCTTTGAATGGCAGAAACATGGTAGCAGATACTTAGAAGTCCAGGGCTTGAGGTTGTGGAATGTCTTTAACCCAAACCTGGAAGCTGCCACAAGCTATGTGTGTGTCAGAAAATAATTAAAAACGTAACATTTCAAATTTGCCTACAATTGATCTCACTACTCTGACTCTAATGCCTCACCTTGAACAACCAAACCCAATTTTCTTTTAAATAGATCCAGCACTCTAAACTAACTAAAAGGGGACACATGGCACTCTACAAAATTTCAAAATGATCCTCTGAGGATCAGCACTTTTACATATGGATCTTCTAAACAAGGTTCACTGATACTTTGATGACTTTGCATAGTACTCTTGCAACCTCTCTATGTATAGTAATGTGATTGCTCACGGTCCTGAATCTTCATGTGTAGGAGGCACTCACTGGTTAAGTAAGATTCACTTCAGCTCTGGGATGCCCTTGATGCCCTCTAGATATTACTTGGTTGACTGTAGGATAAGCAAACTACTATTTCGATGGTGTGAGGTTATTGATGAATCTGATCGTGGTCAGAAGTCTATTTATATCAGGACATTCTCCTTTGCAAAGCCAGAAACTGAGTATTGCCCAGTCTTTTAAAGACCAATGCAAGGCACCATGTGACACAGAGTCATAAACATAATTCCCATTCCTGACTATTGTAGAGCCAAGTCCATCATTCATACTTCATTCAGTGACCAGAGCATGAGCATGAGGTATATCAAAGCTTTAGCAGTAGAAATATTGTGTATAATAAGTAGACTGAAAAAAATATGTGTCAAATGTGTTGTCTACTGAAACAATAGAATGAAAAACAATTTGTGGCTGCAAAACAAATCAAGAAATGTTGCGCCTTTTAGGGCAAATCTAAGTGTACTGGGAGCAGGGGGAAGCGGGCATCCTCCTGCTACAATAGAGCGAAGCATTCACAGTGAGGTGGGGAAGGACTGGAACTAATAAGGGGTTTTTAGGATTCAAGGAAGGGTAGTGTTAAAGGGTAGTAAGGTGATGGTAGGTTTTAGGGATTTGTAGCATTAAGAGGTAGTTAGGGGCTTTTAGGTTTCAGGAAAGGGTAGAGTTAATGGACATTAAGTTTTTTTTAGTTTTTACAGAAGGGTCCCATTGCGAAGTATTTCAGGGTTTGAAGTGTTCAGGGATGGGAAATGTTACAGGGTACTAATACACATTATTTGAATTGTGATGAATAATAATGAAGGATAAGACATACTTGCCACAACAATTTTAACTCAACTTTAATGTAGTTGACATTGTAAAAGTTAATTTTATTTCATACAACCTATCAAAAAAGAGATCAAAAAAGAGGTAAAGAAGTTTTGTTGCAGTGACTGCTCAGTCTACCTTGTTGTGACCATAGAGGTGGCTGTGGTCAGTTTGTCATGGTTTTTCATTGTATTTGTTTGTTTTTATAAGTGATAAAGGCCTGCACTTTAGGGTTCAAATCAATGTTATGCTCCAGTGCTTTCATTGCAGCTGCAAGAAAAGGTTTCATTTGCTGCAGCACAAAGGCAATACGTCATTTATTTTTTCCCTTTGGTGTTTCTTTTCTTAGACAAACAACAAGTTCAGAAAACCATAGAATTTGATTGCAGATGAGAACTGCAATGCCCATCTGTTGTGTAGTTTTCCTTCTCTTGCTAAATATACAAATCTCACTTTATTCATCATCTGCATTATCTCAGTCTCCATCTTAAGTAGGCATTTGTATGCATGTGTCTGTAGTTATAGTATCTAAAACTCCTCATGCAACATGTATTTTTTAAATCTTGGTACCCTTTTCCTTATTGTTAGGAATCTGAGTTGGAAGGTTCCCAGGGCAGTCAGAGGCACCCAATTGTAACAACTGGGGTCTTTTGCCACTGGTGTCCAGGGGACCCATAACGACAGAGTACCCTTTTTAGCACTTGACTCTCAGGATAACGAAGCAGAGAAGTACAAGGGAAGGTGCTGTAGGCTAGAGAGGGTGTGTCTCTACTCCTGGGTGGCCCGAACACTCTACTATGGCTTCTGGAGTGCTCCGGCCCTCCTGGGTGTAGAGAGTCAAATATGCAAAATTAGAATGTACCCCACTGCCTTTAATCCATATTGGCCTCACTCTAGCACCTGCAGGAATCTTTTTTCATCAGTTTTTTTTTTAATCAACATACTCTTGAGAGCAGCTTTTATTTTCCAACCCAAGTGCCACTGCCTCTTATGCCCCTGATAGGACAATATGCACAAAAACTTTACTAAAAGAAAAGGGGATAGAGAACAGGTCAACAGAGTGTGATGAGGAGTTTTCAGACATTAAGAAGAGATTAGCTGGATCACAAAGGTTTCAGTGTATTGGCCCTAAAATCAAGGTGACAATTCTCACTGACACCAGTATGAACGGTTTAGAAGAAGTTCTGAAACAAGGTACAGGAGACTCAGAGAAAACTATATTATTAATTTCAAGAAGTTTGAAAAGCTCTGAATTGCGATATTTTGTCCGCAGAAAAGAAAAACTTTAGCGATGTACTGGGCAGTAAACATATTTTAAATGGTTCTGAGGGGAAGTGTGTTTGAAATCAGGACTGATCACAAACCCCTAACAGAAGTGTTCACAAGAATCAGCAATTGGGTCATGGCACTACAAAAATTGATTTTGAAGTATAAATACCTCAATAACAATTGCATAACTGATTGTCTTTCTACACGATGCAAAGTGGAGGTGAAAATATACAGCAAAGTTCACACTATCTTTAGTGAGAAAAATTGGAGAAAGATGATAAGGGGAAAATTTACTACTAAAAATATAGCTGGTTGTATCAAGTCAGGATAGAAAAGCAAAAATGTAAATAACATAGAGTGTAAGAAATATTGGAATGTCAAGGATGAACTCTCTGAAAAGGGGGTGGGGGCTTAATGTTCAAGGGTTCCAAGTTAGTGCAAGTTAGAAAGAGTTCCATTTTAATTGGTAGTGCTCATGAAGGGCATTTTGGAATTAGCCAAACAAAAGAGAGGTTGGGAATGTATTTCTGGTGGCCAGGGCAAGTTGTATAAACTGAATGTGTAGTAAGAGATCGTATGTATAGAGTGTCCAGAAAACAATCTATGGTTGTGAGAAGGTTACCCAACAAACCATGGGAGAATGTTGCCTTAGATATCATAGGACCTTTGAGCAATGGTGGATGTCAGCAATATGTTATAGTACTTATTGACATGTTCTCCAGGTGGCCAGAAATGATCGTTTCATTAATGTTGATTTGTGCACAGAGGGAAACTTCTTGATGAATTTTTCTTCAGAGAGGGACTCCTGTGCACATTGTTGACAAACAACGGTGTCCAATTGGTGACAGATGAAATACAGAAGTTCTTATCCAACAAAGAGATTGTGCATAAGAAGTTCACTGTTTATCACCCAGAAATGAATGGCATGGTAGAAAGGTTAAAATTGAGTTCTAAAGGAAGTCGTACAAATTGCCTTATCTAGTGGGAGGAGCTAGATGGAATATCTGTTCAAAAGGGTGGAAATGTATAGCCCAACGCCTAATACCATAACTGGTCAGGTGCTATTTGAGTTGTTCAGCGAAAGGAGATAGGATATTTTGCCTGCAAAAGTACCAAGGCAGTTGGTCCAAGTCACCTTCCCAGTTGTCACATCGCAGCGCAGAAAGGAATCTTCTGATGACCATGACCTAATTTAAAATTTTGTACAAGCTTTATTTCCTTCACTGTTTGTGTGTCTATGTTGTTCTTACAGTTCCATTGATACTGCAGAAGCTCAAAAGGTTCCAGGCTTTGTGTGCTTTGTTTCTGCCAAGGACATTTCTGGAAGTAATGTGACTGGTGTTCTGCACGATGAAACAGTATTTGCTGAAGACAAGGTATGAATGCTCACAAGGAAAAGGAGCAAATAATTGAACTAAGAATAAGACCCAGTTTAGATGGCCTAATACATGTTTGTAGTGCATATTTAGCAGAGAATTATAAACAATTGTTGCTGGTCAGTTGGAATCCACTTAGCCACCCAAGAAGAAGTGAGTAGGTATTAATAGTTGATGTAAAGTTAACAAAACAAATCCAAAGAAATTAAAAAGCATATTAATGGGAAACATAACTGGACTATTTCAAAAGACCAATAAAACAGTGTCTAATGTGCTGGGCAGACTTTAGCTATTGTGCAGGGGAGGTGGGTCATGGATAAAAATGCATGTTAAAACCAAATAAAAAGAGCAAGAAAGCTATATGACAAAACTCATGGAAGAGATGTGGGCTGACATTAGGGAGGAGCCAAAGCATGATGGTGTAATGGGGGCATTATAGAAAAGATAATAATGAATAAGCATTGGCAATGCCAATAGGTCACATGTTTAAAAGGGAGCCCTGCTCTAACTGCTTTGGCAATGCTTATTTGAAATATATATACAGTGGCGTTATAGATAGGTGTTAGATAAGAACTAATGTTTAAAAACTAAGAAAGCCACTTAAATTCTCCAGTTACAGTTTAGTAAACTAACTATAACTTCTTCCTCCATATTGCACTGCCTATGTTCTCATGTATTACATCACCCATGACAAGTTAAATGACTTAACTGATGACACCACCCAAACCCCCACAAGTGCCCAAACCCCTGCTACGCACGGCTTTCAGTCAGGCCCTGCATCTAGCTCTCTTGTGGGCGCCCAACCCCCGTAGTGCATAGCTGACCTGGCTTTCGGGCCAGGCCCTGCGCCTAAATACCCTGTTGGCACCCAGCCCCCCACTTTGCATGGCTAAAGAGGGTTGCCCACAGGGACTCACCTCCAGCAAATAACTATTTGGAAGAGTGTTTTTTTAAAAATCTTAAATAGTCTTTTGTTTATCTGTGGAGCGCTCATAGTATATAGAGGCATCCAGCAATTTAATGTCAGTGGTATTTTTTCAAATGGCATCGCTTCACAACCCATTTACTCACTTTGTGTAGTTTATTTGCTCTTCTTGGTTCCTCACAAAAAAAGTCCCTAGGACTCTAATCTTCCATAGACAAAAGTCTCAACAAAGACGGATAGAAAGTACTTATAGAGTTCTTGTTGACATAGGGCCTGATTTAGATCTTGGTGGACTGGCCACTCTGTCACAACGGTGCCAGATATCCCGTCTGCCGAAATATAAATCCAATAGGATACAATGGGATTTATATTTTGGTGGGCGGGATATCCGTCACCATTGTGACAGAGTAACCTGTCTGCCAAGATCTAAATCAGGCCCATACATACACCAGAATACATGCATACACAAGGTTATAGTGAAATCACCTATAGATGTTGCCTCTATAATGTGGGAGGAAAGCCACTGGTGTGGTCAAGTAAACAAGCCTGCTGTTTCCTTATTAGGATAATCCATAAGAGGGTGTATGTGGTATCTCTGGAGGTACTGATATTGGCTAATAAAACTCAAAGTGGCATACATCCCTGTCTTGTGCCAAGGCAAATTTAAATTAATAAAGGCGTTTGCTCATTAAAAAGATGCATGCTTTGGGGCAGAGCAGCAGCAGTTGGCCCGATTTACAATCCTTATATATTTCTAGACACTGAGCAGGTATCTCAGCTTGCTCTGGATAAAGACTTTCACAGCATCAAGCAAGATGCTGTCAGTGGAACAAAGGAACTTGTGACATGATACTTCAAGCCATCTGCATTTTACCATGTTGTTTACCCTAGGGATGCAGAAGCTATGGAATGATGATAGAGGTACTGGTGACCTCCATTACTATCTGCAGTATTAAGTCACCTTGATCCCTCTTTAGTGCTATGGGTGCCATGCAGTGTAGCTGCCCTAATGTTGAAGCCTTGGATCAGGAGACAAAATTCCTGCCAGTTCTGCATCGTGGAGGTCATAAAAGCACTCATTACCTCTCAGTACACACGCTGACACGAACATGCATAAACACAGCACACACTCTCTCTCTATCTCTTGCTCTCTCTCTCATTCTTCATCTTCTCATCTCTCTCCTCAATAGCCCTAGCATTCATTCTCTCTGTGTAGCTGCTTGCCCTTCCTATGTCCTGAAGTCAGAGTGTGCGCCATGGAGCAGTGGAAGGTCAGAGTTGCAAAGCCAATAGCTCTCGTTTGCATTTTGAGTTCTAAGTAAAACATTAAAATTGCCTTCTGCAATGAAAAAAAACAACACCATTATGATGTTCTTTATTTATAGTGCACCTGTGAATAAGATTGGGATGTGTGATAATTCAGTATACTTTTGACATGTAAAATGGTCCCTCATGCATTGCAATGCAAGCACTCCATGCGAGACCGACTCGTACACTAAATAACTAGAGTCATATGGTGAGAGAAGAGTACTCCTCTGGGCAGAACCACCTCCCACTCTGTGTATACTTCAAAGAAATGGTAACAAATGGTTTTGCAGGCATCTGCGTTGTGAAACCAGACTTAAAAATGCTTTATGACTGGACATTTTTGTCATTGTATCCTAAATGCAAGGATTGCTCTCCGAGGCATTCAGAAGGTGGGGGGGAGACAAAATAGAGACATGAAAATATGAGGGTAAGAAGAACATGAATGTGAGTATGGAGGAGACAAAGACTGGAATAGAAATGCAAATAGAGAATTGGAAATGGCCCGAAAGCCCTTTCCTGTTCCAGGTTGAGACAGCTGATTAGTTGTTTTTTGTTTGTGTATTGTATTTGATAGTAGAAACTGAATAGAAACAGCTCCATGTCATCGCTAAGTTTACTCATTAATAGGATTGTGCAAAGTTGCAGGTTTTCATTTCTCCACACTTCACTAAGTTATGTAACAAACCTTCTAATCCTTGTGATGTTAAATATAAATGTGCGAGCAACGATCTGCAAAAATGGATTTTCAGAACAAAAATCAACAAATTACATGTCTGTTTTTCTTGGAGTCTAAAGGTATGATTGTAAAAGATGATCAGAATTTCAAACCTCTCTCTCTATATATAAATTTTAAAGATCACGAACTTTGCCGACGTCTACTGGAGGCATATGTACCTTGCCCATCCCTGCTCAGTACTCTGGGTGATCCATGCCTGCACTGCAGTCTAAACACAGCTTTTACTTTCTGCAGGTAACTTGCATTGGGCATCTTATTGGTGGAATTATTGCAGACACCAAAGATCATGCTCAGAGAGCTGCTAAATCTGTAAGGGTGACATATGAAGATCTTCCCCCAATCATCACCATTGAGGTAAGGATAACAACGTCATACAGACAGCTGTATATTTACTAATAAACTGACCACTGTGAAGTCAATTTATGTAATACACAATTGTTGAAGTGTAACATATTGGATAGTATCAGGTGATTGTGTATATTTTTCTATCTTAGAAATGTCTACATGTTCTAAAGCACTGGAATCCATTATCTATCAATATCTTAGGGTGTTAACATTTAAAAGTAGCTATTTATGTCCAGACGGTGGTGCATGATTTATTTTGATCACATGTTGTATCAGATAAATAATGTTTTCCCTGCAACAGACTACAAACTACCCTGATGCCAAATATGTGTAATTCTTCAGGACTTTGGACAACTCCACTAAATTGTTTCCTATTTGTCAATAGATCATTAATTTCTAATATTGATCCCCAGGAAGCGATAGAGAAGCAGTCCTTTTATGGGTCATGCAAGAAGATAGAGAATGGAAACATCCAGCAAGCATTTGAAGATTCGGACTATACACTGGAAGGCAAGTTTAAAACCCACGCTTCACTCTCATAGAATGTGACTAATCCTGTCCCTTGAAGAACAGTCAATATTTGAATATTGTCCAATTGATATATAAAACACGATTCAGAAAATTAGTTTATGACTGCACAACATCTAATGACCTCTCTATTAGCAATTAGCAAGTGCTTGATCTGCCCTACAGGTTGCGATCTTACTTCTAGAACATGATCTTTTAAAGACATGTTATTTTATTTTAATGGTTCCATATAAGGTGCACTTCCACTCAAGCAGCCATCACCATCCAAATGGACAGTATATGAGTATTGGGTAGTGTATATGGTCATATATATGACAAAATATTCACAGAAAAAAAGCATAGTTAAGGTGAAGGTACATTGTAGATTGGTTAGAACACTTCATAAATTCACGCGAAACACACTAGTAGTTATGGTTACAAATTAAGACAGAAAAACAACTGAAACTCCTCAGTTATGGTTCCACTCTGCAATCCATAACTTATGCAACAGCTGTGCAAACCACAAACCTCACAGTAGAACTTGACCATGAGCAGTGGGGAGGCTAGTACAGGGCCTGGCACATGGCTGTGCCCTGCATGCAACCGCTACAGGCAGCCTTGCAGGACTTAGGACTAAATAAAGACTAGCTTTTGTTATGGAGATTTTTGAGGGTTGGTGTTGGAACACTTTTCAGAGTGGGGGGTGCTGCCATCAATGTTACATGAAACAAAACCCTAGGGGTTGTGAGAAAGCCACGTGTCACACAAAGAACAGGAGTAGCAAATGAATCGCACCCATTCAGCAGGAGAGTGGTAAGGGAGTAGTATGGAGCTGGTGGTGCATTTTGGAGCACACTGTCACAAATATATTACTAAAGCATGGTGTGGTAGCACCCTGTTAGTTACAGGCAGACCATTTTTTATTTAAATGTTCACAAAATATGCACAAACATGCAGTTTTACAGTTAAAACTATACAGTGCACAAACGATAATGTGTGGAAATTGAATTTCAGAAAATATTTACCATTTGAGTATCGCCAACTAAAGTGTCTTGGTTTGTTTTAATGCTATTACAATCTTTGTTTCCGTCGAACTTCAGAATTACAAATAATGTGCTTAATTTCTTCTTTCCTAACTGCTGATATATTTTGACATTTTTGTACAGTTCATGTACAAGTATTTAAATAATATTGTGTTATAAAAAAAACGCTGACAGCCTTTCCTTTCACACTCCTTGTACCAGAAGAAGATTGTCAGATAGTTCACTTTACAAAATCCTATAATTTTGCAGTCAGAGAAAAGTAAGTGAACACCAAGCTCCATGTAAAAGAATAAACAGCAGTTTGTCAGAAGACAGAGCCTGACATTTCACCTCTGTCTTTGAATGCACAGCAAATGTGACCAGATAAAAACTACATTTTAAGAGATGTCTATTGCTCATTGACCTTCTGAACTCCTGCATTGTCCTTTTGGCAACAACTACGTACCCCTACTTCCAGTCCCTATGTTTGTGGGTGGGTCTCAGTCTCAGAAGAAATTACTGTTAAATTTTGAAAGTTGTCGGACATAATTATCTACCTCTAAGATGAGCATGCCAGTGAAGTGAGCTCCTTCCGATTGTGCACTCACACAACAGCCCTCAGTGAGTTTCCATGGGCGATGCATCATCCTCATGTGCTGTGCCTGTATTGGCTGCTTCTGATCATGTATACAACACACTGAAGAACTACAGCGGTGTTATGTTATGTTATGTTATATAGGTTTGTAAAGCGCACTGTTACCCAAGGGTGTCCTGGCGCTGAGCATTGCATGCCTAAGGTAATAGGTACATGAAAAACCTCCCTCCCAGAGCCAGGCTAAGACTAAGCTGAAAACAACCAGGTTTTCAAACCCTTCCTAAATGAAAGGAAATCAGTGCCAGTCCTTAGATATAGCGGCAGACCGTTCCAGGCATTGGTGGCTCTAAGGACAAAGCTCTTCCCACCCCAGTTAGCCTTTCTCATTCTAGGAACGATTGCCAGCTTTGCTTCCATTGAGCGCAATGTTCTCCCTGGAACATACCATTGGATGCGCTTTTGTAAGTCTTCCGGGCCCGACCCCGTCAGGGACTTAAAGACTGTGCAGAGAGCCTTGAATTGGACTCGCTGTAAAATCGGGAGCCAGTGAAGGTGGCGTAGGTCATTTCTGACCGACATAAACCTAGGAGTCCCTGTCAGCAACCTAGCTGCCGCGTTCTGCACCATCTGCAATCTATTAAGATGTTTTTTATTAATGGTCAGGTATAGGCCATTACAGTAGTCTAGTCGGGACAGAATGAGGGCAGAGGCGACTGTTCTAAAACTATCTTCTGTGAGGAAAGGTTTTATTTTCCTTAAGGTCCTCAGGATAAAAAAGCTTGTCGATACCACCCCGCTAACCTGGTCCCCAAATGTGAGGGTGTTGTCCATAGTCACCCCCAAGTTCTTGACTTTCCGAGAGGGGGTTGGGGGGGCCCATAGTGCTAGGCCACCATGCTGGAGTCAGGGGTTCGGGTTGTTCCCAAAGATAATCACCTCTGTTTTGCCTGCATTCAACTTCAGGCAATTAGCAGACATCCAGCCAGTTATTGCTAGCATACAGTCATGGCAGCTAGGGGCCTTTTCTGCTTCCTTCCCTCTCTGCAGAGACACTACGATTTGGGTGTCATCTGCGTACGAGGTTAGGAGTAGCCCGAAAGATCTTATAAGGGCAGCCAGCGGTCTCACATAAATGTTAAAAAGCGTCGGACTAAGGGACGATCCCTGTGGAACTCCACAGGGTATGGAGAAAGGTTTCGATCTATCCCCACCTAGTTCTACCATTTGTGTTCTGTCGGCCAAAAATGATTTTAGTAGGTTCCAGGCCGTACCCTGGACCCCAGCCTCCGATAGACGGCCCATCAGTAATTCATGATGGACCGTATCGAAGGCTGCCGACAGATCCAACATGATCAAAATGGCGGAGCCTCCTTGGTCCACAACCTCACGCACCTCCTCCGTGGCCTTGATCAGCGCTGATTCCGTGCTGTGTCCTGCGCGGAAACCGTATTGAGAGGGATCCAGCAAGTTGTTTTCCTCAATGAACAGACTCAATTGCATGTTCATAGCCTTCTCAAGTATTTTAGCCGGTAGGGGGAGACGGGAGATGGGACGGTAGCTACTTGGATCATTGGGATCTAGGTTGGGTTTCTTAATTAGTGGCAGAATTGAAGTTGTTTTCCATGCCGTAGGATAGTGCCCTTCCCTCATTATGAGATTCAATAGGGAGGTTAAAGTGTTGGAAATAATTTCCGGGGAGATTTTGATTACTGCAGCTGGACAGGGATCCAAGGGGGAACCTGATCTGCACCCCATCAGCAGACTGGTAACCTCTTTGTTCCCTAAAGGGAGAATCTATTAAACATAGGAGAATTGTTGATTATCAATTTCCCAGCTGCCAGATCACTGGCCTCCCTTGTAGATTGCTGAAGGAGGAAAAGATGACCTCGACCTTATTCAGGAAGAAAGAGGCTAAGATATCGCAAAAATCTGGACTAAAATGAGTAATCGGTTTAAGGGGGTTCATAAGAGTGGTGACTGTTCTGAAGAGTTCCTTCGCAGAGGACTTGGCACCGGTGATCTGTTCTGAGAAGTAGGCCTTTTTTGCTTCCTGGAGTGTCGGTGCAGTGTCTTAGATGGCATTCTGTGTTTGTAGGCGCAGAAAGCTCTCAGCCATTCAGCAGCAGAGCCGAGAGGCTGATACAGGAGAGATCCTTCCAATACTAGAAGTGCTACAAAATTGTAGGACCCGTTCGGCTAACAAACTCAAGCACTTACGATCACCTCCACAATGAGAGTCGTCTAAGTCTCACGGATGTAGAGCTCACTGAGCTGTCCAGAAGAAGAGCCTAGAGGCCTGCATTGTCCAAGCTTGGTGAGCAGTCCCATAAGCCGCCCCTGAGGAGGTTGCTGTGCTCTCTGAGCCACAGAAAGCAAAGAGTGGTAGGCGACAATGTTTTTTCTCTGAGCTGTTGCCTTTTTCATGGCAAAGGTGCCATTGACCCTAGTAAAGGCAAGGGAAATGGCCCCTGATGCTCACTAGTTCAGTAGCAAAAAGCAGCTGTAATTGTGATTTAGTGAGCCTTGCACACAGCTGAGCACTTGTGCCATGACACCTGATATTAAAATCTTTGTTTCCATCAAACTTCAGAATTACAAAAGAATTGCCTAATTTCTTCTTTCCTAACTGCTGATATATTTTTGAAATATTTGTACAGGTCATGTACAAGTATTAAATAATAATGTGTTAGAAAAAAACTGAAACCTTTCCATTCACAGTCCTTGTAACACAAGAAGATTGTCAGATAGTTCACTTTACAAACTCGTATAATTGTAAAGTGCACAACTGATAGTTGAGCCCTGAATATTATCCTACCAGAGCTCTAGTTCAGATTGGGCAGGCAATGCAAATTATCCTTCTAGGAGAACCAAGGTTCATCTTTAAAAACTGGGAAAAGCAATGATTCCAGAAAAAATGTTCACAACGTGGAAGTCTTGGAGTGTTCTAACAGAGCAGTTTTGAAGAGGGTTTGAATTTTCACTTTATTCTTGTCCGGCTGTATTCTCTGGTCTGGCTTTCTGTGACTAAAATAAAAGTGCAGTCATTCTTATGCAACAAGCATGCTTTGTGAAAAGTTTTTTTTTTACTAATGCGACCGGACTATGTTTATACAGACATTTCATTTTAGAGTAAAAACTCTGTCATACATCATGTTCCAGAACATACGCTGGACAGAAATGAGCCACGGACGGGATGGTAGAATAAGCCAGTAAAGGCAATAGCGCCAATCCCTCCTCCACAGCTGAGAGAGGGACTGTGGACAGTTTAGGGACTTGCCCTAGACAAAATGATAGGAGCAGCAGAAATTCAGAAGGCAAGCTGTGTCAAGATTTATCACCTGGCAGGCTTCTCCATGACTCTTCTCTGCCAGCGGCCTGTACAAGCAAGACCCTTCCAATCAAGACGGGTTTATTAAGCACGACTAGTCACCCGTGAGGGTATGCAGGCACTGATGTCCAAGCTGCTCAGTGCATCAGTTGAATAGCCAGGTCTTGAGTCTGATCCTGAAGAGAAGGTGATGTAGGAGATGGAGGGGGAGGCTGGTCCAGGACTTCACAGCGAGATGCGAGAAGGAGCGACCTCCACTGTTGCTTCAGCGGATGCAAGGGGTGTGAGCTAGAGAGAGGGAGGCAGATCTCAGAAATCTGGTAGGCTGGTAGAAGCTTAGTCAGTGGTTGATATATGCTGGTCCTTTGATGTGCAGGCCTTTGTAGACATGAGTCAGAATCTTGAATAGGCATCTCTTGTGGACAGGGAGCCGGTGGAGTTTCTCCAGGTGAGGGGTGATGGGAGCCTGTCTGGGGAGGTCGAGGATGAGTCTGGCTACTGCGTTCTGAGTGGTCTGTAGTCTCTTGAGGAGGTGAGTGGAGATTCCTGCGTAGAGTGCATTGCCATGGTCCAAGCAGATGGTGACGAGGACTTGAGTGACGGTGCGTCTGGTGGAGACTGGTAGTCATTTGAAGATCTTTAGGAGCATGCGCAGAGTCAAGAAGCAGGCGTAGAAGACTGCGTTAATCTGATACTTAATGGTAAGTTTGCTGTCCAAGATGATGCTGAGGTTCCGGGCGTGGTCCGTGGGGGCGGGAGCGGGTCCCACTGCAGTAGGCCACAAGGATTCATCCCATGGAGAGGTATTGTTTCTAAAAAACAGTACTTCAGTCTTGTCTTGCAGTTGTTTTGCATCCAGTCGGCGACGTTGGTCATGCACAGGTGGAAGCTGGCCCTTGTGGTGGATGGATATTCGAAAAAAAGAGGATGAACTGGGTGTCATCTGCATAGGAGATAATGTTCAGTCCGTGGTTTCTGATGATGTTGGCCAGAGAGGGTCATGTAGAGGTTGAACAGAGTAGGGCTGAGGGTGAACCCTGTGGGATGCCGCAGCTGATGTTTTTGGGCTTCGAGGTGATGGTGGCAGACAGTTTCTCTGTGCTCTCCCCGAGAGGAAGAAGGTGATCCATTTGAGGGCATCTTCTCTGCACGAGGAGTCTGTTAAGGGATAATGGCCCGATCAGAAGCCAGGATATACATGGGGCCTTTCTAACCCCTGCTTTTTGCTGACATCTGATAGTGCAGGGAGCGACTTTGCATCGTCGCCCTGGCATGGTCCTAAATTTAGACATGCTGCACTAGATTGAGCATGTGCAGCACATCTATGGGACTGTATTTGTGTGAGAGGGCTAATTTGCACAGTACTCTCACATATGCACACTCAATAGAACTGTGCAGATGCCCCTTTGCCAGTGTGGCTGACATGCACACTTTGCAGGGCCAGCACACAGGTCTCGGAATAGTAAACAGACGAAGTAATTGATTTTTCAGTTTGTCTGTTTACTTTTTCTACTGCTCGAGCTTGTTAAGAGCAGCATTTGTTTCTTTCCTTACAGAAGCTGGTAGGTCACTCAGCTTTATATTATACAGTTTATGTTACCCTTCAGGGATTTAATTTATTTTCTTCACTTAATCAATCAACAGTGATGTAAAGCTCAACACTGTCACCCCAGGGGTATCTGGGCACTGTGTCTCCTCTATGAAAATTGCATTTCCTCTAGTTCACCTAAAAATCTGAGTCAGCCTAAAATCATTCCTTGGTCCCAGTCTACTGCAAACATAAACTACTTTTAGGTCTAATTGGCACTATTTTCCTTAGCTTTTCTTACTGTTTAATAGCAAGTTATTTTCAAAACCCTCTGCATCGTTCACCATGCCATTTAGTATGCTCCCCTAGATTATGAAACAAACTTCGGAAAGAACTCAAACTAGTCTCAGACAATATCATCTTCATCTTTTCTGTTAATTGCAGCTACTGATAAGCGGCGGCCGGCACAGGTAAATGCGGTGAGGTGGGGCGGGGGCATGGCGGGGCGGGAGGGGTCGGAGTAGGCAGACGATGGAATAGGTATAATTAAATAAATAAATAACACCTATTCCGTCGTCTGTCAGCTTCTCCCCGGCCGCGCCCTGCCCCGCCTAACCACGCTTAGCTGTGCCAGCCGCCGCTGCTGCTGATGTTGACTTTCCTCAATTTCCTCTAACTCCAAGAGACTTTCGGTGACAGTGCGCTTAAAAAACTAGCAAACTAACATGTTCCTTGGCGTGTCATTTACACACTCTCCCGTAGTGCAAGTGTTTTGCAGATTATGTCCTGTGGCACTAACTCCCCTATTGTGTGCTTACTGGCATAGCATTTGCAGTGTGTCATGAGCTTATCCTTTTACACAACGTGTTGTGGGCTCCATGCTCTGTACATTGTGCTTCTCATCCAGTACTTTGCAATGTGTCTTGGAGACTGCTCTTTGCATATTTATTTTTTGTAGTGTTGCTATAAACAGCTTTACCTCTCTGTCGGAGACAGCTTTGTAACCAATACTTTAACATAATCTTAGAATGGAAATTGTATCTGTCCCTTACACAATTGGATATTTTTCTTGTCTATTTCAACACCCTGCTCGTGATTTAATGACTTTCCTTCTTATTCTTGTACTTATCCCACCCCTGGAGCACATAGGTTTCACCCTGCTTTTTGATTGGTTCATGTATCCTACCACTGCTGATGGCATAGAAACATTTTTCCTTTTGCATGTTTATGTGTTATTTCAGCTACCACATTGCGTCTAGCCACAGTGTGGCGGCCATCTTGGAACTATACACAAAATAAAATTCCAAGATGGATGCCTGCCTTCATTGGCTTTTTTAGTATTAGATCTGACAAAACTAATACCTGCATCCACCACGGGCACAGCGGCACAGATTGGCTTTACTAATGCTTTAGTCCCATTATTGGCAACACACCCCACCCACACCACAACAGAGTATGCATGCATAAATAAATACACAACACAACTTTTGTTTGGGAAAATATTGCTGCAGGTTTATTCCATACAAAAGTATGCAAATATGATGGGTTATCTTACGGGCGATCCAAGGGCAGGCAGCTGTACCACTCTATGCTGCCCTGCCCGCCTGATGAGCCAAGCACTGTGGAGAATCGAATCAGCGCTACCCTTATGGGGGTGATCCCCTTACTGGATCACGTGACACATTGGTCCCTTATTACTCACGCCCCTTTCGGGGCGGAGCGTAGCAAGGCAAGCCCCCGGTTGTTCAGGCCCACAACCGCCTGAAGGACTAACGGGCGCCAACGTAATTGTTCCAGGACCCTCCCATGAGGCTCCTGGGATTTGGCTCTGGCACCCCTATTGTGCCCACGCAGAGGTACCCTTCTGTACCCATCTGCTTCCAGATCGCCCTGTAACTCCGCCTGCAACGACAAAAGAAAAACATTACAACGTTCTACGTACTTCGCCTGCCAACCCCACGCCGGGTAAGCGGTAGGGTGGGAGACGGCGTGTCCGGCGCAAAGAGGACGCCAAGATGGCCAGGGGGAGGCATAAATACCTCCCCACCTCCTCTGCGACCCGGAAGTGACGCGTTTGGAAGGGGGCTCCTCCTCGAGCCCCGCGTTCTTAGTGGGGGTGGGGAAGTGCCCAAATGGCACTAAAGGGGCCGCCCGTTTAGGGGCCCCCTGAGGGCCGCGGGCAGCCGCATAGTCCCATTATTGGCAACACACCCCACCCACACCACAACAGAGTATGCATGCATAAATAAATACACAACACAACTTTTGTTTGGGAAAATATTGCTGCAGGTTTATTCCATACAAAAGTATGCAAATATGGTGGGTTATCTTACGGGCGATCCAAGGGCAGGCAGCTGTACCACTCTATGCTGCCCTGCCCGCCTGATGAGCCAAGCACTGTGGAGAATCCAATCAGCGCTACCCTTATGGGGGTGATCCCCTTACTGGATCACGTGACACATTGGTCCCTTATTACTCACGCCCTTTCGGGGCGGAGCGTAGCAAGGCAAGCCCCCGGTTGTTCAGGCCCACAACCGCCTGAAGGACTAACGGGCGCTGACGTAATTGTTCCAGGACCCTCCCATGAGGCTCCTGGGATTTGGCTCTGGCACCCTTTTGTGCCCACGCAGAGGTACCCTTCTGTACCCATCTGCTTCCAGGTCGCCCTGTAACTCCGCCAAAGCTCTGGAGGCGGCCCCGTCGCCTAAAGAGCCCCCACCAAAACAGTTACTTTCTCACTGCAACCTGCAATTTCCCGGGCCTCCTTCATGTCCAGTAGGGACAGATCCAAGCCCACCTGTGCCAAGTGCACCCCAACATTGTCAAATTAACCTTTGGTGTTCGCCCGGCATAGCTCATGCCTGATGAAGCCAAAGCCCCTTGCTCTGCAAACTTGCGCCTGGAGCGGTTTATCCTTCTCTGGGAATGTACCAGTGCCTCGCATGACCTGCAAGAGTGTGATGGCCTCTCAGGAGGGAGCTCTACTCTTAAACATCGCTATGTTACCCTTCAAGCTGAGGTGGCTCCCACCTCCTGCAATTTGAAGTTGCAGGCCTTCTAGCAGTTCGTGCTCCCTAACACCTGTTTCCCCAATACATGGAACAGCAGCACACTTGCTTGAAGACCGCTTCCACAACCAGGCTATATACTCTGGCTGTGCAGGCGGGGCATTTCATGCTTAACTGAAGCAACCCATAACCTGCCCTGGGAGCAGAGCGCACCCTCTTTGTTGAAGTTAACCAGACATGTGCACCGACCTTTGTGATTAATAAACCATGGCGAACAGGACTGATCGCATAGCGCCCACTACTGCAGTCACAGCAACCAATTAGAGTGACAGCTTACGCCACCTACCAGGCTTGCTTAACTAAAGCATGATGACAGATACACACATACCTGCTAACCAGCTGTGACCCTTGATGTTCAACCCAGCTAATGACCTAGTGCCTTGTTATTCCAGGGAATATTGCCCTCCACAAGATCAAGCCGCACATGAGCCTATGGCCTTCACCTACTGGGCCGAGGTGCATTGTGTGCTCTGGAATTGTCAGTGATGGTCCTCCAAACACATTACAAGCCGCTATTGGAGCCACAGCACACATTCTGGCCTAACCAGCTGGCGCATGCCACCTGGCTACCTTGCCGCTGCGAGATTCTGCTCTTAACGCCAACCTCTTGCGGCTACTGGTGCACATAGTCTGAAGGTCTTGCCCCCACTCTATTTATGCCGAATACCTGCAATGTACCCTTCTGCCCCTGTATGGGCGGGAAAATACCCGTAACATTGCAAATCCCACTGCACTCACATTCTCAGGCAGTCCGGTGGGGGGGGAGAGGTCCTAGAATTGGTTCTGCCATCTTGCCTGGCCACCTAGCCGGCAAGCACCCTCGTCTGACCGCAAACTAATTGCTGTGTCGCCCGTGCAATGTCCGCACCCTGGCGGAGGAGGTCCTGATCGACACCTCTTCTAACAGACTGCCTTCAGGAAGCTGGAGTGAACGGTTGTATGTTGTGCATCTGACCATAAAACCTTGGTTTGCTTTCGGAGGGATCAAATTGTTGCACTCAAAATAGTGGCAACGTGCAGTTCTTTAGCATACTACCCTGCAGGGTGTGCCTGGACGATCCTAGACACCCCCTGTGAGCCAACCCGTTGTGACCCAAGATGCAAGGCACTACACCCGGTACACTTGGTTATCCCGGACTAATTGCCCTCCACCGAAATCCGTGTGTAAAGGTACCTGGTCACAGATCGACACATACCTGCTAACCAGCTGTGACCCTTGATGCTCAACCCAGCTAATGACCTACTACTTTGTTATTCCAAGGAATATTGCCTTCCACAAGATCAAGCCGCACATGAGCATATGGCCATCACCTACTGGGCCAAGTAGCGGTGTGTGCTCTGGAATTGTCAGCGATGGTGCTCCAACACATTTCAATCCGCTCTCGGAGCCACGGCACCCATTCTGGCCTAACCCACTGACGCATGCCCCTGGCTAACTTGCCGCTGCGAGCTTTTGATCTTCACTCACCCTCTTGCGGTTACCGGTGCACATCGTCTATAGGTCTTGCCCACCTCTATTTATGCAGATACCTGCAATGTACCCTTCTTCCCCTGTATGGGCGGGAAATTACCTGTAACATTGCAAATCCCACTGCACTCACGTTCTCGGGCAGTCCGTGGGTGAGAGATCCTTAGAATTGGTTCTGCTACCTAGCCTGGCCTCCTAGCCCACAAGCACCCTCGTCTGCCAGCAGACTATCTGCTGTGTCGCCCGTGCACTGTAAACTTACGCATTGAACTGTTCAATCTCCACAGCTCTACGGCGGATAATCTCAGACCACCAGAGCTCACATTGACCCATATTTGTACTGATCTCCCTAAGTCAGTTTTCATGGCTTGTAACAGTGGCCCCCTCCCCATGGCAGTGAGGTTGTTGCCCACTAGGTGTATAACCAAGAAGTTGGGTAGAATTCCCCCTTGTGCCACTCTGTATCACAAAAGCCCTTGATGTTAGCCTGGATCAGCTAGTGTCTGATGAAACCAAAGCCCCTTTGGCCTGTGAACTTTTGCCTTGAACTATTCACCCTCCTGCGGGCATGTTCCACTGCCTCGCATGACACAGCCCTGTGCCAACTCTGGGCGGGACGATTTCAGACAAACATAGCTAACGTTGCCCCATCTATTTGCTGATCTCACCTAGTTGCCGTCCTTCTAGCACCGTATGTGCCTGAACACTTGTGTCCCCAATCTATGGGGCAACAGCCCACTTGTTAGGTGACCGCTTCCACAACCCGCCTGCCTACTTAGGCTATCAGGGCGAGAAGTTTGATGCTTAACTGAAGCAACCCGTAACATGCCCATGGAGCAGAGCGCATATATTTTGGAGGTTGACCTGACATTTGCATAGTCCCTTTGATTGCAGAATCATGACGCCCAGGGATGTTCATAACTAGCAGTATGAGACAATGAGCAAGGGGGTCCTCATGCACTTGCCATGTATCCTTTATTCCTTATGGGAATTTCGCCTGCTCAGCTCCCTCTGTGGTGAAACCCCTAGGCAATTGAAACTTCCACATGTTAAGTAATTGTGACACAGTTGGACTATATATCACATTTAAGCCAGTCACCTTCTTATGTGAAGTCTTGCACTCCCTAACTTCTGCTAAAGTAAAACCGGGAGCAGCCACGTACTTTGAGTGCTGGGAATGCCAAATGTTATATAATACCTAGTAGCCTATATGTGCTCTAACCCAGTGTTCCCAGACTTATTGAACTGCTGCCCACTTGTTAGATGACAACTTGGCATGGAGCCAAGATAACCACTGTTTAACGCTTTCTCTTGTGTCTGAATTATTGAGCCAAATATTGTTCCTCTCTCATAACCACTGATGAGGCATAAACTCCTGATGGAGCTGAAACGGAGGGCCTGGAGACTGGGGATGATTGTCCCAGCACTATCTTCTACTCACGTAATTGCTCCCCCACATCCAAACATGAGGTCATGGCTCCCAATGGACCGAGCAGGACAATCAGTTGCTCGTAAACCTTGGTGTCGAACTCTAAGCCACCGTTCGAGATAGCACAATAATAAATCTGCTTACTGCATGCAGTGTCTTTTACTACTACAGTAGCCAAACAAGCTTGTCCATACACCACCAGTGTCTGAGACATCAACCTCACTTTAAGGGAAGATTTATCGTGAGTTTAGCATCCTGTCCCACCTAACTGGACCAGCAGGGCATGACCCCATCTCCGGCTCAAAGGATGTTACCGGGGGGGGGGGGGCAGCTGTGACAACTACCCCTCTATCTGCACAAGGTATTCATCCAAGCCGCAAGCGACTCAAAGGAAAGATGCCCCGGCTGCCACTCCCCGGACTTGAAGCCTTGCCTTCTTAACTGCATACTGCAGTCTGCAGTGCGCCTGAAACTCATTCCCCCAGGACCTGGTACTGTAACAACCTGCAGGCCCTTGCCCCCATCTATCCTGCATCTGGTACATCATACGACCCCGTGACCAGGGCCCTCCTCCACAGTAGAGGCTCACAGCCAGCTCCTTCCACAGGTGGTTACGGTGTGGGTGGTTGTAGTACCTGGATAGGCCTCTACCAGGATTCCTCTAAATAGTGCAACTGCACCTTTAACGAAAGTCCTGCAACGTGCACAACAATGGATTCCACAATGTCTCGATAGCTCGGCTCACAGCAGCCGCCCTCATTGATGCTGGCTGCATCCCTGCCAACAAAGATGGCCCCGCCCACTAGTGTTCACCAGTGCCTACTCGCACCGTTCCGCACTGGAGTTATTTATGTGGCGGGTACAAGGCTGCTATTATTATTATTATTGCAGTTTATAAAGCGCACAGCTACCTCCGACGGAAGTGACCCGGCGCTAGCGACAGATACATTGCGGGCGTGGGCTTAGGGGCTGGATAGGGTTTTAAGTTTGGCTAAAGAGCCAAGTTTTTAAGGCCTTCCTGGGCCTACCCCCCAGTAACGTTCCCAAACACGACAACCGGCCAAATGGACGAACGAGCAGTCACCAACTGAAGTCCACACCTATCCAGATGCTGGAGACAGCAGATTGGGGGGACCCAAATAACTCACTCCACCAAAACAAGAAGCAGCCTCGGTGCCACAATTGGCAGCTCTAGCCTCCCGCCACATTCTCTCCCTGAAGACAGTCACGTGCAGGAGCCCACCTGCCTCGGAGCCCCTCGAAATGCCCCACGCTATGGTGACACTCCCTCAAAATCCGCACAGCGGGGCCCGGCGTGATCCTGCCAGACCTGCGCCAAAACCAGGAAGGGTGCCCCTATGTCCCAGTGGTGGAGGCAAACCCTCGTTGCGTGGCAGTCGGGTTAACTCCGGAAGGGCATGATTGATGTGACCCTCAAAATACTCCTAGCAGTGCTCTGAGAACTGCAAGCAGGATTCCTACTTTAAACGTGGAGACAAAGTGCCAACAGCCTGACCATTATAATACCTAAGCAGTGGCATTTAGGCCGCATCATGCCCAATAATGAACAGACACCGACAACCGACAACGCTGATACTGGTCATGTCCTTCACGCGAAACAAAGACCCTGAAACCGCCTGCCTCCGCTCATCCCGCTGCATGTCTGGCCGCGTGAACAATCTCAAACGATGACGACCTTGCTCATTAACGCGGACCGTTTGTGCAGCGGGTGAACCTATGGTGGTGTAATTAGCTCGTATCGTCCAGCTGCTAAACGTAGGGCATGCCGCGCACCGGCCTTGGTGGCGTGCAGTCACTGGTCGGTGGTATCAAAACTAGGCTGGCTGAATCAGCCCCTTAGTAGGAGATGCAATGTGCATGTGCACCAGCTGTGGCCATAACAGCACCTTCTCTGCCCCTCTAAGTGACCACTACCGATACAGCAATACATCAGAAGGAGAGCAAAGGTATCTTTTACTCTCCTGAGGTGGAACTGGCTGGCTGTGCGCGCGTAAAGATGCGCTATTTACTCACATGACTGAACCCGTGCCTCGGGTGCCTAAACTCCATAATCCATGCTACGGATTGCGGAGCGTATGTTAACGGCACCGCACACCTTCAACAATTCTGGCTATCCCCCGGACTGAGCTGGCATCAACGCCCCTGATGCTAGCCTTGTTCTCCGACTTCTAGCCTTGGGCGCTAGAACCGCACCAATTGCGCCACACTACGCCCGGAAGGCGCCACCCCAGGAGCAAGAGCAATGGCCCCCGAAGGGCCCCGAACACCCCAAAACACTGCCTCCGCAAACGACACGCTGCCACATGACAGCTTCCCACGGTGCTGTGATGGCCACACACTCGCAGCGACCCACTTACACCCATGGGCCTGCCCCCATTAAGTGGAAGCAGGGGGGTCCAGACTCACCGCAGAACAGAAGAGGACGATCAATGCTGCAACACATCCGACACTACACGATGGAGGATGCACGTGGATGCAACCACCATGCGCCACCATACCAGACACTCTGGACAGCATGTCCCTTGCATGCATTTGCAGCCGTTAAGTTGGCCTGTCTTTCATGTGCGCCTCCTATCATAGTTTCTTTTAAAGGTGATAACCGACACAAATTACAAAGGCAAGCCCCTTTGAGGAACGGTGAACTGTGGGGGCGTACACAACCGACATCGACTCGTTCAATGCGTCATGCTCCAAAGAAAAACATTACAACGTTCTATGTACTTCGCCTGCCAACCCCACGCCGGGTAAGCGGTAGGGTGGGAGACGGCGTGTCCGGCGCAAAGAGGACGCCAAGATGGCCAGGGGAGGCATAAATACCTCCCCACCTCCTCTGCGACCCGGAAGTGACGCGTCTGGAAGGGGGCTCCTCCTCGAGCCCCGCGTTCTTAGTGGGGGTGGGGAAGTGCCCAAATGGCACTAAAGGGGCCGCCCGTTTAGGGGGCCCCCTGCGGGGGCCGCGGGCAGCCGCAGTTTCTGGGGTGGAGAGAAAGGATTCCTATGGGAATTAAAATGAGAAACACCTCTTCTTTGGCCCCCATTTTATCTTCACCCTTTCACGGATCTGCACGAACCTTGACATTACAAGCATGAAACCAGATACACTTTTTTTGAAAAGTTTCATTCAGAGTTGACAAAGTTATTAGCAACACAAAAATGGCTTTTCAATGAAAATTGTGACTTAACCATAACTGCACGCTGGCCAAAGTCCTGCTCACTCTTTGCCCAGACTTTGGTGCTGGGGTCATGCCCCCCTGGTGTGCAGCCATTTTGCTGCAGGAGAACACCAAACACACAAATTTCTAAATAAATGGCCAGTGACTGCGCTCCTGTGAGTTACTGAACTCTAGAACCTTTTCAAGCGTGTTTGTCAATCCATCAATGAATATTTCACTGTAATTTCACAAACCCCTCTTCAAATGTTTTCGCTGTTCCTTTTTTTCTTGATAGGAGAGATACATATTGGTGGGCAAGAGCATTTTTACATGGAAACAAACTGTACCCTTGCTGTGCCAAAGGGGGAAGATGGAGAAATGGAGCTATTTGCATCCACACAGAACCCAACAGAGACACAGGTAAGGGATGCTAAAGCTCATGATTATCACAAAGAGACTTCATTGTAGTGTTCTGAAGAGCTAACCCTGCAGTTTGCAAACATGTTTTTCCTTCCCTGGATAGATTGTCTTAAATAAAAAAACATATCGAAGAGTCAAGGCTGCAATTTAAAGGGATGTATTCGAACTGAAACTAAAGAGAGAAACATTTCAATTTGTGGTAACATTTACCTGAAAACATTTAATTCTGCACTTGAATATTTTCCTCTTCTTATGCTGACTTGCAAACTTTGGGATGGAGGCCACCCATGACCAACCTTCCCCCGTCCGACATTTACCCATTGAATCACCTCCCAGGCACTTTAGAGGTGTGATTGAAACGTAAAACGTAAAACGTTGATAACTACCCTTCCCACAGTGCACATTGGCAAGTTAACCATAAGATAATTATTGGGGAGAGGCGTTGGCCTAACGGCTAGGGCGGTCGACCTCCAATATGGGGAACTGGGTTCGAGTCTCGGCAATGACGCTGAACATCCTGTGATTCTGGGCAAATCACTTAATCTCCCCGTGCCTAACAAAAATGAATGTGTCCTCATGTAACGCAACTGGTGCTATGTAAAGCGCTACGATACCTTCAGGTCAAGTTTGCGCTATATAAAACTCTGTAAAAAAAAAATGATTCTCCTGCTGAAATGCAGTATGCACCTGGGCAGCTGAGGAGACCAAAGCATCAGCCACTGATATTGAATAGATATTTTTTTTTATAATGTTTTCACATGAACAAGAAAATTATGGGACCGAATCATCATTTTTTCCCCAGTTGTAAGTCTACCTTACACATGCAAAAATTTGTAATTTATGCCCAGGGCCACAACAATTGCAATGGAGAACCAATTAATGCATCAAGAAAAGGCAAAATATGGCTCTAAATAGGACACATAGGGGCATATGAACAAGCCCCTATCGCCACGGGAACGTCACTTTTTGTGACGTTCCCGTGGGGATAGGGGCCTTGCCTTATGTACAAGGCAGCGTTAAGCCACTTAACGTGCCTTAACGCTGCCTTGTACATAAGGCACCCTTTCACGCTATGGTTAGCTTGAAAGGGGCGTGCAGTGGGTGTTGCGGTGGGCGTTCCACCGTAACACCCATTGTATTTGACACTGCCCCCTATGTACAAGGGTGACATACATAGGAGGCAGCGCCAAAATTAAGACCAGGAAAATCCTGGTCTTAAGTTGGCGAAACGTGGAGAAATGCATTATTTCTCCTCGTTTTTGCTTTTTCTATGTGTGCTGCCTTGTGCAGCACACATGGGAAAAGCAAAATGCCATGGTTTGTTTACGTACAGGGAGGTGTCCCTTCCTGTAGATAAACAAGCCTTTTAAAAATGCCATTTTGTAACTTTCATGTGTGCACAGCACACATGAAAGTTACAAAATGGCATTTTAGGATTGTTTATGTGCAAGAAGGGACACCTTCCTACACATAACCAATCCTCCCCTGCACACAGACACCCTTGCACTCTGGTGCAAGGGTGCCTGTGTTGGCGCTAAGTTGTTAAACTTAGCGCCATCGCAGGGGGAAACGCAAGGCTGCACCACATTCTTGTAAATATGGTGCAGCCTTGCGTTTCCGAAGTGGCGGAGCGTGTCGTTAAGCCCAGGAGGCTAACGACACGCTCGGCCACTTCATTGTACATATCCCCCATTATGTTGTAGTATTTTTCCCTAATGTATCCTTTTATCACATACTGTCTCCGAAAAGATGTCACCTCAGTACCAGTTCAAAACCTGAATACAGAATTCAGCACCTGAATATTTGAAAAAGATCTTCTACAGCGTGGCAGATCATGTGGTGCTTTTTTAATAACTTTTGATCAGTTTGAGACGATCGTTTTTTTTTAATCTGCAAATTATTCATGAATTTTGTGACAAGTGGTGTAAATCCATAATTATTTGGGAATCGCACAAGGCACAGAATTGCATAATTCCAGTGCTTCTGCTTATTCATATTTCACAAATTAATAAATAGGCATTAACACAGGAGAGATATGAGTGCATGTTTGCACCATAATGACACAATTGCATTTTTTAACTAGTGAACATTTCAACAGTGCTTAAGAGAGACTCGAGCACATTTACCACATTTATGGTGAACACCCACACATCTTTATTATAAAGCAGTGATCCTTAATCATTTGTAAATGTATTTTCTAAACTTGTCAGCATATTTAAGTGACACCGAAATATTCCACGTGTAAACGGTGCACGAATTGTAAGTTATTCATGTCAGCAGTGTGTCTCACACAAAAAACAGAATACCACCAGGTACCACCTGCTGTACATTAGAAGGATATTGCAAAACACCAAGGAGTTCCATGACCATATAGAGGAACGAGGCTGTCTTCTTGTGAATCCTGTATAACTAGATCCCAGCTTATTTACTTATTTCTTCCACTTTACATTTTTTGAAATTGCAGTGCACTAGCAGCTTATTTCATTTGCGATGAACGTACACTGACTAAGCAAATGACCCAGACCAAGTGAGGTCTCCCTGCAGAATTCAGTAGTATGGGTGCCCTCCCACCCCACACTTTTGCACCTGCTTGGGGACACTTAAGGCACTGAATCTTGTGGATGTATGTCGGGTGAGTCCTCTACGGAGGCCCCTGCTTCATTTATTTTGGGGAAACAGTGACTACCATATTCCATGTAGGATGCGCCCAGAGGCTTCTGCACCCTACATGGTGTACTGGGTACCGTAACGGGCCTAAAAGAAGTGCAGGGGTGCTGTGGGGTTGTGTTCTCTTGGTGATATGTATTATGCTTCATGTGTTCTTACTCCATAAACTGCTGCATGACATGCCCTGATACTCTGAAGCATATCGTTTTGATTCTTGTTTATCAGGATAACGAGTACCATTTCAGGACCTGCATGGCAGGCACAGTACTAATGCTACATAATGATTCATAAGTTTTCTGATATAACCTAACTGTTGCATTTATATCCTGATCTTATAATGTATGTTGTCCTGATTCTTGCTTGGTCAGTATAATGAGTACTACCTCAGTATTTGCATAATTTGCGCAGTATTTATGATCCATGTCGCTTTTGGTCTATGTTTTTATATGAAATATGCTATAAAGTTTTATATAATCATTGTGGAGTCTCTTTTGTGGTGTATTTATTGTGTTACTGGTGTGAGGGTGTTGCACAAATGCTTTACACATTGCCTCTGATGATAATCCTGACTGCTCTGCGGCGAGAGTGAGCAAAGGTTATATATGATGTGTAACTTCCTTGCCCTGACTAGAGTGATGGGTTCTGCCTGGCTTAGGTGCATAGCCTAGCCAACCTGAAACCCCATTTCTAACACAGTCTCATACTAATGCCTAGTACAACTATGCTTCCCGCACACTGTTGTACATCATCAGACTATGGATTTACTCTCATAACAAACCAATGCTACGGAGAAGCTCCTTCCCTACTCTCTAATGCTGCAGACCTCAGGGCACGCCATGTGCAAGTGATACTTGCCCAGGCAAAGGAACACAGCTGAATTGTGAAATCCTAAAGCATTGCCCGAATTTAAAGGTTCATTCCAAAATCCAGTGGCTCTTGAATACCAGAACACGGCAGCCCTGAATTGTTCAAGACACCGTGGCTAACAGATGAGAAAGATAACTCCTGGCTGGACAACACTATATTCCAATGCAGGCCCATTCTTACAGACTTTGGAACTATGGAAGCCATCAGCTAGATCTTGCCTGATATCAAAAGCAAGTGAGTGTATGAAGCCATATTTACAACTGGTTCCTGATGCATATAAATGTTGTTCAATTAAAATAGGTTCCGATGGGCATTTCCCATTTATGTTGTCTTGTACGGAATGGACCATCGCTCAATCATGACATTGATGCACATTGATGCACCTCTCCTTTTTTTGCGCTTTTTATAGAACCGCTCAACTTAAATATTTTTTGCTTTTGCTGACAGATGGTAGCTTTACTACTTGTAAAAATGCTACCTCGGCCAGTGTTAAAGCCGGGATAAGTTTGCTGATTAACTGTATGGCTGTCTGCTTGATTAAATGTTTGGTTGTCTTTTTAATTGGTGAGGAGATGTTCTTTTTAATTAATTGGAATTTTTGTTTTATTGTCATTTGCTTTAGGTAAATAATACATGTTTTATTGTAGGTAAAATAAATGTTTTATCGATTGATTGATTTATATTCCCTTTTTATGCTCTGGATTGACAGCACAGCTCTTTGCTAGACAATTATGTGAGAACCACCAGGAGAGGGGCTTTGGCTACACCCACATGTTGGGAGCCAGGAGCAAATGTTTTGATTGGGCAGACATTGTGTGCTTCCACAAAAACTTGCTTCCCATCCACACAGCTGTGATCATATTATTTATTTACCAAGCTGCCTGTGTGTTAACTATCAGAGGCACCTAATGCTATTAAAGTGTCTTCAAGAGCTAGATAATTTATGGCGTTTTTCTCTGAAAGCAGCACAGATGGGAGGAGGCAGTCATTAGCGTACATGGAATTTTAGGTGTGGCTTGACAGTGCATTCATAAGCTATTTCTATTGGCATTGCCAATGCTTATTTCTGAATGATGTCCATCTGATCATAACGTAAACTGCAAGGCTTGTAGTAGTGCGACCCAACTCGTAGGATGCAACCATAAATCAGTAACTTTCTAGTGGTAGCAAGCGGTTATTTCATATTTTGATCCTAAGTCCAGTTGTTTTGAGACAAACCCATTTTCAAAAAATTTTCATTTTATCTGCAGTTATGGAGATATGCCAAAAGTCATAATTATTACAGTTTCCAGGTAGGCAGGAAGTCTGCAGAATGCTTGCATTCTTTAAGCCTGAGACCCATTATTTTATGCCTGAGGCAAAATCTGCTGCCCGTGGCTGAGCAAAGCATTTCAGGGGACAAAAATAGAAAGCTGGCGAACATAATTCATGTCACTTCTACCAAAACATCCTTTCATTTTGGGAGGGCGGGCACACCTGCTGCTTCCAGTGAATCACAAGAGATATTGTCTTCAGAATTGACAGGCTCATAGCAATGCCATTTTCCTTCTTTAAGGGAAATCTCTAACTCTTCATTTTGGCAAAGGACTTGTTAATATGGATATCGATGCGTTTATTGACAAAAAATAACTATTGTCCTTATTAATAAAACACCCATCCCGAACTCCACATCTACCTCGACACGCAAGTATGTAGTCAGGATGGTCCTGCAACCTAGGTACGGGATTACTGATTGATGGGTCACAGGTGGGAGGGTGCATAGCTGGCATGACAACACGTAGGCAGGAAACTCTCGATCAATCCCACAGATAGGCGCAGTGACATCACAATGGTCAGGGGAGATTGCCCCTAATAAAACACACATGGCCTGAAGGGGCACACACACTTTGAAAAACACAATAAAGTCCGATGCCACATGAGTTAGGAACACAAAGCCAATCAGGACATAGCACACATAGTGATCACATGCTCCCGATGCCGGACATCTAGACACATTCACCACAGGCCACACTGTGTCCACGCATGGTTGAGGCCCACCTGTAGTAACTATTGACCATTAATTTATGATTCCAAGCCAGCAACCAATATTCCTCACCATATATGGAATACCGGAAAACCTTTATTGCTTGTTGTAATATGGTATATAAGCCGAATGCGAACCTAGTGTAAATTGAAACAGTCCTCAGACCTCGTGCCTGTAACTGTTCTCCCAACCGAATTGTTTAATTAAACAGACTGTTCCTGTTTTGCCAAACGCCCCTTGTCTTCTGTGTTTTCTGAGAAATTCAAACCCGAGCTACAGACTTTTCAGTTAACTAAGCCTAATACCTTCTTGACTCCCTAGCATTGGTCTGGTTTAATGACAGACACCGGGAATACATGCACCTACCTTTTACAGTGGAGGATGTATCAGCAGTAATACAGAGCCTACCGTTAGATAAGGCCCCTGGATCGGACGGTCTGACAACTGCCTTTTACAAGGCATATGTTTCTGAATTGGCACCTAAACTCCTGGCGGTTTATGAGGAGGCCCATGAAACAGGTATCTTGCCGCAAACAATGCGGGAGGCTATACTTGTAACCCTGCTGAAGCCGGGAAAACCGGATAATGATCTTGATTCATATAGACCGTTGTCGCTACTAAATGTGGATGTTAAAATTCTAGCAAAACTGATTTCGAACAGGCTGCAACCCATGCTCCCATTGATAGCCCTACCAGACCAATCGAGCTTTATACCCGGCAGGTCCACCTCACACAATCTAAGAACAATTTTCTCGGTCCTCCATTATCTACACCAAGATGTACAGGCGGCGGCGGTCTTCCTAGATGCGACGAAAGCGTTTGATTCGCTGGAGTGGCCGTATTTGTTTAAAATTCTTGAGCGAATGGGGTTTGGTCCTTTGTTTGTAAGATGGATAAGGTTGTTATACACTGGACCTTCGGCTAGGGCCATGCAAATGGCTTGATATCCGATCCATTTCAAATTACAAGAGGCACAAGGCAAGGTTGCCCATTGTCCCCATTGCTATTTGCCATCGCGATGGAGCCCCTAGCTGCGCGTATACGACAACACCACACAGACAAAGCAATACGGTTTAGCGCTAGAAGCCTCTTGATATCAATGTATGCAGATGATGTTACCCTTTATATCTTAAACCCTGCACAAAGCTTAGACACAGTCTTGCGGGAGTTTATCAAATTTGGGGGGCTGGCTGGTGCATCTATTAATTGGGCTAAGTCGGTGGTATTCCCTCTCACAGGCAACACTTTGGCGGTAACATCTGAGTTCCCGATACAGTGGGAAGACGAAAAGGTGAAGTATCTGGGAATCTGGATTAGTAGAGATATGCAGGAGGTGTGGAACCTAAATTATGGCAGGGCCATTGCGTGGTTGGAGGAGAAAGTTACACTGTGGACCAAATTGCCACTGTCGTTGGCTGGGAAGATTGCATTGGTTAAAATGGTGGTGCTACCCACATTTTTATACCTTTTTGTAAATTTGCCAATCATACTAACACAATCATTTTTTAATACACTAAGATCAATGCTAATCTCGCTGGTGTGGTCGGGGGGGCAGGCTCGAGTCTCGTGGGACCTACTATCTCTACCGCCCAAGCAGGGTAGACTGGGTGCCCCGGATATGAAACTCTACACCTTGTGCGCACAGGCACAGTTTTTGCATTATTGGGTCCATCCTACGCCATTTCAGCCACACGTGGCCATAGAGTCGGATGCGGTCGCACCGATTCCCTTACAGGTGGCAGTATATCAACCCTATAAAAGACCCTTGGAGGGCATAGACTCTTCTGAGACGCTGAGATGGGCTTGGGATGGGCTGAAAAGAAGAGCGGGGGACCAGGTGCTATATGCCCCCTCTATCCCATTGGCGCAGAATCCAATGCTGCCGAACATTAAGGACGAGTTAAATAACAGGGTTGCTCAGAAGATGTCACTTCATACATTTGCGGACCTTTATCCAGGGGGGGGTTTCGAGATCCCCCGACGGCGGGGGAGGGTCAGGTGGTGCCTTTTGGTGAAACATTTTTATATCACAAAATTAGAGCTGCATGTCGAGCGCTACATAGCGAATTCCCTACCCAACCACGCACTCTGGCGGCCCTAGAAAATCTGCTGCGCACACCTTCTCCACGCAGGCTCATCACTAGGCTCTACACGCATATGCAAACAGACGCCCCTGTGACAGTGCCTAGCGCCCGACATAAATGGAATACGGAACTGGAGCCTCCTATGACCGAGGACCAATGGACGTATTGCTGCACTCAGTTGACTGAACTATCCCCGAACTATAGACTGCGTCTGATCCACTTCAAATTTTTACATCGATATTACAGAACACCCCTTAGCCTACATAAGA
The DNA here is from genome assembly GCA_963921515.1 of Calotriton arnoldi. Lineage (NCBI taxonomy): Eukaryota > Metazoa > Chordata > Amphibia > Caudata > Salamandridae > Calotriton > Calotriton arnoldi. The sequence continues at coordinate 139,091 of CAWUFW010013939.1, forward strand.
TGGGACTCAGGGAGGACAGCAGCTGCTGGCGTTGTGGGACACTAGAGGCTTCCTTCCTACATATGGCATGGGAATGCCCCAGACTAGCTGAGTACTGGACATGTATTTTCCGGTCCATTAATCAAATCCTGGGATTGGAGCTACAACCCTCTCCAATGGTGGGACTGTTGGGGTATGTAAAGGACACACATGTAAAGAAACGTAAGTTACATGCCCTCTTGTTACTGTTTGCAAAACGTCAAATAGCAATGTACTGGGGTAGAAAGAGAAAACCCACTATCACAGAATGGATTAGGGAGGTCACATATTGTCAAATACAGCTTTCTACTTTTTGGGAGTTACTGCCACCCACGTCCAGACCACGAGAGATCTGGGAACCGTTTCTGGACTGGGTTCAGGAAAGGACGTGTTTGGTTGAGGATGTAAGTGAGATGAATGCGCAGACCGAAGTTGTTTAATTCCATTGCTGACTATACCAGATTAAGGCATAAGTAGGAAATGAGGATCGGTACAAATTACCTACTGTAATAGTTCAATGTCACGCTATGTCATTGGTTCATTCTGCATCTCTGGAACTCGCGCACGGAGACCAAATTGATTATGTCATGTACATTTTATGAGATGTCACATATGTATGTTCTGCTCTGCTACAGATATTTCACCACTATACACCGAGTTGTTTTTTGTTGTAATAACTGATGTGTATTGTATCTTTACGAAACAGTCAATAAAGAAATTTAAAATTAAAATAATAAAAAAACTAAAAAAACTAAGCCTAATACCATGGGAAATTGTACCCAAAGGGATCTCTGGGGTTTGGAGTTCTGGAAAGTGATCTCTGAAAACCTTAGCAAAGCAGTGTAAGTGTTTTGTTTGGGGTTTAATTTTCCAGTCCGTAATGTGCGTCATCCAACAGTATAGGGGAAGTATCAGACTAAAGCCCTTGCACATCTCTTGCTCACTGTTTATGACTTGACTCAGAAGAAGCATTGGAATACATTTTAACTGGGCTGGACATGCCTGAGGGGCTGGTCAGACCTTAAGCATGAATTCTTCTCTTTAGGAATGATTTATTCTAGGATTGGACTCTGCCAACTCCTGAACAATACTGAAGGCCCATTGAGCCAAAGGAAAGCCACGCCAAGACCAAGCTTAGAAAATGTCCTGTCTGGGTGGAGGAAGCTACAGAACTATGCTGGATTTCCAGGTAACTGGAGTACTGGAATCCTGAAGTGGACACCCATCTGTTGGTACTGAGAACTAGTATGTGGGAACTGGGATCCTTCCTGGAAATGAATGTGCTATCATTTTCTTTATAGGGTACAGCTCTAAAGATGTCAGCCACATCGGAAAGAAGGAAAACATTTTTAGCCTATTTTCCAAATATTTATTTCAGGTATCTTTGAGAATCAGGAGCTCCTTCAAATACTATACGTAGAGTCTTCCGTGGACACAACTTTAATATTAGCCCCTCCCAAGCAGTTCTCACTTTATCACTGTTTTTTACAAAGGTAACCCAGCTGAGTTACCTATTCTTCTGGATATAGCATGTACACAGCCTCCAGATATATCCTTGTCAAAATCTATGGAAGTCGGTTTTCGTTAGTGATTTTTTTCTAATTCTGAATGTAATTCTGTTACCACTGTCTTCCATTTTTATTATTCTGTTTAGCATTGATTGTTTTTTTTTCATAACAAATTTTATTGGGTTTTTGCCAAACATCAGAGCCAAAGTGGCCCATATTCATGTCCAGGACTTTGCAGGATAAGACCCTATTAATAATCAAAACACAAAAACATGCACAGTGCATCCTTAGCCACCCCGCTCCCAACGCAAATCATTGACAGTAACTCTAGTCAAATGTAGCCCTGGTCTCCATCTCGGTTCCCCGTATGGCATGACCATAGTGTCGTATTTCAGCATCTAGTTGAGATTCTGCCATGCGAACAGGCACCAGTAATATGCCCCTATAACCTGCCCAACTCTGCCATTTCTTCTGATGTTTCTGAGGGCATCCACTAGCCTGGAACACCACTACCTCCAGCGCCATGCAGTAGTCCAACCCTCTCTTCCATGCCCCTAGGGATGGTGGTGTACTCGCTTTCTATTGTCGGGCAAAGTCCCTTTTCGCTAGTGTAAGCCCCAAAAATAGTAAATATTGCTTATAACGGTTGCCGCCTATCCCTTCTGTGCTATGAAGGAGGAGCAGTTTTGGAACTAACGGACCAACCCAGGCGAGAACCTCACCCAGGCAGGACGTTACTCCTGCATTGATTGATTTTTAAGGTGCTACTTCATCATTAATTTTCCATTTGTGGCATTTTTAATATTTTTGAAGTTTTCCCATTAACATTAATGTAGTGCTTTTAATCTTTTTTTCTTGCTAATATTTTACAATATTGCTGGCAGAGAAACTGAGTTAAGCAAGCTGCTGTGGCCTCCTGAGAAGGGCCCTGGAACTTTTTTTTTTTACAAATTAACCACTGAAGGATATCTTTGTTTTCTCTCTATGGCTAAGAATGAGATGGGCAGCTGCAGTCTGGATGAACTGGAATTTATTGAGAAGGTAGCTAGGCAATCTTAAAAAGAGTTAATTACAATAGTCTAGTCTTGAGGTAATGAGAGCTTGATTTAGAGTTTTCCTGGAGATGTTTTATCTTGATTCATAAGTGTTTAATAATTGATGGCCTTCAATGTGTTTGGGGAATTTTTGGTTCAGAAAACTTTAATGAATCTTGGGTACCAAAGACAGTAGGGAAAGGGGGCGGTAGTTAGATCTGACAACCAGATCTGCAGTTGGCTTTCTCAGTTGGAAAGCCTTTTTCCAGGAGTCAGACACAATATCAGAACTCAGTTAGGCATTGCAAAGTATGGTAGGAAAAGGCACAACAGATGGTGCAACTGCTTTGGCAACTTTAGCAAGGCATGGATCTAAAGGAGAGCCTGATGAAGTGATATTAAGCTTGCAGATAGTATCAACTTGGTTACCCGGGGTTGGGATAAGGTTGGCCCAAGCTGGAGGAGAATAGTTGGGCGACAGAAAAATATAATCTGACTGCTGTAAAGCAGCATCTTTGCTAGCAGGTGGAAAAGTGCACAGCAGGTTTGTAATATTGTCTTGAAAAAATTCCAACAGCTGAACGCAAAGCTGCTGAGTTAGAGTCACAGAAGTGGCAGCTGCAGCAGGTTGGGCGAGAGTGTTAAAATTAGAGAAAATCTCTCAGGAGAGATACTTTTACCAATGGATTTAGCTCGTGATAGTGATCAGCTGTAGTGTGTTGTACACGTTTTTTACATCCACGCAACTCATTTTATATATAGCTTTTTCTCCAGAATTATGCTAGAGTTTCCATTTTCTTTCAAGTTTGTTGCATCGTCTCTTGGCTTAGGAAAGTTCTTCTGTACAAAAGGGGGCAGAAGGCATGGCTACATGGAACTTTTAGTTTAGTGGAACTCAAGCTTTTAGTGGGATGCCTAATACCTTCACTACTATTAACAAGCATTTGCAATGCAATCGGTCTCGCCTTTGGGACCTTATATGTATTTAGCTATGCAGCACATTAGCCTGGGTGCTGAAACATCTACTGTTCTTTAACATGGAGGGAAAGTAAGCACCAAACTGCGTGACACGCCAGGTATGGGAACACATGGAGAGAAATATTGCCTTCCAGCGGGAAATGGTATAGTCCAAAGCTCTGTTTTTAATATAAAATCAGCGCCTTCGGTAGTCATATCAGTGAAAATACAAGATTTTATTTATTTATTTATTTTTTAACAATTTTATTAAAGATTAAAAGCAAGCACAGAATCATCATTACAGACCATAGTCTTTTACACGTTTCAATTAGTATGCACTTGAATACATCAATACCTACAGATTGGGGTTCTTTAATGATTGAGAAGGTCCCTGTCTCGGCCCCTCATCATCGCCAAATCTTCAGTAGGAGAGGTACAGACCTCCCCCCGAAAGGCATTCCAGCCGGCCCACTTCTTGTCCCATTTCTTTGGGCAACCCCGCTGCTTATAAACTGCCTTCTCAGCAATCATGCATCTGTCCATCTCCGCAACCCATCCGACTGTCAATGGCCGCTTATCCGACCCCCAGTACATTGCTATGGCCCGCTTCACCAGTAGGTACCCCAGCACCACCCATTGCTGTTCTATGTCTGTCAGGTCTGTGGCTTCCCAAACGTTCAATATTCCGACTTGTGGTGACAGTGGGAGGTGTTTGCCTAGTGCGTCTTTCATTTTTTGGGTCGCACTATCCCACAAAGGACGGATATTAGGGCATTCCCAGAGGATATGGTAAAACGTGCTGACTTGACCGCAGCCCCTAAGGCACAAGGCGTCCGTTCGACTTCCCATTTTGGCAAGGAGCACCCCTGATAAATAGGACCTATGGAGTATTTTCAGTTGTATTAGGCAGAAGCGATGGTTTATCGCCGTTTCTCTGGGGGACATTAAAGCTATTTGCCAGTCCTCGTCCTCCAATGGCCCCATGTCTGCTTGCCACCGATCTCAAAGGGTCTGGAATGAGTCGGGCAGGTTATTGCAAAGTTTGCGGTAGGTGTAAGAGATAGCTTTTGTCGTGAGTTGCTCCGAGATGAGACGGTCCTCTAGGGGCGAGGAGTCCGGCAGAGAAGATATGTCCGGAATGTTTGTGAGGAGGGCATGCCTGATTTGTAAATATCGGAAGACCTCTCCCGGTGCGAGGGCATGTTTGGTTTGTAGCTCTTGAAATGTGAGAAGTTTCCCATTTTTGATCAAATCTCCTATGGTGGTGATGCCTATAATATCCCACTTATCAAACCCTTTGTGATGGCAAAGCGAACCCAGTCTTTGTGAGGGCCATAGTGGAGTTGCCTTCGTAAGTTTATCCTTCCAGCCCAGGTGCCCCGCGGCCTTGTGCCAAATGGCCACCGTTTGAGACATGGGACCCAAATATCGCCCCCGTCGGACCTTACTGTATAGGGCCCCCAGATATCCCTCTCGACCACTTTGATAGCTTTCGAGGTGGTACGAGGGGTGAAGCGGAGGACCAAAAATCCAGTGATTAACGACCACCAGCTGTGAGGCCCAGTACTAGAGGCGTAAGTCTGGAAGAGCTATGCCCCCGTCGTACCACCCCTTTGTCAGCTTTTGGAGGGCAATGCGGGGGGCCCCCCCATCCCACAGGAGGGTGCGGAGTTCCCCGTCTATAGAGGTAAAGTAGTTGTCGGCAATTGGGAATGGGCAGTTTTGGAGCACGTATAAAAACCTGGGAAGCGCCAGCATTTTAAATAGGGCTGCTCGTCCTAGAAGGGACAGGGGCAGCAATCTCCAGTGGGCAACATTCGCGTGTAGCCGCTTAAGGGGGCCCAAGAGATTACGACTGTAAAATGCTTGGGGGTCTGGGGTGACAAAGATGCCTAGGTATTTAAATCCCTCGGTGGCCAATTCAACCGTGTAGCCACGGGGCAGTCTGGGCGGGGCTCCGTGTAGCACATATAGGACCGACTTAGACCAGTTGATGGTATAGCCGGCGTATTTACCAAAATCTGTGATGACGTTGAGCAATCTGTTAATGGAAGCAGTGGGGGATGCCAGATAGATTAAGATGTCGTCGGCATATAGTGATATTTTGTCAACCCTATCCACGCTCCACTGCAGACCACGTATAGCGGCATCCTGCTGTATCCAATGGGCCAATGGTTCAAGAGTCAAAGCGAACAGGAGGGGGGACAGGGGACATCCCTGCCGGGTCCCCCTCTGCAGCTCAAACGTACGGGATGTATGATTGTTTACTCTGACTTGACCCAGTGGCTGGGAGTAGAGTAGTTCCACCCATTGTCGAAAGCGGGGTCCAAAACCTAGTCTCTTCAATACTTCAAAGAGGTAAAGCCACTCAATTGAGTCAAATGCCATTGTGGCATCTAATGACAGTATGGCCGCATCCTCTTGGATGTACGGCTGTCTGCTTAAGACATTATGGACACGTCGAATATTTAAAGCGGTGTTTCGACCTGGGATAAAGCCTGACTGGTCCTCGTGGACCAGGGATGGGAGGACTGTGATCAGACGGGATGCCAGTAGTTTAGCCAGTACTTTGGGTTTTGAGCTGATTAATAAGATGTGCCTATATGATCCGCAACTAGTCGCTAATTTACCTGGTTTGCGTATAACCACTATGGAGGCCAGTCTTTGGTCTAGGGGAAGTATGCCCTGCTCCAGACTCTCCTCGTACAAATTTTTGAGGTGCGGTGCCACTTTAAGGGCCATGCTCTTAAGGAATTCAACCGGGATACCGTTAGGCCCCATTGCCTTCCCCGAGCTGACCATGAAGATAGCTTTGGTGATCTCTTCTGCCGTTATGTCGGCGTCTAGGGCATCCCTATCGCTGTCTGAGAGGGTGGGCAGCGTCATTTCGGTCAAAAGTTGTTGTGAATCTTCGGAGGACGCGGTGGTTTTGGACGTATACACCGCCTCGAGATGGTCTGTGAATGCATCTGCTATGTCTCGTGGGTTCGTCACTCGCTTCCCACTGTCTAGTATGAGTTCAGGGACCCACTGTTCCGCCTGATCCCGTCTCTCCAGCCACGCGAGCATTCTACCCGCTCTCTCGCCCATCTCATATACCCTATGCCTCGTACTAAGAAGTCTCACCTGGGCTTGTTCGCGCGCTAGAGCTTTGTATTCTAGTTGCGTATTGCGTAGTTTGTGGGCTGTGTCTTCCGATGGGGAAGTATTAAGTTCTGTTTCTAAGAGAGCCAGGTCGGTTTCAAGTTTGTGCAGTCGCTCAGTTGTATTCCGGGTATATCCAATTTTCAGAGCCAGGGCCCGCCCCTTAATCACTGTCTTATAGGCCTCCCATATAGTACCTGCCGAGTCCACGGAGCCAATATTTTCGGTGAAGTAGTAGTCTGTGTGCTCTGCCAGGTCCTCACGAATATCAGGGATTGTGAGAAGCCATGGGTTAATAATTATGGGGCCTCGAGCATGGTGTTGGTAGAAGGTGAGGTCGACCTTAAGAGGGGAGTGGTCGGAAATACCCCGAGGGAGCCCCTGGGGACGGAGAAAGTGACCTATTTCCGCTGAGGAAGTGAGAAGGTAATCGATACGAGACATGCTTTTGTGTGCGTAGGAATAGTGGGTATAGTGAGCTGAGGTAGGGTCCCATGTGCGCCAAATATCGACCAGCCCCAGTGCCTGGATGAAGTCCGAGAGGTCTGTGCCCCGTCTAGGATTCTGTTTGGGGGGGTGTCTGTCCAGCCTGTCGACTATTACCATGTTGAAGTCCCCCCCTAATATGAGAGTGCCCGGGGAAAGGTCTAGTAATATTTTACCTAAATCTGAGAGTGCTGTCTTACCTAGTCTGGGTGGAAGATGAACCGAAATTATATTCAAGGGCTTACCCTCCCAGATCGCCTCCAGCACTGCCATTCTACCTTGTGAGTCAGCCCAGGTATGAGTGACAGTAAGAGCTAGGTTTTTACGAATTAGAATTCCTGTTCCCCGGGAGCCAGAGGTAAAACCAGCGTGAACCACTAATTTGTACCCCCATCTGCGGAGAGCCTTACAACTGTTACCTATCAGGTGGGTTTCCTGCAGCAATACTACATCTGGTGATTGCCTCTTAAGATACTGCAGGACCACACCACGCTTGATTTTGTTACCGAGACCGTTGACATTCCATGTCAATATTGACAGCTTAGTATCCATGTAACCTGTCTATGCGAAGTCTGAGGTAGCGCCAAAGGGGAACACCACGCAGGTGTGTGCGAGCCCAGTGTTGACCCCCAGGTTAAGGAACAGCAGAGTAATATGTCATAACTGGAGGGCTTCCCCTCACCCTTCTCCGTGCATAGAAGTACTTGTGGTGGTCCCATCTTGTGACCCATATGGGTCTGTCGCATGTGGATATACTGTGCTATAGAAACAAGAACTACAAAAACCTCAACAGCCCTCCCCCACCCTCCAAACCCCCCTCCCTGCCCCCCTGCCAGTGGAATTTGAACTATCCACCCCCCAACAAGGCAGAGTGCCTGCCGCCCACCCATCCATGCGTGAGGTGCCCGGCCAACTGTCTCCATCCCTCGCTCTATTACTTCGTAGTAGACTAGAATGCAATCATGTTGTACTTCCTCTGGTATGCTAGGGAGGATTTCGGGCTTCTAACAGGGGGCCCGAGTTACACATTATCACAGACATAATATTACCAGTCAACCCTGGAATCATCGCTTTGATGTCCCAGGCGAGGTTACCAAGGAGCCGCCACCAAGTTCCAGAGGCGTCAATAAGGCAAGCTTGCTTCGTCCATCCGATTCAGTGTGCCCCCTCCAGATCTTCACCGGAGCGATGGTCGGTGTGCACAGGGAGACCCCTCTGGTTGTTATGATGACCTTTTCCGTTGTTTCCGTCCGATGCTTTCCCTACTCGGCGCCACCCCTCCAGCCATTCCCAAGCCTCCTCCGGGGAGAGAAAGAACCATGTTTTGCCCTCGGATTCTATCCGGAGTTTGGCCGGGAACAGCATAGAGTATTTAATATCTTTGTCCCGTAGGGCTTTCTTCACTGCTGTAAAGCTGCGTCTCTGCGCCTGGACTTTAACCGTGAAGTCGGGGAAGAACGTGATCTCTGCATTGTCCAGCTTCAGCGAGGGTCTTGCCCTTGCTGTTTGTAGGATGACATCCCGGTCACGGAAGTTGAATACTCTTGCTATAATCGGTCTTGGAGGTGCACCAGGCTTAGGACACCCGCCGGGAACCCTATGGGTCCGTTCGATTGAGAAATAGCTGGAGAGGCGTTTTGGCTGGAGTTTGTTGAGTATCAGGTCTTCCACAAAGAGGTCCACGGCCGGTCCTTCCGTTCGCTCAGGGACTCCCAGGATGCGGATGTTGTTCCGCCTCGCCCTCCCTTCATAGTCATCCAGGAGCTCCGCCATCCTTTTTTGTTGATCTTGGAGCTGAGCCATTTGCTGCTGTAGGGTAGAGGTGTCCGATACGAGAGCAGTGGTGGTCATTTCCACATCTTTGACCCTTGTGTCCATTTTCTTTAAGTCTGCTCGTAGGAGTGTCACCTCGATGTTAACCGAGTCTATACGCGTCTCCAGCGACGTTCGGACTCCCGCAATGGCCTCCATTACGTCTTCCAGAGTAGGGCTTTTAGCCGGCGGACAGGATGGAGCTTTTTTCTGGTCGCCAGCGTTGCCAGGGTCCGCGTCTTCTCCTTGTTTGGTCCAGGCGAACTTGGCTAGTTGTTTTTGAGGTTGGGACTTTAGCCCCTTGGAGGTAACCATTTGGAAGGTGGGGGACACAGAGGCAGCACACTGGAGGGACACCCCTGTATTCACTGCCGCCTGCGCAGAGGGAAGATTGTCTGCCGCCGGCCTGACAGCTTTCCAGGGGGGTCAGCCCGCTAGGGAGAGAGTGAGGTTGCCGCCCCCTGCAGATACAGATCTGCCCACTGCAGGCCCAGGTTGTATGATGCCTGCAATGCCGCAGTAAGTGCTGCTATTTAAAGAAAATACAAGATTTAAAAAAAATATTATTGTCTACGGGTGCTCGTGGAAGACAATTTCTATGGACTGGAATCTAGAGAATGCTAAAGTGAATCTGGTATTTTACTGACCTCTGCTGGTCGTTTTCTATCAAGAAAGTTAAATAGAGGCAGTTGCCAGAAAAATTTAAAAAAGAAAGTCCCTAAGCAGAAAGCAATTCTGGTATTTTACTGACCTCTACTGGTCGTTTTCTATCAAGACAGTTAAATAGTTGAACAGAATAAGAAGTCCCTAAGTGGAAGCAGACAAGTCCTAGGGCTGATCTCCGGAGCCCACAAAGTACATACACATATAAGTATATACTAAAGTATATACAAGAGGTCTCGAATGCTCGACCTAAAAATGACATAAGTGTTGCAAGTGTGCAGCATGATTTCTCAATTAGGGGGACTGGCACAGGCTAGGCCATGCCGTTTAGAGATTTATAGCGCAGAAGGTGAAATGCTTAGCGATGGCGAGGTTCTGAGTAGCACTGTGGTAATCAATGGACAGAGGTCCTGTGGCAATGCACAGCACTAGGTAAATGAAAACTTTCTTCTCCAGTGCAAGTCAGTCAGTGGTGAAGAGGGTGTGGCAATTGGCGCCGTAAAGGTTAAACTGCATCTAAAACTGCTTCAACAATGTGTAGGACTATGGAACAGGGTGTAGGACTGGACGTGCTAACTATGTGGACTTTTTACTTCATGAAGGGTAAGAAGTGGATGTTTTATTAGTATTGGTCTGGAGATGTTAAATACTACCCAAGGCCTCCTGGTTCAAGTAGGACCATCTCCAGTGATGTTGGACGGCATTCATGGAGTTCACATTGTGTGCTCATGCAAAGAAATGTGTCCCAGTTTCAAGTAATAGAAGCTCATTAGGTTGGGGAACAGTTTGGCCGGTCTTTGTAGCACCAGGAAGTTCCTTGGAGCAGCTGTGGCACCATATGAAGCCCATCCTTCATTCATTAGTTGTCTCTCATGAATTTGACATTTGCACCTTACATTTACATTTGCATTTGCACCATGCATGTTTTGGGTTTCTGTGAAAGTTCACCTCTATTTTGGAACTACAGTTTATAGTAATGGCTGCGATGTTCTGAATGCTTAATGTTGCAAGACAAGTCAGCAAGTTTAAATTACCCACCTGTAGGTCGCTAAGTGTACCGTGATCATTAACTTTCAATCCCATATGGATTTGTTAGCAGTTAAGGGAAGAGGGTGTCGTAACCATCTACGTGATGAGTAGATACTGGAGGTTATGCATGTCAAAGTAGTGCTGATGTGGGAAGAGTGCCCCCATTGCGAGAGATACAAGCGTATCATGTTGGTGTGAACTGGGAAAAATTCATTTTTATTTTATTTTTTTACAAATGGGAAGAGTTGATGTTTCATGTAACTAGTGTTGGTTGTAGCGGAGTACTACTTTGCCTGCTGACAGTATAGTGTCAATTGTTTAACTGCGGTTGTGTTTTTTCTTCAGTACGCATCTACTGAGTCTGTCTTGTTCGGAACGCACGATTTTCTGATGCAGTTTCCAGAGGGTGCAGTACTGGGTGTAGATTAAAGTTTTTTCTTCAGCCTGACACTTGGTCATGTTCATTTGACCAGAATAGTGACTGGGTGTGTTCTTTTGGAGTTGGATGTGTTGCTTGTGGAAGATTGATATAGTGAAAGACGTTGTGCCATCTGAGCAGTTTAGGACGTCTAGGAACATTGTGTAGGAGTCACAACTAGTCTAGTGTTGGGAGTGTGGACAATGGAGTTTTAAGTTAAGGAGATGTATGGGTAAAGGTTGTTTTTTGTGTGCCTTGAATATGTAGATGTAGGGGTGAATGGGAAACCTCTTGTAAAAGGAGGGCAGGTGGTTCCATGGCCAGATAGTCAGGCATTAAAAAGCATACATGACTAAGGTCCTTCGTGCATAAATGTTGTAAGGTGTCACTGTGGCATCGCAAACGTGGTAGTAGGGCCTCTTGTCAAGAGGTCAAAAGATATGACAGTCTTAGTCTGCTTTGCAATGCCAGCCACAACCTACTTGTCTTAACTGTTTGACATGTGGTGTGGGGAGACCCATGTTTTGACCTGTTGCAGAGACGAATGCCATTTGTTGTTTGAGTCTGCACGAGATTGAGTTTAACCGGTCGTTGTTGGGGAATGTGTAAGTTAGCTAGATTGGAGACACTGTAAAATTGTCTCTGTAGTCCATATAGAAGTGCTGCTCTTAGTTTTTTATAAGAAAGCAAGGTGTGTATTATCCAGCGTGTACCAATTCCATCTATGAGCTGGTGTCTGGAATGCAGAGAGTGAATGATGAAATACAATGTTGGTGTGTAGAATGGAAGCTAGGGGATACAGACAGCAGGGTGCATGTATGGGGAGCCTTGAAAGGCCATGCCTACTGTTCCTGGAACCTAAGGGTTTCATGTGAAATTAAGGTAGTACTTCCTAACCTAGCCACTCCAGACGTCACTATGAGACCCCCCCTTAAACATTCATCAATAAATACAAGGAGACCCATTCAATTCTAATTTTCAACCTATCTTGTGAATATAATCGTAAAGCTGCATTTCATACTCACTTTTATCAAATTGATCTGGTGTTCAGCACACAGTGCTTCAACCAACGTGACATACATGGGCTTGTCGCAGTTGGAAGCAAGTACACAAAGGTGAGCCTTACGTCTAGAAGGAAAACACAAAACAAGTCAAACTTTACAGGTGAGGTAAAAAACTATCAATGGCAGAAGGTCGGCCTATGCTTGGAAACTCCTGCAATTTGTGCATACCGGTTATACCTAAAAACTTAACAGCATGCTGACACTTTTGTTCAATGGGAACAGTATTTCTCCCCTTATGTGGAGTTATGTCCAATTAACCTGATGAGCTCCCCTGTACTCCATTTCTTGGCCTGCTGAACATTGAAATTTAGCAACAAACCCATCAAAGCGATCAAAGCGATCAAAGCGTGGAGTGGAAAGTAGACACCAATAACCAAAATAACCACCCAATTAGTAGAACATCTTTCGCAAATAGAGGTCCTGGTTTGTCACGACTGGACTAAATGGATTCAATGAGTACTGGAAATTCATCCGTTAAAGCAGCAAGCAGGGAGCATGCACAACTTAGGATGATAAACATTACAAGAAGCAATATTATCAAAACTCCCTCATAGCGAGACCCAATGAGTATAGCCTCAAGTTCCTCGTTTGATACCAGTTAAACACCAAGTAAACCATAATATAACAGCAACTTCTGTGCTCAGACTCAAGACCGTGTGGCTACGATGGGTAAACGTCCCTCGTCCCACTCGGGTAAATTTTCTGAAGCAAATCCTTTGATATCAGGCCACAGCAACACGTTGAGTAAAGAGCTTGGGCCGAGTATACCTCCGATTGTCAGAGGAATGCTGTCACTCAATTTGAGTGAAGGGGTATCCGACAATATAAACTCATCATTCCAGCCGTGGCAGTACTCAAATCACGTCTAATGCTTGGAAAAACGAACATGTGACAAAATGGAAGATTTCAAAATACAAACAAAATCAAACTTGCTCTTCAAACCCCAGAAAAATATATAAATAAATCAAACACTTGACGATTTAGGAAATAAACATACTTGTCCAATGCCTTGGCAGCTTCTCAAACGTCACGGGCTAATCCATCATGGATCAGTGCGGTCTCCAGCACCTCCTGCAGAGCAGGGTTGACATCCATTCCACCTCCAGCAGCAATGCTGAAACAGATATTTCAGTAAGTTTGTTGTTTTGATGCCGTTGATACGAGCAACAGGTTTCACTGCTACAGGTCGTCAGAATTGTGTTCTCACTCATGATTAAGAGTGATGGGGTATCCGACAAAGAAATAAAATCATCATTCAATCGCTGTAGCTTTGCATTTATATTAGGCACCCGAAAACAACGTTTACAAAAATCCCCAGCAGAAGGACACATTTGAAGCTGCAGGAAATAAATATTGTCAGCATAACTGAACCACGCTTGATAATACATGCGGACAGTCAGATATTTTATAAATCAAACTCCCATTACTGGCACCTTAACTAATGGATGAGAAATAAATACACCCGTAAAGGCCAGAATTACAATAAAGGGAACGCTTACACAAATGGAGTTTAAAATAGTAAAGTTTGGGTGCCAATCCTGTGCAAGCCTACGTGGCAACATGCCCTAGTTGAAGAGATGTGAGTAAAAAAATAAACAATAACATTTTTTATAATTTCCAGTCAAAGTCGGAAATGTTCAACCATACTACAAGCTCCTTCCAGCTGCTGCTTCCACTGTGCCAGTCATGCTTTATGAATTATATATCCACAGGTAGTGTGTGGTACAATAGAAAAAATCACGAGAAACGAGTTTTGCCACTACTTATGCGGAGGGGGGGGGGAGAAGAGTCATTTCTAGGCAATGAAAATGTTCATCACAATCACTACCGAGGTCTAAAGAACGGCAAAGAGAACAAAAATCAGCCCCAAAGTCAATGATGTGTAACCAGTAAAGGGCGCAGAAGAATCGACCAGTTTGTGAGAACCAGGTCAGTTGGCAAGAAGTAAGACATGAATCTAATCATGCGAAAGTTAATTAGCAGTAAATGTACAAAGATTGGGAGCGCTAGGTGTGACCAGAAGTAAAACTCTAGAAAAACAAACATTTAGGGGCTTATGTACAAGACCCTTGCGCCACCGGTGACGCACGGGCGATGCAAGGGGCTTGTAAATAAGCCCCTTAGGAAGTAATGTTTCTGCCTCACTTTGGTACTGGCCTGATTTACTGCCTCAAAAAAATAAATAAAATATTTGGCATTCGTATATGACTCGATCATTAAACTGTAGATATTCTTAAAAGTCCGAGAATGACTTTACCCAAAACTGTTCAAAAGCTACCCACACAAATCAGAGACTAATTAAAAATGGGGATATGCGGGCGCCAAGGTAATAAAGAAAATAACGAATTGCATTTGCACCTACATTTATATACACTGGGGCTTATTTACAAGCCCCTTGCGCCGCCGGTGCGCCACTTTTAACATGGGAAAAAGTGACGCACCGGCAGCGCAAGGGGCTTGTAAATAAGCCCCACTTAGTTTACCAGATAAGGCCATTCAAGCCGACACCAGCACGCCACTGTTTACATTTTGAACCATGATGAATAAGAGCTAATCGAGCAGAGAGGGGTGAGACATTGTGTCAGGCTTGCTCTGGTGGGACGGTCGTCCCCGAGCACCAGGGAAACCACCCCTGCCCGACCAGCACCTTCATCCACAGACCCCAAGCACAGCAACAACCTGGGAAGGACTCCATGTCCCAGGGTGCAATGCTCGCCACCACCTGCAGCTGATTGTCAGGGGGAGGAGTTACCACCGCTGGCGCCTTAAGTGCTGTCAGTACCTCCGCGGCGCGGGACGCGCCCGGGCCCGTCCTTGCCCGGAAGAGGCTGGGCGAGGCTGGGCGAGGCTGGGCTGGACCACCCCACCCTCCCCCATCGTCCCCCCCCCCACCCCTGTCAGCTCCAGCTCCAGCTCGGAGTTCCATATAGCTTCCCTCCTAAGGTACTTTTTGAACTTTAATCCAAACATCTATGACCATTGTCTGTACTTTATTCGTCGTATAAATATTCCAAACTATCCCACCAACAGCTTTGATCCATCGCCCTATCGTTAACGTCCGAACTGTCTGCTTGGCATGGGGAAACGGAAAGGGACTGAGGCTGGACTGGGGGGCACCCTAAAAAAGAGATCTAAGAAACGGTCACAGGTTCTAGGTCCTGCCACTGAGAATGAAGGGGTGCAAGGGCAGAATGTATTAGACCGTATAGAAGATATTGTCGCAGAGTGTGAGCGGCTGCTTACGACACCTGCTTCAACCATCAACACCACTGGTCAGCCCCCCGCACCTGATACTTTGGTTACACACTCACATACCACTATTGGGCCCATTACAAAAGGGTACGGTAACATACCCAATCTATTCAAGAAAGCTGCAATTAAAAATCACTCAATGCCACCCCCGGAGGTTCGGGATGAAGGTATTTGTACCCAACTGGGCCCCACTAGTGAAGTCTGTGCTCCTGCTTGCGCCATCCCAACAGACATCCCTCTGAGCAACCGCTTTGCCCCCCTTGTAGAGAAATTACCTGCCAGTGATACACATAGTGACCCAGAGTATCCTGGCGTAACTGAAAGCGAGTTAAACACAATTTCCTCTCAGGGAGAAAAGGCGGCTGCTAATAATCCAGCAACCCTTACTATAGATATCCAGAGGGAAATAGCAACCCTAAAAGAGTCTGACCGCCTTAGTGACAAAACTTCATCTTAAATTAGAAGAATGCTGCAGACTCCATCCCTCATTAACAACATTAACCTCTAATGCACATGCTAACCCAAGAACAGACCACGTACCCTTTCCCCACATACAAACAGGCGACATTGTCACGAATGTTAACTTAGTGCCCCAGCCTGGCGCACTTGTTTTCAAGGATAGGGCTTTTGGTACATCCCTGCCTGCCTATGGTAGGCCTCTGGAGGGCAAAGGATGGGAACAAGGGGATGCACTAAGACATACTACTAGACAAGAAACTCAGAGAGAACGAGCACCCCAGAATTTGAACACAGGGTGGAGGAGGGCACCTACACAACTTCCACTAGTTTACTCCAAGCAATACTGCTCTCCTGCCTACAACTACATCCACAATTTATATGACACACATCCCTAAGGTCGACAACAACTGCTATCAACATGAGGATGGTGAAGCCCTTAAAAATAAAGCTATACACTGGCTGAGACACATTAGGGGTTGTAGAACGATAATAAGGGACGATATAGTGCAGGCCAAAAGATGTTCTTAAATATAGCGCAGTCGATGCAATAGAGCTCATTCTAGTTAGTAACCACCTAGTACATAACTTAGTTGCTCTAGAAGCTAGGACCTATCCACCTCCCACTACTAACATCAGGTTGAAGCTAAGCATCCCCACCACGTCCGAAAGGGCTAAAGTTGCCTCCCGGCCTCAAGGGGACCACTCCATCTCAACTCTTTCTCAGAATGATTGACTTCATCCATCTTCTGCCAGTAAAACCTTACATAGATCGAGCATAGAATATCCCCACACTCCTTCATTAGCACATCCTCACGAAGAGGGCCTCCCCCATGACATCAAGAGCATGATACCTAACCCACAGCTAGCCCCAGCTCCATTAACATTGGTTGAGACTAGAGCCCACCTGCAAGCTAGCGGCCAAGATGCATCTTGTCAACCCACATCAAATCCAGCTGTCTCAACTGCCTTATTAATTCACCCGGCTCCTGGCCTGTCAACAACTAGCGGGACGATGAGAATAGTGTCATGGAACATTGCAGGTATAAGGGGGAAGTTGGATCACCCCCACTGGCTTGAGCTTATCAATCAACATGAGATCTGCCTGCTGCAGGAAACATGGACCTTGTCCCCTGTATTTATTCCTGGGTTTAAAGCATTCCATAAACCAGCTATTCCTTCTAAGTATGGCCGGCCGTCAGGCGGGCTTCTGATATTAACAAATATCTCAATAAATTGTGATATCAAGGAACTGGTCACTCGTAGCCCAGATATCCTTGGGGTTAGGCTAAGCGATGGAAATTTATTGATATGTATAACGTTTATGCCAGAAGCACGAGAGGAGGAAACTCTCCAACTCTTCATGTCCTGGACAATCTGCTGGAGGCCAGGCATGTTAGCCATCCCCTAATAGTTGGAGGTGACTTTAACGTCACTTTTGAGCCACTTGACTGGGTTGATTCTAATGAGGGGAGTGAGGAGGATAAAGTATGGATGGTACCGCCCCTAGAGCTCCCTCCAATCAAAAAATGGTCGCAAGCAGCATTACAGCTAAATGCCATAACCTTGGAGTATAGGTTAAGGGCCACCAACGGGAGAACTAGCTCTGACAAGGGGGGGGGGGATGACCTTCAGAGGACCAAACGGGGCAAGCAGGATTGATTATTTACTTGTGGATCTCACCCTATGGCCCATAGTCAGGGACATGGCCATTGTCCCGTCTTGCGACAGTGACCATGATCCCCTTAGCATGATCATTGACCATCCATGGGACGAAAAGGTGAGGGTCCCACCAACTCCTCTAAGAACTAAGGAGGTAATCCCCACTAATGACAAACGCAGACTCAAATGGCCTGCTATCATGGTAGGTGAATCAAAGACCAATTCAATCAAAAACGATATAGTAAGGCATTTGGAGTCCTTGTCTGAAGTGAACGAGGATCTGACTACTCGACCCAGAAGCAGTTCCCTGCACACAGATTTTTGAGCACCTGGCCAGCACCTACTTTGTTTACAGTAACAAGAGTAGACCAAAGCAGGGGAGAATAACTGGAACAAACCTGTGGTGCAGCAGAGAGTGCAGGGCACTGAGAGGGAGATTATCTGTAGCTATTAAAAATAGGGACATTTCTGTGATATGCAAAGTCAGAAAGGAATATAAGCAGGCACAACACAAAGCCAAGAGGGAATGGGACGAGAGGAGATGGGAAGATCTGGGGGAGGCCAGTCGACATCCAGATAGCAGGATGTTCTGGTCACTTGTGGCTAAGGGCAATTTTGAAAGATCACCTCCCCTGGCCAATAACATCCCAGCAGTGGAATGGCATAAGCACTTCAGTGACCTGTACTCCATCATAGATACAGAAGGTAGACCCCAGATGCCCATTGACTTAGGCCACCCAGCAGTTAGCCTTTCGTTCACAAGGGAGGAGATCCTGTCCTCATTGGACGCAATCTCACCTGCCAAAGCCCCGGGCCCGGATGGTATTCCTGGCAACCTCTTTCGCGCGGATAGGGAAAATTGGGCTTCATACTTCATGTCACTAGTTAACGATATAGCCGACGGGGGAAGGATTCCAGACTCATGGAAAGGGGCTGAAGTGATACCGATTTTTAAGTAAGGGGATAGGTCGAAGCCCTCCAACTACCGCCCGATCAGCCTGATCGACTGTGCCCAAAAGGTCTTCTGCCGCTCGCTCCTAGTTAAGATCCAGGATTGGATGGATGAGAATCACATCCTCTCTCCACTCCAAGCGGGGTTCAGGCGGAGGACTGGCACTACCGATCAGGTGTTCCATCTTGTTTTATTGTATTGGAAGGTAGTTGTGTTGGGCAAGGGCAGCCTATATCTTGCCTTTATAGATTTAAAAACAGCCTTCGACCTCGTACCCAGGGACTCACTTTGGCGGGTACTCAGGGATTTGGAGATGCCATTGTCAGTTCTGGAACTCCTGATCAGGCTACATGAAGGGAACTTTGCCCGTGTGAGATGGGGAGATCAGGGACAAAACACAGAGCCCTTTAGAATCCAGCGGGGGGCCCGCCAGGGCTGTGTCCTAGCCCCTACACTCTTCTCCCTATATGTTAACCAAGTAGCAGAGCTAATGTGTTCCATCCCAGCCGACGCCCCGTCATTATCAAACCACAAAATCCCTACACTTTTATTTGCTGATGACACACTTCTGGTCTCAAAAACACCAATGGGCCTCCAAAAACTATTAAATCATTTCAAAGCTTTTTGTGATGAAAGGGGTCTGGCTATCAATACCGACAAAACCAAATTAATGATGTTCAACCCCCACAAGACCTTTAAAAGGAAAGTGCTCTTGGATAACATTCCGCTCGAGAGGGTTAGCTCTTTTGATTACCTGGGCATCAAGTTGTCTGAGGGAATGGCCTGGAAGAACCACCTGAAGAAGGCATCTTTGAAATTCTCTCAGATTACTGGAGCTCTAAGGCAGGAGCATCGTCTGTCATACACTAAGCCGGTAGCACCTGCCCTTAAACTGTACACCTGTAAGGCTGTGAGCAGTGCTCTCTATGGGGCGGAGCTATGGGGCGTAACAAATGTAAGTGACCTCATAGTAGTGGAAAATAAGTTCCTCAGAAACCTGGTATCGCTTCCCCAAAGCACCCCCCTTCTCCCCCTTAAACTTGATCTGGGCATCAAGTCGATTAATGACTTGGTGAGACTTCGCCCATTGCTCTTTTTGCATAGACTGGCCACTACACCAGAATTAGCATCGTATGCTGCAGCCTTTAGTGAGGTTTCAGCCTTAGACACTAACAAAAAGATCAGCTGGATCAAGTATGTGGATAACCTTCGGACAAGCATTGGCTTGCCACAACAGGTCATAGGCCACCCACCGACCTATACTAGGGACCACGTAAAGCAACTTTATTGGGCATGGGTTGATCTGAATAAATTGGAACAATCCAAACAGGGTTCCTTAGTTGATACCCTTATGGACTCAAAACCCAACTGTTCCCTAGAAAGTTTCTTTGATGTCATCAAGGTCCCAGCTGATAGGAAATTGTACATCCAGTTTAGGCATGGCAGTCTACCTATTAATGCCTTTACTAATTCTTGGTTGAATAATAAAACTCGTCCCAAGGGCTGTCCTTACTGTGCTTGTCCATACGAATCAATTGGCCATGTCTTTTTTGCCTGCCCAGCCTATGCGAAACAAAGGAGTAAATGGTTAGCTCCTGTGTGCAGACAACTGGGGACCCGAAACTCAGAGGAGGCTATACGCATTTTAAAATCAGATGCTAGACCCCTGTTTGCCTGTGCTAGAGCGAAATTCTTAGGTCACTTCTGGGTGATTAGAAGGAAGGCATTGTTGATATCCTTTCCTGGTCCTGACAGATAAAATGGCAATCGTGATGACCCGGCAAGCGAGGATTAATTTGTAATCTGAAATGTATGTTTTTAAATTGTATATATTTGTTTTATGTAACTGTTTTATGTATAGTAATATTGTTACTCCTGGATCTCGTATAAGGGCGTTAACAAGGGGCAAAGGGGCGATAATGCATGGTTTATCTCGTTGGGGCTAACAATCTGATGATTGTCTATGTAATTGCTGCTAATGCACTAGCACCTTATTTATGTGGCCCTATTCTCCTGTCCTATATGGCCAGCGACAACTTATTTATGATATGTCATTTTATTATGTACACCAGAGTACCTTCCATCATTCACTTGCGCATTTTTTCTCCTTGATTGTTTCATAATTAAGTACGTTTTAACTCGATTTGTGTGGCTGTACCCTTTTATGGTTTTTATCAACCGAAATAAAGTGAATTTGATGATGATGAATAAGAGCTCATTGGAAAACAGGGGATTCCAATTTTGTAAGGGGTGTCAACCCTAGCCAAAGGCCAAGCTCCAAAATGCACAAACCTAGTGCCATAAACTGCAATCTACAGGAGTGCATCATGTCTAACTCTAAGAAGCAGTATGATACGCCCGTAACACATCAGATGTTCCCAAATAAAGCCGCACTTTAAGGACAGGGATTCACAAGGAGATGATGGACGGAGTGCTGAAACTTTTCAAACACTCACCCCCAGTCACAGATCTGGGTTGAATCCATCATCATTCTTTAGCTCACTTTGCCACCCCAGTTCAGACACAGCCATATGCAAATCAGTCTTGACCCTGTGCCTCATAAGAACAGTCCAGCCCGAACTGCCAAGCCATGTCTTCCCTGGACCGGAAACAAGCATCCTGGGACCGGTTTCAGGCTAACAGCCGTCTTCAGCCACTGGACAGCTAAGCTTCTTCATCAGGCAGCAGCAAATAATAGTTTTGTTTCAAACCCTACTTTCATAAAAGCAGAAAAAAAGCTACAAGCAACAAAATGTTTTAAAGTCACCATAATTAAATAGGCAAATACAACAAGACACAACAGCTTGTATGTTGGACTGCTAAAGATTATTTTTTTAAAAATATGTTTATTGTGCAGGTCTCTCAACGCGAAAACATCATTAAACAAGTTGTTGCCGTTTTAAACCACTCTGACATGGTAAACCAGATTCATGATTTAAATGTGCCACCTTGAACTGGTATAAAGTCAGGTTTTTAAATAACAAGTTGAAGTGATCATCAAGAGTCCTTCCGTGTGCGGTGCCTACGTGAGACACTACTAGAATAGTTGCTTCAGAAGGCAAGCTTGTGCAAAAAGAAAGCATTAAACGCATGATACTGCGTCGAGCACTTTAGTCCTTCAGCCCATCACCTTCCATTCAGCCTAACAGCACCTCCCCGACTCACCCTTCCTCGGCCATCGTTGGACGGTTGTCGGGCGGGTTTCACCGGTCGAATCTCTGAAATACAATGTTAGAAAAGACGGTGCAAGCAGAACAAATTCCCTGCCTAAAGAGTATAGGATGGCAACCATAGACTATAGATAGTGCCATGATGCAGTCGCCATGGCTGTTCATTCACCATAAGCTTTAAGGAACAAGCATTTGCAATGCAATAGGACTCGCATTTACGCGAGACCTATTTCATCACGGACAACGGGAGGAAGGGGGGAAGGCACGGACAACTGGAGTGCGGGCGGGGGCAGAAGGCACAGACAACAGGAGTGCAGGAGGAGGGAGGGGGAAAAGGGGGCGAGAAGGCATAGACAATGGGAGTGCGGGCGGGGGGAGAAGGGGGCGAGAAGGCACGGACAACTGGAGTGCGGGCGGGGGAGCGGGAGAAGGGGGCGAGAAGGCACCGACAACAGGAGTGCGGACGGGGAGAGAGGGTGAGAAGGCACAGACAGTGGGAGGGTGGGGGGAGTAGAGAAGGCAGTAGGAGAACCTCATTAAGGAAAATAGTGCTCACAGTCTAAAAAACAGGTACCGTGTAATACTCTAAGTAAAGGGGCCAGTAGCCATGGGAGGATACAAATTACGACATGGCCGTAATAAGGAGGGACTAACAAGCCTATAAATGAATCAGAGGGCAGCATTTATGAAGGACAAAGACACAAGCCAATGAAAAATATGGGCGGGGGAGTGGGCAGGGCTTCCCTCACGTATTGAACTACAGCAGATCTTCACCAGAGCAGCACTTGCTCGCTGACTCTAGGCTCGACCTAAAAAGGGTGGGGTTGATGTTATCTGAATGAGGAAAAGGCATGGTAGCTAAATTGGAAACATCTAATTTAGACCACGCATGGTAGAGTTGTGTACCCCGAGAAGACACGTTCTTTTTACCTGCAAAGGAACTGATAATAGAAAGAATGGGTTTGTGATTGTACCTCGTTAGCTCTAGTGCAGCTACCGACAGAATTAAGGAACGTTGTGCAAAAGTGAGATTAACAGTAAGCCCGACTGAGTGGGTGGGTCCAGATGCTAATTGAGAAAGAGAACAAAATCTGAATAGCTCTTGGGCAACAGCCCCTGTTCCATGATTAACATTTAAACTGAAATCACCCAGGACAATTATATTGACAGTGTGGAGACAAATGGTGGAAATTGACTGAAGCAGGGACATAAGAAAACCCTTTACAGGACCGAGAGGTCTGTATATCAGCAATGCCTTAAAGGAATGATTGAAACATTGTCAGTGGTAGCGTTGAAGAATCTTTAATATGACCTAGGGAAAAAGGTTAAAGCAGTGTGACTAGATTTAAAAATAGCTGTAATATCACCTTTAGGGCGGAAGGGGCAGTCAAGCTGCTTAATATGAAAACCTGGGGAGCTGATACTGCATCATCCGGTCCTGAGTCCTCCTTGAACCAGGTTTCAGTAATAAAAACTACATACAGATTCGAAAGAATTCATGATCTTGATGCTTTGTTTAACCATCAAGCGTGAAAAATAAAGGCACACTGTAGATTCAAAAGTACCCTATTTGTGTTTTGATTATTGCATTTAATCTGGGAGGTGCAGACCAGACTCAGAAATCACAGACCAGGTGTGAAAGATATATCGCGGGAGAAAGCCCAGCTAAAAAGGAGAAGAGAGTAGGAGAAGAGAGTTGGAGAAGAGAGTAGGAGATTCAAAAGAAAGCGAAGCATGAGTAGTGACATTTGTAACTTTGAGAAATTCTGTAGTAGGAAGAAGGACATGGTATAATGTTACTCAGTGAGGATTAACAGAGAGCTAATATCAGCTCTCTGTTAACCTGCGGGAATCAAACTGCCATGCCGTAGCCTTCACTAAATCGCCCAAGGTCCGTCTGCACATGACAGAGAAAATAGGCATTAGAACATGCCTGCGCAAAATTGCCGATTTGTGTGGCCCACAAAAAAGCCCTAAAATGACAGTTGGACACCTCACAAACCCAGAAAAAAAGAAGCTCTTTCTGCTAAAATTAGTAGTGGACGAATCAGAAAATATAGAGCGATGAGTGCCATCGAGGGAAGAAACATGGCGATAGTGTGGTAAGAAACTTCTGAAACAGGAGAGCCACTAAATTATTAGATTAAAAATATAAGCAGATCAATAAAGTAAGCTGTACAAACTATGGGGCCGATTATGATGGCGGGCGGACTTTGTCCGCCCGCCATCGCCCCGGTAAATGGGACCGCCCGCTATGTGTGCGGCGGTCCCGCACATGTGATTAGGATGCCACCGCCACGGTGGCGGTGGCATCCCCCATTTCCAGCATTGTGGCGGGCGGTGCTCACAACACCGCCCGCCACAGTGCTGGAAATGCATGTTGTGCATCTGCATGCACAACGTGACAGGCACCGTGCGGTGCCTGCCACCTTGTGCATGCAGATGGTACCCCCCATGTGCAGCCCCCACCCCCTCAACACCCTGGGGGCCCGCAACGGGCCCCCAACAGCAAAGACCGCGAGCCTTTCCATAGCGGCGACGCCACCATGGAAAGGCTCATCTCCGCCGGCATCATAATATGGATGGCGGTGTCTGCCCACCATATTAAACCCTTTTCCACCCGGTCAACTGTTCGGCCGGGCGGAAAACATGCGGACGGTCTTACCGTCTGCCGGGCTCCCCTCCGCCATGGTAATATGGCGGGGGGGAATTTGTTGGCGGACGGGCGATTATGGCGGGCGGATCGCCACCGCCATGCGGGCGGTGGCGATCCGCCCGACATCGTAATCGACCCCTAGGTTCGGTTTCTGACCCATGCATGCAGCAGCCATCCTTAAATAGCCCAAGGACGGTCTACATATCACGGAAAATACAACCACTAGAGCACTCACTACCCAAAATGGCCTCTCTAGTGTGGAACACACAAATAGCCTTAAGATGGTGGGCAGGCTTCCAGGAAACCCAGAAGAAAGGAAACCTTTTCCCCTAAAATTAGCAGCAGACCGAAGGCAGTCAAAGAAAGACAAGGGCCAGAGCAACAAGGCTACAGTGCGGTAACAACATTTTGAGACAGGATGTCTAAAGAAGGTGTGTGTTGAAAACAATCCAATAAATTAACAAAATCACTCACTCTGACAAAGAAACTAAAATGTACGCAGAACGAGCAGAACAATAAAACAAGCTGTGCAAGGTAGCTTAGGTTTCCTGGCCTGTCAGCGCCACAATCATCCCTAATAAACGAAATGAGGTCTGTAAATTGCAGAGAATACATACATTAGTATGCACATTGCCCAAAATGACGACGTTAGTGTGGAACACACAGAAAAACTCAGAGGAAAGGAGGCTGTTTCCACTAAATTAGTAGTGGACCAAGCTGTTTTAATTTCATTCACGTTGCACAACATGATTATTTAATGCCTGAAACTGAATTCATTTTTAAATCCCAGTTGGGTGTTTGCACCATGCTTTATTTTGGCACCTTCTTTTTATATGCAGTAAGGAGTCACTTCCATTACCGATGTTCAATAATTTTGAACTTGAATAAAGTAGTACTCTGCAATTTAAAAATAAATAGATGGAAATATTTGTAATGCAACTGATTACCTGATAAAAGGGACAGCGATACATTCGAAACCTCATTAGATGTGTGCCTGTACATTCCAATATTCGCATAAATCCATCTATTGTTCTAAAACACTGCACCATCTATATTTCCCACAAGTAAATTTGGTAGGACAAATCTGACAAAATCTATCCGGGGAAATGTTTATTACATTTCAGAAGCATGCAGAATTAAGTGGGCAACACGTCAATTCTGCATGTAAATTCCTATTTTAATAAGGAACATTTGGAAGCAGAGGTATTTACTGCACCTGGTAAATACCTCAACCTGTGTGTTATATTTATAGGATTCAGAAAAATACTTTAAACTCTTCAAAGGCACCATCGAAGATGGAATTCTTTACATGTTCCTCACAATTAGATTGGATTTAAAATATAAAGGATTAAATAAAAACCCTAAATAATGTAGTTTGTTTACACAAGTCCATACTAAACTTCTATGAACCTTTTCTTAAAATTTTTTTTTTGTAAAATATAGGTCCTGGCGGCCACCGCTCTGGGAGTTCCGTTGAATCGAATTTTGGTTCGAGTGAAGAGATTGGGAGGAGGATTTGGTGGAAAAGAATCAAGAAGCACGGTTGTGTCAACAGCAGTAGCTCTAGCAGCAAATAAGTAAGTTTTATGATAAAACAAAACTATATTTTGACAATTGAGGACATTGTCCTGCCACCAAAATCAAAGAGGAAGGCTTTCTTCAGGAATATCAATCCCTGGTCCTTCTTTTCCCTCACAGTTTCTCCCCAAA
Source organism: Calotriton arnoldi (assembly GCA_963921515.1). Lineage (NCBI taxonomy): Eukaryota > Metazoa > Chordata > Amphibia > Caudata > Salamandridae > Calotriton > Calotriton arnoldi. The sequence continues at coordinate 165,082 of CAWUFW010013939.1, forward strand.
GGCACCTGAAATCTCTAGATCTTTAGATCTCAAAATTCCAGATGGGGCTGGAAAAGGCTTACTGGAACCATTAGTTTTAATGAGCCTTTCTTAATAAGGGCCTCGCTCCTTTCCCTTAGATCAATATATTCATCTGGTTTTAACATGTTCCTCTTCGAACTGTAAGAACATTATTTTAGCATTCACTACAAAGATCAAACCTTTGTCGTTAAGTTCATCTTCAGATCCGTTTTGAATCCCAGTGAAAGGGTCCTTAATACATGACTAGCAGGGATTTTCCAAAATCCATTTATTATAGATGGAGACAGTCCACATTTCCAAGTAGTAGTCATTTTGTCATCGACCCTGCATTATTTCACAGCCATATCTTAAATATCTAAATATGCTTCAATTTGTACAGATACATTGCCTTCTCAGAAAAAAAGACTCTCTTGCATTGCTACACAAATATAAAAGTTGGTTACGGACGTAAACTCAGCACAAGTAAGAAGTAGTGCTTAGATTAAGTTTTGTGCTCTGGATATGGATGATATTTTTCCACCTACGTTTACCTCGGGGGGCCACTTGAAATATTAAGCTTGGGATCCATGGCTAAGCATAGTGTTCTTTGCAGCTTGCAAAAATAATTGAAATTGATCTGACAAGTAGCCAGAAGCCTTACCATGAATAAGCTGAACTATCATTCCAAAAGACACACAGATGATGGACGGATTGCAGATCAAATCAAACATTCACCCTCTGTCAACAGATCTGGGTTAAATCCAGCGTTCTTTTGCTCACCATGCCACCCCAGTTTAGACCCAGCCATATGCAAATCAGTCTTGACCCTGTGCCTCATGGGAACAGTCCAGACCGAACTGCCAAGCCAGGTCCTCCCTGGACCGGAAACAAGCATCCTGGGACCGGTTTCGGGGCATCAGCCCTCATCAGCCAGGATAGCTTGAATCCAGAGGCACAGTGAGCCCGGGACCCACGTCTGGGCATCCTCGGCGCACTTAGGGCGAGAAAGCAAAAGACACACAGATGATGGACGGAATGCAGAGCAAATCAAACATTCACCCCCAGTCAACAGATCTGGGTTAAATCCATCATTCTTTTGCTCACCATGCCACCCCAGTTTAGACCCAGCCATATGCAAATCAGTCTTGACCCTGTGCCTCATGGAAACAGTCCAGACGAACTGCCAAGCCAGGTCCTCCCTGAACCGGAAACAAGCATCCTGGGACCGGTTTCGGGGCATCACCCCTCATCAACCAGGTAGCTTGAATCCAGTGGCACAGTGAGCCCGGGACCCATGTCTGGGCATACCCGGCGCACTTACGGCAAGAAAGCAAAAGACACCCAGATGATGGACAGAATGCAGAGCAAATCAAACATTCACCCCCAGTCAACAGATTTGGGTTAAATCCATCTCGTTCTTTTGCTTACCATGCCACCTCAGTTTAGAACCAGCCATATGCAAATCAGTCTTGACCCTGTGCCTCATGGGAGCAGTCCAGACCGAACTGCCAAGCCAGGTACTCCGTGGACAGGAAACAAGCATCCTGGGAGCGGTTTCGGGGCATCACCCCTCATCAGCCAGGCTAGCTTGAATCCAGTGGCACAGTGAGCCCAGGACCCATGTCTGGGCATACCCGGCGCACTTACGGCAAGAAAGCAAAAGACACACAGATGATGGACAGAATGCAGAGCAAATCAAACATTCACCCCCAATCAACAGATCTGGGTTAAATCCATCTCGTTCTTTTGCTCACCATGCCACCTCAGTTTAGAACCAGCCATATGCAAATCAGTCTTGACTCTGTGCCTCATGGGAGCAGTCCAGACCGAACTGCCAAGCAAGGTACTCCGTGGACAGGAAACAAGCATCCTGGGAGCAGTTTTGGGGCATCACCCCTCATCAGACAGGCTAGCTTGAATCCAGAGGCACAGTGAGCCCAGGACACACGTCTGGGCATACCCGGCACACTTAGAGCGAAAAAGCAAAAGACACACAGATGATGGATGGAATGCAGAGCAAATCAAACATTCATCCCCAGTCAACAGAGCTGGGTTAAAACCATTGTTCTTTTGCTCACCATGCCACCCCAGTTTAGACCCAGCCATATGCAAATCAGTCTTGACCCTGTGCCTCATGGGAACAGTCCAGACCGAACTTCCAAGCCAGGTCCTCCTTGGACCGGAAACAAGCATCCTGGGACCGGTTTCGGGGCATCACCCCTCATCAGCCAGGCTAGCTTGAATCCAGTGGCACAGTGAGCCCAGGACCCATGTCTGGGCATACCCGGCGCACTTACGGCAAGAAAGCAAAAGACACACAGATGATGGACAGAATGCAGAGCAAATCAAACATTCACCCCAAATCAACAGATCTGGGTTAAATCCATCTCGTTCTTTTGCTCACCATGCCACCTCAGTTTAGAACCAGCCATATGCAAATCAGTCTTGACTCTGTGCCTCATGGGAGCAGTCCAGACCGAACTGCCAAGCAAGGTACTCCGTGGACAGGAAACAAGCATCCTGGGAGCAGTTTTGGGGCATCACCCCTCATCAGACAGGCTAGCTTGAATCCAGAGGCACAGTGAGCCCAGGACACACGTCTGGGCATACCCGGCACACTTAGGGCGAAAAAGCAAAAGACACACAGATGATGGATGGAATGCAGAGCAAATCAAACATTCATCCCCAGTCAACAGAGCTGGGTTAAAACCATTGTTCTTTTGCTCACCATGCCACCCCAGTTTAGACCCAGCCATATGCAAATCAGTCTTGACCCTGTGCCTCATGGGAACAGTCCAGACTGAACTTCCAAGCCAGGTCCTCCTTGGACCGGAAACAAGCATCCTGGGACCAGTTTCGGATCCAGAACTTTACTAAGCACCAAATAGGTTCTCACCACAAGCTGGACATCTGGTGATATTTTTCCTTGCTGCCTAATACTCAACCTCGTTTTTGAACTCTTTGTAATGATCCATCAAGTGTTGTAGTAGATTTAAATAGACCTCAGAGAGATACAGCAGCCTAGAGAAGTCCCCTTTCGGAACCAATAACAGGCGATGAGCTACACCTACTAAGTGCACAATTTTGTCCAAACAATAATATAAATATATGATGTAAATACTTCAAAAATCTCCTTTGGAGATAAATCCTTTTCTTTCATCTCTCTTTTCTCTGCCAGTTTCCACATACAAATGAAAGATAGAATCGCGCTGAAGGAGACATGCATGGTGTATAATGCACTTGATACTAGACACAGTGCAAGTCAACTACCTTATAGGAAATAGCAAAAGTCACTTCTGTGTGAAAGGGGGTGAGTGCTCGTGAGATTTGCCTAGGGTAATTAGATGACTTCATGTCAGTGGAACACAGCTTTTCAAGTCTAGGAACTTCCTTTTACAAACCTTTGTTAGCTATAGATGTGTTGAATTGTAGTGAATTAAGACCACACCTCTTAGAATGCACAGATTTTTCTAAATGAAATCTTGAGATTCGCAAGTAGGTGGTCCCGTGGCATTGAGCCACCTGGGAGCTATAGCTGTGCCTTCATTCACATACCAGCTCATTTGCTATGACCCTCACTCTGAACTTTATCCTCACTCTGCCTGAGCTGCCCTTTTCATTCCCTCTCCAGACAGTGCTTCTTCGCACATTGCCCCTAAAATGACCACCTTTCGCCCAGCCCATGACCTCTTCTTTTTGTCTCTCCCTGCCTGACAGCTCAAACTGATTACTTGCTTATCTCCATCCTCACAATGTACACATTCTTCATTTGCTCCTTCAACATTAGCTCCTTGAACCACTTACGCTTTGCATTGTGTCGGCACACTCTCCTCTATCCGAGTCCTGGTCTATGCACTGGTGCCAGAGCCAATATCATTCTCCACCCTGTTTCCTCGTTCCCTGCCCCTCTCCAGCTGCAGCTCTTTGGCTTAAACCTCTCCCTGCTCCTTCCCTCACTGTCAATCTCTCTATGTCCCTTCACAAGATGGCTCCTTACTTCCATACTCCTCTCCTGCTCTCTAACACGTTATCCCAATACCTCTCTTCATGCTGTCTCCTCTTGTTGCTATCCTACTTGCACTTTCTAACCCAAACTAGTCTCCCACGCCCTGGTTCCTTGTCTCACCTTCTGCTCACACTTTCTCTCACCCTTGCACACAACACTCTTGCCTCTTTTACTATCCCCTATATCCAATGGTTCTTCAGACTCTTACTGGCCCACAAGAGCTCTCTGTCCAACCCCACTCCCAGCACTGTCTGTTCTTTTCACCAGCCCTCCCATGGGATCCTGGGATTGCCGCGGTCCCCCCCTCTCCCCCCCTCCACAGAGTGGCTGCTTGTCCAGCCCCTTCCCATTACGTCTGACAATCTCCCTGGGTTGACACCTGCACTTTCATCCCCCAAGTCAGAATTGTTTTTAAGTGGCCCTTGCCAAAAAAATGAATGCAAGCCCTTCCATTCAGGAGCGCTTGCTTCCACATATTAAAAAGCTGTCTCCAGAGTAATAGAAAGCCTAGCAGCTCGACCATATAGTGACATAGAGTGATTTGTCCATGTTTATCTCCCTCTTAATTAGCAAGGAGGCAGGATTGTTTAAAAACCATAAATGTATTTTGCAGCAATAGTGTGGGGGCCTGTGCACCTTGTTATAGCCATGTGGTCTTTGGTTTTTCTATGCCTTCGAGAAGCACTCGGCAAAACCTTTTTCTGAACAGATTTCGTGAGACTTCATGACTTCTCTATGAGTGATCTGAATCGTCAAACCGTATTTTAGGATTTGAAAACTAGCACACTTGCCACTACCATTCCTTAACCTTTTCACCCGTTATGGAAATGTTACGCAGCAATACGAAGCAAGCCACGTGCATGGCCAAGAAATAGGTTACCTGTTATGTCTTTTTAGTTTGTATCCAGACTCAGTTGCTTTAAGAGTTGAACATTTCTCAAAGTGTGATAGCTTGCTGACTCGTGCTGATTAAGTTGCTTGTCTCCATAATGTCCCTATGTGGGCAGTGGGCAATCCCCGCTTTCCAGCAGCAAGGGGCGAGGTTTGACCAATAGTACTGACCTACCATGCTTACAGCTACATCAGAGGATGATACATTTCCCAAACAAAATTCTTGCGAGAGATCCGGAAACTCCTTGTACTGTAAGTGTAAGTCCTCCAAGGTTTTGACAAATTGTAACCAATGTGTCTAGCTTCATGAGCTTACAGATCCATTCACGGCGAGTTTCTTTGCTCTCAACTCTACTTGCTCACGCCATCTAGGCATCCACCACAGTCCGCCCTGAGGAGTACCAGCAGGTGTTGTGTAGTTTGCTCACAACCTTCCCATGCTTGCTACACCCCTGTGCTTCTCTGTAGATAATTGAGCCTCTTCAAGAGTTTGACAGATGTGGGGCATCTGCCAAAAAGGTGACGGATGTCGAGTCTGCCCTATTTAGAATGCATAGGGATGCATATGGCTGATGTCCCGCATCGGTCAAACACCACATAAGGTCTATAGCATTGATTGGTCACACAGATTTATATAGTGTTTTCAACTCAATAGATCTTTATTCGGTCAATATAGACCATAAAAGCGCCAAGATAAGATTACAGAGTGCATATATAATGATATTTAAAACATGTTCACACAAGACACATAAATGCCAATATACCATTAAATTATGTGACACAGTTATTTATTGGCAAACATATATGTAGGACTTTATGTAATGTCACTTTTACTTCTGCGTTTGTCATTTTATGCTTGTATGTGTGTATGATTGTACGATTTGATGTGTTACCTGAATGATTCGAATACTTAGGCAACTTTATCAAGAATATAAGGCTGAGCTAATATAGTCATCTATTCGTAAAGCAGTGGTGCACGTTTAAACAGGCACTAGTGACTGTACTTTCTACAATTAGTAAATGGATTTCTTAATGAACAATTCACAAGATAATTACAGTATTTGCAGAGCAGGGCGTTTATTGGACAAACCAAATTGCCACATTGTAAAAACAAAGTAATTAACATCAACAATTCTATCATGTAATAAGAAACCAAGCGGATTATGTACCTGCGATGTATAAGGTTGACATGATAAAAAACACTACATATTGAAATACAAGCCTATCAAATTGCAGTTGTATGAATTGAAGCGACACTAATTCCATATGTGTATCTTAAGTGCACACATTCGAGTGGCAATTTAAAAATCATATACAGGTTGAATGGGCGATATTGCAAAAGTATTGAATGTTTCTCCAAATTTGAAAGAAAAAGCTAGTTTGTGTTAAAAGTCTTTTGACCTAGTCGCATTACAACACTCAATAAGGAAAGGACAAACACAACAATTGTACAACCTAGTAGGTTTCACTTATTTGAACTTGAACATAGCACACATGAAAGTGCAGGCTACACAGCACTTAATTTGCTGTCTTACAGGGTAGTTAGAAGCCACCATTGCTTAACATAAGTTGACCTAATTGTCAGTCTCATTTGCTTGCTCCTTATTCGTCAGCTTCTTTCTTCCTCTTTGTGTGTGTTGTCCCTCCCCTGGAGCATGAATGCATTACTTTGTCCTTCCACTGCTTTCTTTTTCAGGTGGTAATTTTTTCTTGTTGCTTAAGCACTCTATGAAAGTGTGTGTGCCTTTCAGCTGTCTCCCTTGTGTACTTCTCTATGTCTATGTGGGGGTATTTGTAGAGCGCACTGTTACTCCAGGGAGTGTCCTGGCACTGAATGCTGAAGGGTAGCAGTGGGGGGAGGAAGGGTTATGGGCATTATTAAAGCCAAGTTTTCCGTTTTTTCCGGAACAGGGGTGTAGATTCAATGTTTCTCAGGTGGAGGGGCAATTTATTCCAGAGGGAAGGTCCAAGCCAGGAGAGAGCCTTACCCCCTTCCTAGCCTTTTTAATACGGGGGATGTTAGCTAGCAGCAGGATAGAGAAGCAGAGATTTCTCAGTGGGGCATAAAATGAAATCCTGCGTTTAAGATACCCTGGTCCCGTCCCATATAGGGCATTCTGGGTCACGAGCAGAGTCTTAAAGATTACTCTTTTCCTTACTGGGAGCCAATGGAGACTCCTCAGAAGGTGGGACACATGCGCATTCCGAGGGAGCTCAAAGATGGTACGGGCTGCTGCATTCTGGACAAGCTGGAGCCTGTCCAGCAGATAACTGGGCATGCCCAGATAGAGGCCATTCCTGTAGTCCAGCCGGGATATAATCAGGGCTTGAATCACCTGTTGTCTGGCAGCTCTAGACAAAAAGAAAAAAAAATTCAGAAGAAGGCGCAAAAGAGCAAAACAGGTGCCTACTACTGAGTTTACTTGGACAGGGAATATCAGCTGGTTGTCAAATTTAAACCTCAGGTTTTTCACCACCAAGTTGTCAGTAGTGGGGGTGGGAGTGTCCGCTGGCAATAAGAACTGCAGCAGCGTCTCTGCATCCGTGCCAAAAAAGAGTAGCTCCGTCTTTCCTGCATTACATTTCAACTGATTCGCATCCAACCACCTGAAAACAGCCAAAAGGTGAGTACTGATTAACATGCCAGGACAGGGCTCGTTGTTCTTCCACGTAAACAGCAGCTGCGTGTCATCTGCGTAGACCACAATTATGGCCCCTAATGATTCAACCATCGAGGCCAGGGGTGTGAGGTAGATGTTAAACAAGGTCGGACTCAAGGCCGAACCCTGCGGGACACCAACCTTCAGCAAACGAGATGTGGCTGAGTAGGGATGACACCAGACCTCCTGCCCCCTCCACTCGAGAAAAGATGCCAGCCATTTCCAGGCCCGGCCCCTGATGCCAATCAAGTGGAGCCGAGTAAGGAGAATCTGTTGCGAGACCGTATCAAGCACGGCCGATAGGTCAAATAGGACCAGCAGTGCTCTCTCCCCTGCCTCCAGACTCAGCCGGATGGAGTCGACCACCTCCAGTAAAGCGGTTTCCGTACTGTGGTTAGGGTGAAAGCCCGACTGGCTAGGGTGAAGAAGGCACATCTCCACATCTGTTTTACTGCTCAGTCCCTAGCGTTCACCCTCTTTCCATTGTCTGTGTGCTTGCCTCCAGCACCTCCCACCCACCATGCGTTGTCTGTGTGCCTGCCCCCAGCCAACCTGCTCACCTTCTGTAGTCAGTAAATGTAACTTGGAACTCATGCAACGCAGTGCAGCTACCAAAGTTGCTTTGCTATGTTGTGTGAAAAGGAGAGACCAGAACAATGCCACAACAGTGCCACAACAGGTCCTCAGCAGCTCCCCTTGCTGCCAGTCACCTCCTTCCTCTCGCTGCTGCCAGGCTGCTCCTGCCTGAAAAACAGCCTCACCAGCCTGCCTTGTCAGCCCTCCTAGGTTCCTGTGCCCTAGGCTCAGCCCTCGAGGTTCCTGTGCCCTAGTCTCAAGGACCAGTGGCACTCGCTGTTTTTTTCCCATGGCGTTTTCCCTCTTCCTGCCTCCCCAGCACCCCTTTCAGGGCCTACTTAATGGAGGGCGCAGCACGGCCGCACAGCTGGCACGCCACTGGCGAGCCAATGGCAACACCTGTATGCACCCGTCCGTGCCTGGACTGCTCCCAGCGCCAGGAACCATGGCCCTCCTGACACCCACAGGTAATCCACTGCAGATCTCCGAGCCTTGGACCCGGACGCCACAACAACTGCTGCCTTGCATCTCCTCTCTCCACAGCAGGACCGTTCACCTGCCACCAATGCCAGTTTACCTGCAACCTAGGACCACCCGCCCTCATATAAACCAGTGCCACTCCCACCCTGCCAGCCGACACAATTTCTCTGCAAACACGCTACCAAAGTCTGGGACACCCTCTCCACCTTCGCACTCGACGTGACCTTCATCACAGAGGCATGGCTCACCCCCACATTGGCCCCTGACATCACCACCGCGACACCCAACAGCTACAAGATGAAACACCGGGACCGCACCAACAAACACTGAGGTGGCATTGCCATCATACACAAGGAATCAATCCACTGCACCACCACAGAAGATGAAACCACGCCGATCATGGAACACCTGAATTTCCAACTCCATACCAAAGGCAAAACAACCATCAAAAGCACTCTTGCCTACAGACCCCCTGGACCATGAACCGGCCTCTGGGACGCCATCACAAACTTCATCGCCCTACTCGCCATTGAATCCAAGCAGCACATGTTCTTTGGAGACCTCAACTCCCACCTGGACGACCCCACTGACCGACCTCCTGGAACGAATGGACAACATTGGCATCACCCTGCTGGTCAAAGACCCCAAACACACAGCAGGATACATTCTAGACATTATCTTCACGTCCAGCAACAGAGTCAAATACAGCCGTACCATGGAACTCATCTGGACTGATCACACTCTCATCCACTTCACCATCACAGCACCACCTTGCACCACCCCCAACCCTTCCAGCACCTCTTTCCACAGCTGGAACAAAGTGACACAGAATAAGTGGACAGACTCCCTCAACACCACCCAGCCCAATGCCGCAACCAAACTGAAACAGGCAGTCGAGAACTTCAACACCTGGATCACCAACGCCGCGGACCGAGTTGCCTCCATCAAGCCAGCCAAAACTTGCTGATCCACCAAACAAGCCAGCTGGTACACTCCAGAACTCAGCACAATGAAACACAGCTGCAAACACCTAGAAAGAAAATGATGCACTAGCAAAGACGACACAGACCTAGCCACCTTCAAGTCAGCCCTCAACAATTACCACCATCAACTCAAAGATGCGAAAAAGGAGGCACTTGCAGACTGCATTGAGTCTAGTGCAACCACACCAAGGAACTCTTCACCATTGTCAGAGAGTTCTCCTGCCCATCAGCCACCGAAAACTCGATCCGTCCCTCACAGGAACCCGGCAACGCTTTAGCAAACCAGTTCCACAACAAGTTATCCTCCATCTACGGGAACTTAAACCCTCAACCCACTGACCTCCTCAGCCTCCCCACTCCTACAAACACCGCCCGACCACCATCTCACTGCATGGGAACAGCTCAGCACACCAGACATCACAGTCATAATTAACTCCATCCACTCAGGAGCCCCCATCAACCCATGCCCCCACTGCCTCTTCAACCTCGGAAGCGACAAGATCAGCCACCAATTCACAACCATCTTCAATGCATCCATCACCACAGCCACCTTTCCAACTCTTGGAAAAACACGCTGAGGTCAAACCGCACTTCAAGAAACCCTCCGCAGACCCCAGCAACTTCCAGAACTATCACCCAATCTCGCTGCTCCCGTTTCCTGCCAAAGTCCTGGAGAAGGCCATCAACCTTAAGCTCACCGAACACCTGGAGAAAAACAACCTGCTAGACCCCTCCTGTTGGAAATGGCCCTCTCCAGGGTGCTGTCCCTCGACTTTTTTATTCTGTCACCCCTGGTTTTCTGCTGAATTATGAGCTAGCCTTAGGACTTTGGGTCACTTTTGACACTGCCATTCAGTGCCAAAGCGCTGCGCTTGTCCTACACATACTGGTGATTGGTGCATACATGATTGGCTGATTTGAGTTAGCTGTAAGTCCCTTTTCTAGTGGTAAGACATATACCTAGGGCATGTAACTCAAATGCTCCACCATGAGCCTGCAGCACTGATTGCGCCACCCACAGAGGTAGCTCTTCAAACGTGCCACGTTTGCCCTGGCAAGGCCTGTGTGTGCAGGTTACTGCTACTCGGCTTGTCATTTAAAAAGCTACTTGCCAAAGTTCTGCATGTCTCTCGCAACATTGGAGTAGTCCCTGGGGACAGGGTGCGGTATCAGGAAGAGTCAGGGCATGGGTGCGCTACATGCACTGGTAGTGAATAGCACCAGATTGTGTGTTTGGTATTGTGGGGCCTGCTTCACACATTGATTAACATGGGGACCAGTGGAATGGCTATTGAGCAGTATTTCCTAAGTGCAGAAGAGTAGCAGTATAGTGATTGATATCGATGAGTTAGTAATGGCAAATCATCTCCGGTCGTGCTAGTGTATTCAACATTACTAATGTGGAAATGTCACTTTGGACAAGTGGGCATTTCTGTGCTCGTGGCTCTGCGTGCCTGTCAGTCTGTCTCTAATCCACATGTGGGCGCTGGGGAGGGCAGCTGCATCTGTGCATTCCTGATTAAAGGCCAGAAGCTAGGGGCTCAAGGGAAACTGCAGACCTCTGACTCTGAAGGGCGTTCGTGGGACAGATACAAGGGGGTGGAATTGGCACCTGCATTCCAAGGGAAAGGGTCTTGGCCCCACTAAAGATATTGATCAAGCCTCCCAGGGTAGGATGGCAGACAGTGCAAAATTTAGAGAGGGCCTGTGCATTTCAAAGCTAGCTTTTTGAACTGATCTCATCTTCAAAGGCCATTGTGGGTATAACTACTGGGGATCTGCCCTCAGGAGGTAGAGAAGCTTTTAGGATTGGAACCATACTACGCTGGTTCGACACTGGGAAATTGACAAAAGGAACCATTGCGGCAGGAGGGACTGCAACCGGATTATCCGCTGACTTTTGGTGGCCTGGGGCTTGTTGTGCTCCAGGAAGGGGACTATCACTTGGTAGATTTTGCCTGGATGTTGCTGGCCTGCAGCTAATTGTCAACTGTCATGGCCTGGGTCCCTAAGCACTCTCGAAGGGCCAGTTGGCTGGCCTCCTATCCACAAGATCCCAGGGACAGAATGGATCTCCCCCTTTCCACAAGATCATAAGAACCGCACAGGGTGGAACTGGTCGTCGGTTGGGACAAGGACCGTCCTGATGTACACCGTAATCACACTGTGCAGATGAGTGTACTCGTAAAGATCTGTGGCCCACCTCGGGTGGCAGAACGTGAGGAATTAAAGGAGTGCTGGGGAAGTTTACTGAGTCCAAGGGACTCTTGCTTGCAACAGGAACCTGTGCCAGCTCGCACTCTGTTGTGTGTGGTGTCCGAGGGGTGTTAGGGGACGTTTGGTGAGTCCGTGGAACCCGAGCTCGAAGCCTGGACTGTCTCCCACCTCAAGATCGGGAGGACAACAGTGTCTGACATCGCGACCTCCGTCCGAGGTCGCCAGCTCCCTCCTCCCGGACCCACTCCACAAGGTACTCTGTTGTTGGGAATATTGTGATTGGACCTGAGGGGTCTCTTTGTGTCTTGTGTGCACCCACGGATGCATGCCGGGAGAAATTGCAGTAGGCACCTCCGCCTGAGGGGAAACATTTCTCCAATTGGAAGAGCACCAGCTTCCTGTGTCACAGTCTTATACCCTCGGGGGCGGGGGAGGGGGGGCCGGATGGTGATCCCGCACTCATGAAGGTGCCGTTGGGTGCCTGATGGCCTAATCTGGAGGGACGAAACCAAGTAACTGTTTCCTTCCACTTTAAGTGAGTACAAAAATCTAATCCAAGTGTCGCCAGCGGGTGCAACGTATATCATTGGCTGGTGTAGTTTGAGTGGCTGAGAGGCTGGGTCACAAGGCGTGGTCACAACCTGTGATTTCTTGACCATTAAAACTGTACGGGCTATACGATATTGGGAATGTCATGCTTTATTCTAATGTCTTCGCGGGAAAGTGGAATACCTCTGAACAGCCTGCAGATATGTTTCTGCCACTTTTGATGTGGGAGGGATTGCTTGGATCATGAACGCCTCGTGGAAGTACACACATGAGTTTATATTGCTTACGAGGCTGAGGCGATAATGGGCCAAGTGAATACCTATGACTAGTACATATATGTTCATGCCGTTCTGCTGCTAATGGGACAGTTCGACAATTGCATATAATTGTAAAGTATATATCCAATTTGTATGTTGTTTTGATTTCAATGTGTGTGTAATACAAAGACCAGTGTTTTATACATATGGTGTGGAGTCTTTTTGCAGTGTACGAAGTGTGTTGCATGGATGGTGTTGTGCCAATACTTTGCACTTTGATTGTGGGGATAAGCCTGACTGCTCTGTGCCAAGCTACCCAAGGGTGAGCACAGGTTATAGGACAAGTGGATCATGCTCATCCTATCTAGGACGGTGGATTCTGTCTGGCTTTGATGCATTCCAGGGAGCCAGAAACCGCTGGGTCTCACAACTCCTAATCTGGTTTTAGAGCCAACCACAGCACCGGGACTGCCCTGATCACCGCCACAGACGACATCTGCACCCTACTCAACAGGGGAGAATCTGGCGCCCTGATCCTTCTCGATCTCTCAGCAGCCTTTGACACTCTTTCCCACCACACACTCATCAAGACACTGCCATGATCGGAATCAAAGAAGATGCACTCAGATGGATGGCACCATTCCTCACGGGTCGCATGCAGAGAATCCATCTCTCCCTTCACCTCACAAACCAAGAGCACCATCTGCGGTGTTCCTCAAGGTTCATCCTTCAGCCCCACCCTCTTCAACATCTACATGACGCCACTAGCCGACATAGTCAGAACCCACAGCATCAACATCAAATCCTTCGTCGAGGACACCCAGCTCATCCTCTTGCTCTCAGCAGACCCCACTACAATGAAGACCAACCGCATGAAGAACATTGCAGCCTGGATGAAGGATAACTGCCTGAAGCTCAACATGGACACGACCGAAGTGCTGATCTTTGGCAACCATCCCTCCCTCTGGAACGACACCTGGTGGCCTGCGGAACCCGAACCCACCCCTACAGCTAAAGACCATGCCCGTAACCTCGGCATCATCTTGGACAGCAAACTTACCATGAAATGACAGATCAACACTATCTCCACAACCTGCTTCCAAACTCTCTGTATGCTCCGCAGAATCTTTAAATAGCTCCGCACAAGCACCAGGAAAACAGTCACGCAAGCTCTAATCACCAGCCGCCTGGACTACGACAACGCACTATACTCAGGTACACCAGTGAACTCATGAGAAGACTCCATATGATACAGAACTCAGCAGCCGAACTGATCTTCAACCTGCCCAAAATGACCCACATCACCCAGCACCTGAGAGACCTCCACTAGCTCCCCATCCAGAAAAGATGGCAATTCAAACTACTCCTCCATAACCAAGGACCAGCATACATGGACAACTACCTGAACCTCCACCAACCATCCAGAAACCTTTGCTCCACCTCCTTCGCCCTGGCACTGACATTGCGCATCCGCCAAAGCAGAGGACGCTCATTCTCCCACCTCGCCAACAAGTCCTGGAATGCCCACCCCTTCCAACTCCGAACATCTCCTTCGCTGACAGACTTCAGGATCTGGCTCTTTGACTAGCCCAGCATTCCATTGCCTGGATACCCCCATGGGTGATAAGCTGCGCTCTACAAGTACCGATTGATTGATAGACATCTATTTGGATATGTTGCTGTGCTGTTGCTCTCTCCAGCAGCCCAGGTGCACTTTACACTACCATTCCCATGCACACACCCTTGGACCATCATGCAAGGGGTCTGCATGATGTTTGGCATAGATTTTGTACTGGAACACAGTTTAAAACTTTTGCAACTTTGTATGTGTTCTGTACAGTTAGAAAAGTTTGGAGGGAAAAAAAACACTTTTCTCCAGCTTTATGCCTGCTTCGAACAGGTGGAAATTTGTGTTGCAAAACCCTGTCTACAAATAATGATAGGGCTTTGCATCAAATATCTGTAGATAGTGGCATGGGAACTTCCATGTCCACCCAAGAAATGCAACCCTTGATGCAACATAGAACAAAGTAGCACACAGTGGTTCTTTGTGTTACTTTAGGGCTACTCCAAAAATACACAACACGTTGTATGCTGGAAAGTAAATCCCAGTTCAACACTTTGTGCCAGATAGGATCACTTGTGGTGATTGCAGCAACGCGAAATGTTGGTAAACCTGCCCTTTAGACTTATTTTTTGTTAGCCAAGAGAAATGTTGCACCGAACTGGAAATCTAATTCTACTACAGGGGTGACTGTTCAGCGATCCGAAATTCTAAAATGGGCTGAAGCTGAGAGCTGAAATGAATATGATGTAGTGAAGGGGCAAGGGGGATGTAAACGCTGACAAAGGTACATACCCTAGAAAGCCCCCTGAAAGATTTCACAGACAAAAATAAATACTAATTAGGCACAAGTGAGGGCACCAGACTACTCTTGACATGATCTGAACACAGGGATGGCCAGAGATGTTTCCAAGTGGGAAAGCAACGAGAGGGTGTAACAACTCTGTCCGTCTCTCTGTAGTAATTGGTAAAAAGTAGATATTAATATATACAGATTAGCAGGAGACTAGAATATGTTGACTGAACAGCTATACCCGAGACACACATAGAACATTGACTATGACTGTGTCCTGAGCTGTCAAGATCACAAAAGCAATGAGATGTGGAGCACACGGACACTAAGTTAACAAGGCTTTAATGTCGGACAATGGAGTGAGTTGTACTTGCTTGCACAGTTGTGAGTGTGTTGCAGAAAAAAATACATACGGTTTTACCCCAGAGTTCTTAATTTTTTTTCACCAAACTGCAGAATGACTCTAGTCTTTGCTTGCATTCACCTGCTGCACTTGACGTTGGGATCAACTTTTACAAACTCATTAACCTTAGAAACTGAATTGATTTGTTGCAGGACTGGTCAGCCAGTGCGATGTATGCTGAATCGAGATGAAGATATGTTAATCACTGGAGGAAGACATCCTTTCATTGGCCGATATAAGGTGCAAAATTAACAGAGTTATTCTTTAAGGATGTACATACAGAAATCGCACACTTATGATCCTCACTACAGGACCATACAAATCTCTTCATAGGGCTCTGTTTGTATGTCTACCCTTCTTCTCAAATGTACACCAACATGATTAAATTTGATTGACATTAAATATATTGTTGATATTTATGATATTACAGTTGCAGTAAAGAGGTTTCTTTATTGTTTTCTAGTACTGTTGGTGCTCCCAGTGACAGCACACGTCAAACTGGCCAAAGACCACAGAGAGATCTGTGTAGACCCAAGGCAAAGTCCCCCATGCTTGGGCATTACCGGGGAAGCTCCTGTTCTGTGGATTCCTCAGATTCTCAGTCCAGGGGCCATGCCAATTGTAGACCCCTCACATGGCCTAGGAATGGGCTGATGTAATGGTCTGTAGCATTCTGAAGATAGTTCTAAGGGGGAGAATGAAGAGAGATGAGCTGCATGACCCCCCCATTGACACAAAACTCTTTTACATGCCATGTTGGGGGTCTGAAAACACTGTCTCTTTCTAAAAGGTTAGTGGTGATAGTGGCAGAAATAAAAAAAAGTAGACTTATCCACTTTGTATGTTTTCTTCTATGAGGCTTTGCAGTAAGTGTTTTCTTGGGGCCTGTTTACAGTCTATTGTTGGATAGGAATGTTCACAAAATGTTTTAAATATTCCCACAGTTTACTAGCAGAAACAACATTAATGGTCAAACTTGCATTAAGTGGACCTAGATGGTCTATTGGTGGAGGTCGGGCTTGGTTAGCAAATGTACTGTGAGATTTATGAGCTTTATTGAAACTCATTTTGCTAAATCAAGAGGTGCTCACAGGCAATATCATGATCAGGTTCCACAGCTTTGGATTAGATCCACAGGAGCTCACTATTAAGAAACGTTGAGGTGGTGAAAAGTTCATACAGGCACCTCTAGTGGCAAAATAAATACAAGATTCAGGCTTTGCATGCCTACCACACTGTTCATAGGTGGACGACTATTTGGAAAAAATGATCTCTTTCTGAGGCAAATTCCAGACAATGTTTGCATGAGGTTCCACTGATCATAGTATGCATTGGTGAAGGCTTCCAAAATGTAAGAACATGCTTTGAGTAGGAGCAGGTACTGCCAGAGCTCTATGCAAGATGCTCGGATCCAAGTAGTCCTATCAGAGTTACTCAGGAGTTGATCTTCAATCCAAAGTTCTTTCAAGCTTCCAAGCAGTTTCTGGTTACAAAACCAAAACAGGTTAATTTCTTACAAATCAGTCAATTACTGTCAGAAACAACTTGGAGGTCTGCTACGTGCCACTCCCAGCATTTATCCACCCCTTCTTTGAGTATCCGAATTATCTTTCAGTTTCTAGAAGAGAATAGGAAAAAGGTTGGTGGACGATGCTAAACAGTGACAAAGCAAAGCCTATTCATTTATTGTTTTTACCTGCAATCATCTGTCAACAGCTATCCTGCAATGGGCTCCCTACACCAGAACGTATTGCTGCCTCAGGCCATCTAGGGAACTTCTTCTGTAGACTACCTTCCCTGTAGCATCTTCAATATTTTTTGGGGATCTGAACTGCCCAGAGGTGATTCTTTACCAATATCCTCTTCTGCTTTCACAGTTGAGCTGTGGGTACTTCAACTCAGGGTTTAGAGATATTATGACCTTTGTTTAAGGTGAAGTGAATCAGCTGCAAAACAGTTCCAAATTTAAAGATGTTCATCAGGCACTTGGCCATATTCTCCAGGTGAGGTAAAAATGAACCTTGGTGGGATGCAGATCCTGTAAGTAAACGCAATTATGAGCATCTATGTTTAGTAAATAACAGAGCTAACGTTCTCAGGCACTGAGAAATCGCTCACAGATTACAAGGGACATTTGAGGATTTGTTTTTGGGACCACCATAGTAAGCTGGCAGCCCTGACCAAAAATGGACCCCACTGGCAATGTCATTGGCGGGGCTACTCTTAATTCTCATTGCATTTACACAAGTTTAGACTCTGTCAAAACATTGTTTTTGATGGCAGGCGTCGGCAGTGGCTGTGCCACTGAAAACAGTGTATTCTTGCACACTATAAGTAAGGCAGGGAAGCAAAGTAGAGACAAAAAGGAATGTCCTGCATTCTTTGGCAGGAATCTTGATACTGCATGCTTCTATATGCTCTAAATATGGTTAGTAAGAAGGCTCCTGCTCTGTCCTGATTGAGCAGTGTAGATTTCTGTTCTCTCTCTTTTGTAGGTTTCTGTGCATGCTTTAAGTTGTTTTGTAGTTGCGTGTTCTGTATCAATTCGATAATAAATAATGAAAATAGAAATATTAGCTCTCACAGTTGCAGGTGGATATCTTGAAGCATGCCAATTGTATTTTAATACCTTCCTTTTTTCCATAACTGCCAGCTTTCTGCTGGAGTAGCGAGTGCATTCATATGCTTGAGTCTGATACTCTCTTCTACTCTTTCCTTTATTTTGACGGGATAACAGCCTTTACACCTTTTGGATCACTGCAGAATGTACACTATGAAATACCTTTATGAAGTTTAACTCATCCTTTCCAATTTCTGCTGCAATTCTATCCTGGATCTAGTGTATAATTCCTAGGTCCTTCCTTTGAAAGCAAATTTAGGGCTGGGCGGAACTTGCGGAGTTTCACTCTGTGGAATTCCATGGAGTTACAGAAAAAATACACGAGATTCAGTGGAATTCTGCCAACTGGCGGAAAATATACAGCTCGCGCTGCAATTTAGCACCCAGTAGCGTGAGCAGCACTGAAAATGATTGCGAACAGCACCATGTGTTGCGAAAGAGCGTGCGCCCATTCGAGTTGATTTTTCTGCTGCTCGAGTAGAAAATCTACTCATGTTGCAGCAAAGCTACTCAAACGGCAGCCCTCTGACCACGAACACCATGGTTAGAAAACCGTGCTAGAGTACTCCAAATCTTGCTCACGCTTGCCAGCTCCCTTATTCTAGAACCTTGCTGGAAAAAATTCTGCCACGCGGCGACAGGCAGAATTTGACCAGAACTCTGTGTTAAAGAGTAACTCAGAGTGGCCAAAAATCCGCCAATTCCGCAGGCGGAATGCAACATTCCTCCCACATCTAGAAAGCATCCAAAAACCACTGCCAGATCAGTGCCCCCTACATTTAACAAAGTTTCATCAATATGCTTTTGTATTAAGTCTACAAAAAGTCTACAAAAAGCTGAGTCAAATAGAAATGTAATATAATCTCCATCTCAGTTGTTTTTCCAATTATATGTACATTGTCATTTCTCTGTGGGTTATAGCGTGATTGGTGGTTACCAGTAAGTCATTATTTGTAGTTGTCAAATTAATAAGGCACCAGGAAATATAAATAGTATTCAATGCAGATATATTTTCAGTGACCTGCAAAATAACACCTAATTTATCATTGAAAATGTTAAATGCACTTGCTTACTCCAAAGAAGGTGTCATGTTAGGAAGGAAGATAATTGACCCATAGTTGGGTGCAATATTGAAATTTTCTGTATTTATTATGGGGTACTTGGTGTTTGAAAGTGAATGATCTTTGCTTAAAGTTTGGCATCATCATGATTTGGGCAATACAGAATATTGGTTAAATACCAATAATGAGTGGTCTGATACTTTGGCCAGCAGGAGACATGATTTCTCGTTTGTGTATCAAAATCACCTTCTCTCTGTTGTTATTATCAGTTTGACTCATTGTTCAGAGTTTAGCAGTCCTGACCTGAAGCACACAATGTTTGGTGGGTGTAAGAAATTGGATTACTGTTTGGGGTGGGCAACTGCCCACTTCAAAGAATAATCACACCCTTGTCATGGTGAACCCTCGATGTCACTAAATTAACCTTATCTCACTCACCTGGTAGCTACGGCACAGAGCAGACAGGCTTAACTTAGGGGAATGTGTAAAGTATGTAGGCAGTACCAAAACAGTAATAAAGTCAAAACATCAAATAATAAGAAACCCAAACCAAATTAGAAAAATAGAGTAACATTTAAAAATAAAATTACACCTAGAAGACAAAAGTACAATAGAGGGAAACTGAGATATGATATTTTAAAGATTATGAGAAAAGTAGCATCAAAAAGCACAAAGCTCCAATAATAGTTAATGATTGCAGTAAATGAAGACCTAGAAGCTATTTCACTTAAACTGGTTGGATGCACCAACCAGGTTCAACTCGGTCGAGGGTTTTGCCTTGGGACTTAGTCTCTGAAATGTCAAAATCGTTTGGTGGGGCAGGGCAGCAGGCTCTATCCAAAGCTATATCTGAACAAGTCTTCCTGAAGTCAGATAGGTGTCAGATAGGTCCTGCTGAATCTGTTGGCTTTGACGGGAAAGGTTCAGAGCGAGAAAAGTTCAGATTTTGCATCCAGGGAGGGCTTCTTGATGGTCAGAAAACTTTGGCCCCTTTGCCCGGTCAAGACTTACCTTCGGACTCAGGGCCTGATTTATATGTTGGCTGGAAGGGAACTCCATTGCACTGCCAATGGAGTTCCCTCCCTGCTAACATAGTGGTCCACCAACTCAATTAAATTTTGGGGCAGACTGTTAGAAATTGGGTTACTGATTGACTGGGGTGTGAGGCCTGGTCAGGCATCAACCACAATCCTAGTCAGGGTAAGGCACAAGCAAACTTCAAATCAACCTGTGCTCAACCCCTTGGCAGCTTGGAACAGAGCAGTCAGGCCTAACTTGGAGGCGATGTGAAAGTATTCGTGCAACACTTCAAACAGTAAAACAGTGAAAACACAACACAAAAAGATCACACACCAGGTTAGTAAAATAGAGATCTAATCAGTAGAACTAGAGTTATGAATTTTAAAAGAATAAAGTGAAAAATTGTGCCTAAAAGCATAAAGCGCCAAATGGAGACATCTGTCACGCTGGACTGGGTCAAGGTCAAAAGTTCAGGCCGACCGCCATACAGCGCAGGTCTGATACAGTCCCAGATTTGTCCTGCTGAAGTTTAACCTCCTTTAGTTTTGTCCAAAGAGTCCCATTTGCATTTGAGAGGGTCGCCGGGAGGAAGGAGAGGGTCGCGTGGGGTGGTCGGCGTGGCGCGAAGAGTAGCCCGGGCATTGCAGATAGGGGAGGGGGCTAGAGCTTCGCATTGGGGGTCCCCCAAGGACTGTCAATGCTGATGTGTAAAGATACTGGGTGGGAGCAGCTCGTGCTGATTTTCAGAACAAGCAGCATGGTTCCTCTGCAAATGGGCCCATTCATAGTTGCGAAGACCCCAAAAGCTTGACTTCAAGAGCTCGAGAGCCCCACCAAGGGTCCAGGACCTGAGAGGCACTACTTGGGGGTCAGGAACTCACTGAAGACGTGCCCAGGAGCTTTTGGGGAGCCTTTTATGTCCCTAAGGCTCAGATCAGGAGGCCAGCAGACTAGCCGTTTGAGTTACTCTGGGTTCCTGGGTTCAAGGTGAATTTGCAGATCTAGTTCTTCTTCCCCAAGCAAGAGGACAGCAGGCAGCAGGTCAGCACAGCAGGGTAGCACTTCCTTCAGAGCACCAGTCCAGCAGAGTGACAGTCCTTTTAGCAGCACAGCAGTCCTTCCTCCTCGCAGAGTATCCACAGGTCCAGAAGTGTATCAAAGTGATGGTGTCTGAGATCCTTCTTTTATACACAGTTGTACTTTTGAAGTGGGGAGAAGCTTCTAGAAGCATGTCTTTGAAATGCACAGATGTCCTGCCTTCCCTGCCCTGGCTCCAGACTAACTACAGGCCGTATACAGGCCTTTGTGTGGAGACATGACACAGCCTATTCAGGTGTAAGTGAGGCTTGGCCCAGCTCCTCCCACCCATCCTGCCAGCGATGCCCATCTAGTCACGCCTAAGCTCCCATTGTGTGTGGCTGTCTAAGAGGAATACACAAAGCCCAACTGTCAACTCCACCCAGTCATGTGACCAGAGACAGACACCAAATGGCTAAGGCAAGAAAATGTCAACTTTCTATAAGTGCCTTTTTCAGAATTGTAATTTAAAATCTGACTTCACCAAAAGCTAGGATTCCAGAGACATCAAAGATGAATCAATTATTTCTTCCCATTAGGAAATTACACGTATAAAAGGTATTAAGGCAACTCAAATGTTATCCTATGGGAGAGATAGTCCTTGCAGTAGTCAAAAATTAATTTAAGAGCTTTCATTACCAGGACATGTAAAACTTAAAAGTACATGTCCCACTTTTTAAATACACTGCACCCTGTCCTCTGGGCTGTTCAGGGCTTACCCAAGGGGTGACATATATGTATTAAAAAGGAAGGTTTGGGCCTGGCAAGATGTTTATCTTGTCACATTGAAATGGTAGTTTAAAACCTCACACATAGGCTCTGCAATGGCAGACCTATGACATGTTTAAAGTGCTACTTAAGTGTGTGGTACAATCAGTGCTGCAGGCCCACTAGTAGCGTTTAATTAACAGGCCCTGCGTATATGTAGTAAACATTACAAGGGACTTATAGTTATAGATAAATTAAATATGCCAATTGGGTATAAGCCAATGTGTACAGGTTTTGAGCAGAATGCACAAGCACTTTAGCACTGGTTAGCAGTGGTAAATTGTGAAGATTCCTTAGTCCAGCAAAAACAACGTCAGCAAAAACAGGAGGTATTAAGGCAAAAAGTTAGGGGAAAACCACACCACAGATGCCAGGTCAAACACAAACCATCAGGTTGGCCATGGGGGAAAATTACTCAGTCTCTACTGTGGCCAAACTTCTCCGATGGCCCTGCGGAGTAAGGGCTGTTGGAGAAATAACTGCATGTCCATTTGCCCAATTTAGATGGGTGGGCATGTAGCTATCTTTTACTGTTTTTCACTGCTAGGTAAAACCTGGCAGTGAGAGTAGATAAAATAGTAATATTGCTCTGCCCGCAATGGAAGAAGACTCCCATGGCGAGGGGATCCTTTTTTTTCTTTGCAAAAAGAAAATCCTGTTTCAGGAATTTCTTTTTGTAAAGAAATACTCTGTACTACAGGGCTGTGTCCTGCTGATGCAGCCCAGTAGCACAGAGTAAAATGCATTGGCAGGAACTGCTGTGACAGTTGTTCCTGACAATACCTTTATAAATGAACACCTTCTTGGTAGTCATTTATAAGTTAGGTCGTTGGTCCCTCCACCATGTGGATGGAGTAATTTACTAATAAAATACTAATATAAATCAGGGCCTTAGTCTCTTTTTTAGAGCTCAGAATTATCCAGCTGTGGAAGGCTGCATTTGACAATGACTTCCACGAGGTCAGATACTTTCTCACCAAGGTTCAGCTGCATTGGATTTGCTGCTGTGGAGAAGGTCATAACGGGAAAACATGTTTTTCTCAGTCTGTAGAGGGCGTGCCTTGGGCTTTTGCAGCAGTTCTGTTTGCCCTAAAGCAAACAATCCCATCTTGCTCCTCACTGTCAAATTCCAAGATCTGGAAACCCTTCTTGCCTTGTACAGAGTCTGTGTTCCCAACCATAGTTATGGCCAGGGTAATGAGTAGTCCTTTTCTCTGTGGTCACTCCAAACCAGAATCAGTAGTCCCCTCCTCTTTGGTCACTCTAATTCAGTTCTGGGGACAGCTGGCCACCACTGGTATTGGTGCCAGTCTGACTAGGAGGATAAAAGCTTGGGCCTTTCCACGTGTCACCTAACATTTTCTTTAGGCCTCTTTGAAGTAAACTAAGTTCCTGAGCCCACCCCAACTGGTCTTCCTGCCAGAGGAACAAAACACATCCTCACACCCAAGCCATTCTCTCTGCTTAGGGAGTGTTTTTCACACCTCAAAAGGGCTAATCCTGGCTGGGATAGTGCTGGAGGTCTAACACAAATTAGACTCAAGGACCTTCAGACAGGCAAAAGGTAAGTTTCTAAACGTTACTTGTCTTTAATATTTAATAAAAATCCTATTCCACCATTAATTTGCATTTGTTATAGCTATTGGAGATGGTATATTACTTATTTTTCTAGCTGGTCCAATTCCTGAGATACAACATCAGTATCTGCCACAGAAAAAAATAGCTTTTTGTGCCTTGTCACTGTAGGAACATGGTAATATTAATTTTCTACATGTCACAATTCTAAATACTATGCATCCTGCCTTGTGGGCTGCAAGGCTTACATCGGGGTAACTTACTAATATTTAAAAGGGAGGTTTCACCTGTCAAAAGGGTTATTTTAATATGTTGCACTGTAGGTTTTATACGGAAGCAGTCAGGCTACACAGGATAGGCCTGAGGTCATGGTTGCACTGCCACTAAAAGGGATGACACAACAGGAGCAGCAGTCCATCAGTTGCTATTGACTTGCAGGCCCTGGGTACACTTTTTATACCATACACTAGGGACATAAGGCAAGTTACTTGTGCCATGTATGTAGTAGCCAATTTAGCCATGTTTAAACAAAGAGCAGAGGCACTTTATTCTTGATTAACGGGGGAACAGAGTTCTAAAGCCAGACAAAAATAACACCCATCAAAGGCCAAGATCCTGGGTGACCATGCAAAAAAGGCAGATTTCATTCATTGAGTGCTCTGTATATATCCATTAAGTGGGCAGACATTGCAAGGACTAGCACGACCATTGACCTTGGACAAGACAATTTGAAGACCATTGGCACATTTTTAAGTGCTTATCAAGTCACAAGCTCTTACTAATCTTTTTTAAATGTTGTGGATAAATTATATTTATTGGATATTATTTTATGCTCATATCTGCATATTATCTTATTCCCCTCTCAAAGAACCCCTCTGAATACCCACTCCTGAAGTTCCCCTAATTAATCATCCTGAGTGTTTGCATAGAAGTGAGCAACAATATGTGAGGGCTCCTGTGTCTCCCCTTCCTATCTTCTATGCAGATCCTGTGCTACAACTCTCTTTCAGAAATAATTACGCCCAAGAGGGAAAGTTAGTAACATCATTACTGTTCAATTTTGTCTTGATAGGTTGGCTTCATGAAGAATGGAAAAGTGACTGCCTTAGATGTCACTCATTACAGTAATGCTGGCAACACACAAGATTTATCTCACGCAGTAAGTAGCAGAGACAAAGTATGGTGTTTTGACATGTGTGTGTTTGCTGGACTCCAAATTCTCTAGATTTGAGCTCTTGTTCTGCTATCACAATTTTGCATATTCTTGAATCCTCACCATCAGGAGACGTTCTATGTTGGAAACTTCAAGTTTGCAAGTGCTAGAAAGTTTTCATTCTGTTTCTTTTGAGTGCAGGGATGTGTGCAGTATTTATTCCCAATTGTCTCTTCGGTATGGCTGTCTAGTGTCAACCGCTGCTTCCATGCCACTCAGCTGGAAAGGTTGGTGCAATTGGCTGCTGATTCTATAGAACATGGTGACTTAGTTAAGAGAGATATAGTAGTTTGTGCTAGATTTTCTCAGAGATGTTTGCTGCAAGTAGAATGACCTGGGTGTCTCAATGATCTGTGAAGCAAATGTAAAAAAACTAACTGAGAATAAAGTGGGTTGTGGTGATTATATGTGGAATATCAAGTAAGAAAATAGGAGAGGTCCTTTGCATACAGATTCTGGATAAAAACAAGAGAGGCCTTTTTCGTAGAGGACGTAATAAGAGTGGCAGGACTTCATGAAATGAAAAAGAAATTTATAAAGCGCGAGACATTCACCCGAAGGTGTCAAGGCGCTAGCTCATCAGACAAGAGATACCGGACAGTTTTAAAACCACATCAGAGATTAAAAAGCCACGTTTTTAAAGCCTTCCTGAAGGCCAACAGATGTGTTTCCTCTATTAACCTCAGTGGAAGCGAGTGCCAAAGTTTGGTCGTTCCGACCAGAAAGCTTCTTCCACCCCAGGATCACTTTTTGAACCTGGGGACTACCAGGTTATGGGCGTGGGCTGAGCGAAGATGGCGGGCCGGAATGTATGGCTGCAAATTCTGTTTAAAAAAGGCAGGTCCTATGTCATGAATAGCTTTAAAAGCTATACAAGGAGCCTTAAACTCGATCCGTCTCTTCACCGGTAACCAGTGTAACTCTTTAAGCGCAGAAGAGGCAGATTTATGTATTGGAATGTTCAGCAATAAACGTGCTGCAGCGTTTTGCACAATCTGCAACTTGGTCAGACATTTCTTCCGAAGGTTAATGAAAAGGCCGTTACAGTAGTCGGCTCTAGATAAAACAAGAGCCGAGACCACTAACTTCCGTAGATCAACTGGAATAAATGGAAAAATCCTTCTAAGTAATTTTAGTGTATAGAAGGATATAGATGTAACCTGGTTTACGTGGCCTTCAAAGGAAAGCATGGTGTCAAACGTGACTCCTAAGTTCTTTACCTTATTCGTAGGATTAGGTAGCGAGCCCAACTCCGAAGGCCACAAAGCAGGGGACCAGAAATTAGTGTGGCTGCCAAAGAGTAGAACTTCGGTCTTACTAGAATTCAATTTTAGACAATTAGTGGCCATCCAGTCCTCCACTTGACGAAGACAGGTATGGAACTGTGCCGCTGTGTCTGATGGTGAACCTGTCACTGAAACCACAATCTGGGTATCATCGGCATAGGAAATAGCAGAGAAACCCAGATATCTGATTAGTCTCGCCAGCGGGGCGACATAAATATTAAAAAGAGTGGGGCTCAGCGAAGAGCCCTGTGGTACGCTGCGCGGCCGCTTTGCGGCCTTGCTTTCAACTCTCTTACAGCTGAACATCTAGAGCGGCAACCCGCCCCTGAGTACTTCCTGAAACAAGCGGAAGTGCTACAGCGAAAGTCGTCCCCGTTAACCCCCAGAGATGTGCAAGTTCTTCTGGTGAAAGGTACAAATTTAAAAAGATCTCTGGTAAATGGTGATTGTTAAAAAGTTAATTCAAAAGCGCATTTCAAATTCAATTCAATTCATACAGTTTAAAATGACAATATGCTTAAAAATATCGGAGCAAAGAGGTTCCTCAGTAAGGAGTGAAACCGCTTCACCGACGTGGTGTCCTGCTAGGCTAAAGACTGAGAGCTATCATCTGGGTAAAGATGCTTCCCTGTGGATGATTAGACGCAGAGCATATCCCATGTGAGGGATTCACAAACAGTAGAGTATGCTGGTATGAAGAGTCTCTTTTGCAAGTAAAAATGTTCCTTGCTCAAACCCCAGAATAGGTTTTTAGTGGTTGCCAAACAATTAATATGGGGTAACTGTCATGTTGCGACGAGGAATCCAAGAGGTTGAGATACTAGATCATGCCAGTGCTTTCTGCCTCAACACTGGACATCACTTTCTGTTCCAGAGGATATTTGGTTCCTCCCAGTGCTACCAGTCTGAATACTTTACAGCATTTTCTGTGCCAGAGGTAAATACTGAATGAATTGACTCTAGCTACAAAGCAGTGGGACATCTGCACTCACTTGGACAGTGTTATAGAAACCAGCATTGACACCTCTGATATCCATTGCGCTTGCTGACATTTGTGAACTGACTTTCTCACCTTAGTTTCTTTGACTCAGCATATTAGCCTGTTTGCTGTTACTTAGGTGAATACTCTATATGTCACAGGTGTCTACACGTTTCTCCACAATATTGTTAGAATATAGATCACTCATTTCAATTTCCATACTTATATCTCTCCAGTTCTAGCTCCTTTTCTTGTAACATTATGTGTGTTTCAGATAGATTCCATTAAAAATATATGGCTGACAAAATCCTATACCATCGAACCTATTTACAAATTCATGAAAGCAGTTCACGTAGCTGTATTGTATTTTATTGAATTGTTTAATTTATACAATTTTCACATCCCTGGTGGGGTCGTAATTTGCAATGGGTGCCTGGCACTGTTTTGGAGTGCCTTGCTGAAATGGGTGTTGGTTCTGGCCTGACTTCTATGGGAGGAGATGGATGTGGTGAATAAGGTTTGCAGAGGTGCTCTAAACATGATGCATCATCATTGCTTTCAGGGACTGGGGATCCCCTCAAAAATTAAAATTTGCATTTGGTGAATTGCATCGAGAGGGGGCCTGGAGCAGTCACCTTGATCACTGTCGGCTCTCCCAAAGCCAAACAGTCACGTTCACAAGATGGGGCAACTTCCACTGAGTGAATGCTTTACCATCCTTGTTAGAAATGCGGGTCTATGGTTGGCAATGGTTTGCACCTTTGTCCAAATAGGGACCCTTCCTTCTAGTCAGGATAAGGGGGAGACACTACTAAAAATAAACCCTGCTCACCCCCTTGATAGCTTGGCACAAGCAGTCAGGCTTCTCTCAGAGGCAGTGTGTGAAGCATTTGCACATAACACAGTAATATGGTGACAACACTACAAAAGGACACCACACCAGTTTAAAAAAAAAACCAATATTTATATGTGCAAACAAGGCCAAAACGCTAAAAAGTCCAACATACAATAATCAAAATCTGTACTCTGCAAGAATAACCTTAAAAATGCAGTTCCTTGAAGTCAGTAGCCTCGTCCAGTGCTACTGCGGTGATGAAAGCAACCAAATCCACCCGGGTTGGTTGATCGCGTCGGTGTGGACCGGCGTCGGAGGACGGGTAAAAATTCCCTGTTTGTTGTTCCGGCCGACCGTGGTAGTGTGTTCTGGTGGTGGCGGCCGTCGAGGCTGCGGTGTGAGCGGAGCAGTGTGGCGTGCGGTGACCTCTGGTCGCGGTGCAGGCAGTGGCTTGATGGCGGTCGTCCAGCGGTGTCGGTGAGACCAGGGCTGCGATGCGAAGCGGGGTGGTGCTCGTTGCAATGCTGATGGTCACGGTGCAAGCTTCGGCGGCCGTCGAGGATCGGCAGTCGATGGGGCTGGCGTCGGTGGGCTGCGGCTGCTGTGTGGGACGGGGCAGTGCTGCGTGTAGCTTACGAGCGGTGCCCCCAGACCACGGTGCAGACCAATGCGGCGATGTCAGTTGGCCACAACATCATCAGTGAGACAAGGGTGGCGGAGTGAAGTGAGGCGGTGCGGAGGACGGTGCCCACAGGTCACCGTGCAAGCAGTGGGAAGGGTATGCCCAGACGTGGGTCCCGTGCTCACCACGCCACTGGAGTCAAGCTATCCTGGCTGATGAGGGCTGAAAGCCCGAAACCGGTCCTAGGATGCTTGATTCCGGTCCAGGGAAGACATGGCTTGGCAGTTCGGTCTGGACTGTTCCCATGAGGCACAGGGTCAAGACTGATTTGCATATGGCTATGTCTGAACTGGGGTGGCGTGGTGAAGCAAAATAACAATGGATTAAACCCAGATCTGTGACTGGGGGTGAATGTTTGCCAATGTGCAACATTCCGTCCATCATCTTGTGTGTTTTGCATTTCGCCCTCAGTGGGAAGGGTATGCCCAGACGTGGGTCCCGTGCTCACCACGCCACTGGAGTCAAGCTATCCTGGCTGATGAGGGCTGAAAGCCCGAAACCGGTCCTAGGATGCTTGATTCCGGTCCAGGGAAGACATGGCTTGGCAGTTCGGTCTGGACTGTTCAGCCCCGGTTTCGGGGTTTCACCCCTCTTCAGCCAGGATAGCTTGATTCCAGTGGCATGGAGAGCACGGGACCCACGTCTGGGCATACCCGTCCCACTCGGGGTGACAAATGCAAAAACAACAGTAGATGGACAGAATGCAGAACAATGTCATACATTCACCCCAGTACAGAGATCTGGGCCTAAATCCATCGTTTTTTTGTCGGACAGCCAGGCATGGGGGCCGTTCCTTTTCTTTTCTGGCCCCCAAACATTGGAACCAGTTACCCCTGCATCTGCGTGCGTGCTCTGACTTAGATTTAGTAAAAAAATCCCTAAAATCCTGGCTATTTTTAATTTTTATTTCTGATAATTTTATTCTGATCAGTGCCGGATTCACCAGCACCGAGAGACCCTCTTGAGGGTGATTTATTTGCGCTCAACAAATGCCAATAATAATAAATAAATATGGTGTAATTAGAGATATTATTGCAAAATCAGGGGGTGCATATGGAAATTATATAGAAAAGGGATATGGAACCCTGGTACCCAGGCATGTCATGCTGTTCCCTGAGGATGTAACACTCACCCCAAAGGCTGTGCTTGAACCGGAAGCTGTGGATCCATTTGAAGTGCTCTTCTATTACCCTTCCAATCCACTCCCTCAAGCTGGACCAGTGGAATCTTTTTGTGTATCATCTGAAAGAGCACTAACAGGCCAAGGAGATGAAGCTTGTAGGCTGGGCTAAGTAATCGAAAATAGGACGTTCACCAGAACTGTCTTCCACAGACGTGTGTTCAAGGGACATGTGTTCAAGGCAAGGGTGCCCATACAGTGATATTGACAAGTTTCCAGTTCATGCAGACACCTCAAGTTCTCCTTCCAGAGGTGTAGGTACAAAGGTTTAGGGCATACAGTGTCTTCACTGACGATGCGATACACTTTGGAACTTCATCCCACCACTATTGTATTTTGAAGTTATGGCTTATAAGGTAGCTAATCCAACATGACTATGGCCTGCAATCTTGATGACTGCTGTTCCTGAAGTCGAGCGCTGTTGCACTCTTGATGTTGATTCTAAATTCCTTCTTGCATGCCCAAAGGCTGGTCTGAAGCCTAGGTACATGCATGTTTTACAAAGCATACAATACTTCAATTATTGAGTAGATTAATGTTGCCAAAACCTTTGATGGGAATTCAAAGCTTGGATGCAAAGCTGATATTAATCATTTTTCAAAACAAGATGAGAAAAAGAGGCGGGGATCCAATAAAACAAAAAGGCACAGCATGCATTTTGAGTTGCAAATGATACAAATAGCAATGCAATTGTAGAGCATGAAAGAATTGCACTGCAGGTTCAACAGACAAGAGATTTTTACAGTTGAAAAAGGCTCAAATGTTTCTGTTATTACAATGAGCAGATGTTTGGTTAAATATGTAGCAGTAGTCAAGGGTACTAAGAAACTAAGACCAAATATGTGTCTCACAATATTTATGCGTTGGAGCAACTACCCCTCAATGCCACATTAAGGACATCATCCCTTATTCCCTTCAATGCTGTCTAGCCTAAGCGAGATTATCATCGGGGGATTTCCCCCATCATACACCCATTGTCTGCCTCTACACATCACATTGTCATTACTGCTGGGAAGAGTAATTAGTCACTCAAACGTACAAGCAAATTTCAATTAAGTTACTTTTGTGTGAGTTAATTAAATATTTTAATTTCCATGACCATGACAGAGCTAGTATTCAGTGTTATAGCAGGAGCTCATGAATTATCAAATAATGCAAAAAATAAACTTCAAAAGCATGAGTAATATCACTAATCTGTTAGAATACTAAACTCGAAAAGACCCATGCAAACAAGAAGGTGAATTGGGAGGAAAATAAAAAATACGCAAATGAAATAATAAATAAAAACAAATTAAAAGCAGAACCATACCACAAACCCTCGAATTATCGATACAATGTGTGGAGCGTAATACACATATCTTGATGCAAATATTTTGAATTGTCACGCGGCAGCATCATTATTTGATATGGTTGTCATACCCCTTATCCATTCTTCAGGTTTTGTTTCATAAAAATCAGAGGCTACCTCATTTATACTTGTTTTTTGTCATTTTACTTGGTTTTATTAGATTATGGAGAGAAGTCTGTTCCAAATGGACAATACCTACTTAATTTCCAATATCCGAGGAGTTGGCTACGTGTGTAAGACTAATTTGCCGTCCAACACGGCTTTCCGCGGCTTTGGAGGTCCCCAGGGAATGATGATCGCAGAGAGCTGGATGAATGACGTCGCCATGAAGACTGGACTGCCCGCCGAACAGGTACTCTTACAATAAGAGTGGGGCATGTCATAGTCGTAATGGTGTAGTTTGAGTGGAGTTACATTTACAAATTGAAAATATTATCACAAAAAATATACATTGGTAACACGCTACAAATCTGAGATAATAAACCCGCTAATATTTGTATGCTTTACACTTACAATTATTCGGATCAAAACATTTCTACAAGAAATGCAGTATTTACCAATATCCATGCAGCACACGAGGACATCATTTAGGATCATGTGTTAGAGAGATATGACCAGACATTGAAAATTTATTTCTTCGTGCTTTTGTGTAGCACAGACAAGACTCAGGCCCTGCAGAGCACTTTACAGAAATTACTAGGTTAATATTATTATAGAGATGTGGCCATTTAGCTACATACAAGGATGGGATGTGATTGAAGGTGCAAGATCCTCATGCAGTGCTGGACCTTTGTGGGAATACAGACATTTACCTCCCTGAATGTATCCCCATGGTGGGGTGGACATGGGAAATAGCTTGCAATGCAGGAACTCGTAATATGCTGAGCAGGACCGCGCCAGTCCCCGCTCAGCATATTGCATTGTGGCGCAGCTGCGCCACCGCCAGGGAGCGTCGTAATCGGCAAAACTGTGGCCTGCCTCTGCTGCGACACCGCGAGACTGGCGGTCGTAAGACCACCAGACTGGTAATCAGCCCCTTAGTCTTTTTACTGAATGTCCCTTTCTACAATGACATACATTGTTGAAAGCTGTGGCGTGTGATGGACTCTCACAAAAGAACATAGTTAATGTTAGAAATTACAGACAAAGCTCACTCACTGGGATTGTACTGATTAACAAACCATCTTTTTTCGTTTTTGTGAAGGTCCGCAGGCTCAATCTGTACAATGAAGGGGACTTAACTCACTTCAATCAAAAGCTTGAGGGGTTCACTGTGGCGAGGTGCTGGGAGGAGTGCCTGGTGAAATCAAACTATCATCAGAGGAGAAAGCAAATAGAACATTTCAACAGGTAAGCACAAACAGCCTGAGATTTTTTTAATGAAACCCCTAACGCATCCTGAGGAGACTAGCTGTGCAAAACGCTCACACCCTTAGGACAAGCTCTACCTCCAGTTGATAAAAAAACATGAAACACCAGCTGTGTTGCCGATTCAATATATAATTAAATATTACCAAAGCCTGCCCCCTCCTGGTAGGTGGTTGTAATGCAGTTGAAGCAACGATGAGAATGTAATATTGCACCCTGATGTTACTCAAGCCTCCAAAAAGGTAGCAACATTTTTTTTCTACGTTATCGAAAATGTGAAATCACTTCTTGCCACTTGCCTGAGCCATTTTGACCAAGACTTCAAGACACAGATGAGCCTCACCTGGCTGATCGCAGACCAACAAAAGGGGTTAAGAGTTCTATATGCGGCCTGGAGATCAATCACTGGGTAAGGCAAGAGTATGTGACACACATTGCTTAATTTATTCTTCCCAAAGCACAAATTCATTCTATTTCCAAGGGCAGTCCAGTGACATGAAGACCGATGTCTCAAGATATTGATCTCTATCATGTTTTAGAACCATATCCACAAGCTTTGGCAAAACCAATAGGTCCAGTTTTTTTAATAAAAGTGCACTAATTTGCTATTTTGTTTGTGGCTATTCCAATCAATCACTCATTCATTCACTCATGCAATCAGTTAGTCAACGCAATTTATTTCAGTTAAAACAAATAAAACCATAAAAACAATAAATAATAAAAAAAATAAGACCAGAGTTAAACACAATAAAATCATCACTAAGACCATAATTTATTCAGTAAACAAGGTCAACCCTGATATTAATAGCACAAGTAAAAACTGGGGCAAAAACATAACTGATTATAACTGATTAGGGCATAAGGAAGTATTTGCAAATAAATGAAAGCAGGTCTAAAGTTCTAAAACCAGCAGATCTCAGTAAAGTACAATAAACAGGTTACACACATTTTTAAAATAACCTCAGAAAAACGAAAAAGGAATTAATGTTTGCATAGAACTATGATCACAAGGATAAAGGTCAAGAGATTCAGGTAAAGGTCAGCCCTTAGAAAATGTCAGCATGTTTGAACAATGCCCATTCTGAATCGGGTATGGTCTGTGCCATAGGAAATATCTCAAACCCACTTTTTATCCACTTCCACAATAGACTGTGGTGAAATCTGGTCTTACTAGTTCAACACTCATGTCCTGCATATAAGTTAGCCATGGGTTCTTGGATGTATTTCAAATTTCAGAAAGTCTATAATAATCTCATGGTTAATTAAGGCAACAGGACGAACCAAAACTGATACCCACAAGAGCAGTGGCACCAGTGGCGTAACGAAACTTGAGGGGGCCCCCCTGCAAAGCACATGGAGGGGGCCCCCCCGCGGCCCTGCCCACCACCTACCACTTTGCCCCACCGCCCAAAAATCTAATATATTTTGATTTGAAACCTCCAACATTTAATGAAATGCCTCTATTTCGTCTTGCTCAAAGTTCTAATGAGAAAGTGGGAAAAACTCTTAACATATAAGCTACGCCATTTGTAACAATACTGTCAAGAGCAGATTATTTAATTGAGGCAGCAATCAGAACAATGCGAAGGAGCGGTCCTAATGTCTCAGGAACACTAGGGCTGAAGAACAAAGAACAACTATGAAGGGTCTGAAATAGAATTGACATTAATGGACAATAACTTGAAACTTTGAAAGACAAACCCAAATCTGCAATTCCATAGACTCAACTGACAATATACATGAGAAGTACACAAGATATAACTCAGTATCCTGCGGAATTCAAGAGAAATAGACTGGAGAATTATCTGCATGCCACACACTTGCGACTGTCGAGGGTCAAAGACAGTGTCACAGACACACTAGTCCAAAATCTAAATGTGTTTCCATGTAATATTCAGGGATAGTGATGTGTGTTTTCAATATTATAACACAGCAACTGTTCGCTAATATTATTGCAAATAATCTCTGTGACACGCTCCCATTTCTCATATGTGGGGTCCTGATTTGATCCAAAAGAAACTATTTTATGGATGTTGCATGAAACACAACATTCCTCTACAAAATGTCTGTAATAGACACACATATCACCAATATTCAAAAAAAGAAAGGTAAGTGGTATTTAAAACAATCTGTTCAAGAATCATTTAATGCCATCAGGGCAAGACTCTGCAGAACAGAGCTGGTTTTATCAGGGGGCCCCCTGAAAGTCTGGGACCCTGG
Source organism: Calotriton arnoldi (assembly GCA_963921515.1). NCBI lineage: Eukaryota > Metazoa > Chordata > Amphibia > Caudata > Salamandridae > Calotriton > Calotriton arnoldi. The sequence continues at coordinate 199,693 of CAWUFW010013939.1, forward strand.
GCCGGAGCCCACTTTGCCCATGCCTTAAAATGTCTCTGGATGGCATCTGCCTTTAATGGATGCAACAATCTCCCATCCAGTAATAGCAGCTTCCGAGGCAGCGATCATGACCTGGGGAAAGTAAAGGAGGCCATAGCAAGAGGCGAGCCCAAGGATATGGGTCGATAAACATGATGCGTGGCAGAGCACTTAGAATCAGGCCTGGGTCCTGGCATGGAACAGGAGCTGAGAATTTACTGTGCCTGAAAGGAAGTGTGAGGGAAGATAGCAGCCCATCGCAAAATGGTGGGCATGTAAATGCAAGTAACAGGGTGGCCACAGACAGTCCTGCAGGCAAAGTGGCACCAAAACCCACGCACCTAAATAATTTGAAAAGATGTCTTGCAGCTCCTCGCGTTGGATCACAATTTGGAAAACCAAAGGCATGTACATTTTAGTAAGAAGCATCCAAAGCTGCTCAAGCGGCACATGATTTCTAACAAATAGTAGCTAGTTATAAGCTTGCTTTTAAAATATGTGCACACATGTTTTTCCAATACACTCCTTTCCCATATAACAGGTCTCCGTCTGAGCAAGTCTATATTGAAGTGTTTTAGGATGTTCAGAGTAAAGCTGGAGATGATATTGATAACGTGGTTAGTTGTTAAAGGAAAAAGTAAGATTCCGATCACCTTCCTTTCTTTTTTGCCAATGAATGCAATAGAATTTTAGAAGGGAGTAAAGCAAACTATATTAAGGGGTTGGTTATGCAGGGTGATGGACACATCCTTCCTTTTTTCCACAGAGAGGTCATTGCGAAGATGAATCCCTGATCTTCAAAAATGTAGATGAATAATTAACATGAATACTGAGAGGAGTAAGAGACTTATGTGCCCTCACATTATCAATCAATCAATCACAGAATTTGTAGAGCGCACTACTTACCCGCGAGGGTCTCAAGGCGCTGGGGAGAGGGAAGGGGGGGATGCTGCTACTGGTCGAACAGCCAGGTCTTGAGTAGCCTCCTGAAGGTCAGCAGGTCTTGGGTCTTTCGTAGGCTTAGTGGGAGGGTGTTCCAGGTCTTGGCGGCGAGGTGTGAGAAGGATCTGCCGCCGGTGGTTGTTCTTCGAATGCGGGGGACGGTGGCGAGGAGAGGTCGGCGGAGCGGAGCTGGCGGTTGGGGACGTAGAAGAAGAGTCGTCTGTTGAGGTAGGCTGGGCCAGTTTTGTGGAGTGCCTTTTGTGCGTGGGTGAGGAGTTTGAAGGTGATCCTCCTGTCGACGGGGAGCCAGTGCAGGTTCCTCAAGTGGGGGTGATGTGGCTGTGGCGTGGTACGTCGAGGATCAGTCGTGCGGAGGCGTTTTGTATGCGTTGCAGTCGCTTGATGAGCTTGGCCGGGGCTCCCGCGTAGAGGGCGTTCCCATAGTCCAGTCTGCTACTGACGAGGGCCTGGGTGACTGTTCTTCATGTGTCTGTCGGGATCCACCTGTAGATCTTGCGAAGCATGCGGAGGGTGTTGAAGCAGGAGGAGGAGACTGCGTTGACTTGCTTGGCCATGGAGATCGTTGAGTCGAGGATGACTCCCAGGTTGCGTGCGTGGTCGGTGGGTGTCGGGGCTGCTCCCAGCGTCGTTGGCCACCAGGAGTCGTCCCAGGCTGAGGGGTTGGAGCCGAGGATGAGGACCTCCGTTTTGTCCGTGTTCAGCTTTAGTCGGCTGATCTTCATCCAATCGGCGACGGCCTTCATTCCTTCATGGAGTTTGGCTTTGGCGGCGAGGGGTCCTTGGTGAGGAGAGGATCAGTTGAGTGTCGTCGGCGTAGGAGATAATGTTGAGGTCGTGTTGTCTGGCGATGCGTGCGAGCGGGGCCATGTAGATGTTGAACAGTGTTGGGCTGAGGGACGATCCCTGGGGTTTCTGTTTGTTTTCTCTCCGTTTTTCCTTCTGTGCCCCCGCTGCCTCTCTCCATTCCCGCCGCTGCGTCCCCTGCGGCCCCGCCCCCCTGACTGCCCATTCGCTGCCCCTGCCTCCCGCCTCCCAGCTGCTCCTCCCTCCCACCTCCCCATATATATTTCGGATCGGAAAGGTGGGAGGCGGACTCTCTGGGTTCTGCCGTCGAGGAAGGAGGTGGTCCATTCCAGGGCCTTGTCTCGGATCCCTGCGTCGTGGAGGCGTGCGCGTAGAGTGCGGTGGCAGACAGTGTCGAAGGCGGCGGAGAGGTCCAGCAGGATGAGGGCTGCGGTCTCACCATTGTCCAGCAGGATCCTGATGTCGTCGGTGGCGGCGATGAGGGCAGTCTCAGTGCTGTGGTTGCTGCGGAACCCTGATTGGGATGGGTCCAGGATGCTGTTTTCTTCGAGGTATCGGGTTAGCTGTTTGTTGACGATCTTCTCGATGACCTTGGCTGGGAACGGAAGCAGAGAGATGGGCCGGAAGTTCTTGAGGTCTCTCGGGTCCGCCTTGGGTTTTTTGAGTAGGGCGTTGATCTCTGCGTGTTTCCAGCTCTCTGGGAAGTTCGCGGTCTCGAAGGAGAGGTTGATGATGCACAGGTGGGGTGCGATGGAGCTGCTGGCTTTGTTGAAGATGTGGTGCGGGAAAGGGTCTGACGGGGAGCCGAAGTGTATTGTGCTCATGGTCTTGATGGTGTCCTCGATGTTCACGCTGGCCCAGGCTGGCAGGGGGTCGTGGTCGATGGTGTGTGGCGGGTCTGGTGTATCGATCTTAGTTGGGGTTGTCTGGGTGTCAAAGCTGTCGTGGATGTCGGCGATCTTGCGGTGAAAGAAGGTGGCGAGGGAATCGCACAGGGGTTGCGACGGCGGGATGTCGTTGGTGTTGGAGCTGGGATTGGAGAGTTCCTTCACGATGTTGAAAAGCTCCTTGCTGTTGTGTGCGTTGTTGTCGAGGCGGTCTTTGAAGGAGATTCTCTTGGCGGACCTGATGAGGTGGTGGTGGTTACGGATGGCGTCTTTGTGGGCTGTGTGGCTGTCCGGTGTCTTATCGCTGTGCCATTTCTTCTCTAGTTTCCGGCAGGTGCGCTTGGAAGCTAGGAGTTCCGAGGTGAACCAGCTGGCTCTTTTGGTGGTGTCGCTGTAGGTGAGCTTTTTCAGCGGGGCGAGGGTGTTGGCACAGTCGTCCATCCATCGTCTGAGGTTGCAGGCAGCGTCGTCGGTGTTGGATGGGTCGGAGGGAGGGCTGAGAGCGAGGGTTGCCCGGAGTTGGTCTTCGGTGAATTTGCTCCAGCAGCGGCGTGGGATCTGTTGGGTGCGGTGGTGTGTGGTGGGTTTCTGGAAGGTGAAATGGATGCAGCGGTGGTCGGTCCAGAGGAGTTCCGTGGTGTGGCTGAAGGAGACGTGGGAGCTTGAGGAGAAGATGGGGTCAAGCGTGTGGCCGGCGCAGTGGGTCGGTGTTGTGACGAGCTGGCTCAGGCCGAGGTTGGCGAGGCTGTCGATCAGGGTGGTGGAGTTGCTGTCGTTGTTGTTCTCCAGGTGAAAGTTCAGGTCTCCGAGGAGGATGTAGTCGGTAGAGGTCAGGGCGTGCGTGCTGATGAAGTCGGCGATGGAGTCGCTGAACTGGGGTCGGGGTCCAGGGGGTCTGTAGACAAGGGTGCCTCTAAGGGTGGTGTTGGGGTCCGTGTGGATCTGGAAGTGCATGTGTTCGGCGGTGCTGAGAGTGTCGTCGGTGCTGGTTGAGACCCTGATGGTGTTCTTGTGGACGATGGCGATTCCTCCTCCTACTGCGTTGATGCGGTCTCTGCGGGTGATCTTATAGCCGTCTGGGATGGCTATGGCGATGTCGGGGGCGGAGGAGTCGTTCATCCAGGTCTCTGTCAGGAAGACGACGTCTGGTGATGATGTGTCGAGCAGGTCCCAGAGCTCGACGGCGTGTTTGCGTACGGAGCGGGTGTTCAGCAGGATGCACCGGAGGTGGTTGAGGTCCTTCTTGGCGGGCGCCTCGGTGGTTCTGAGGCTGGTGTAGCTGCAGTTCCGGCAGGTGAAGGGACCATGGGTGCGTTTCGGGGCGGCCTTGAAGCAGTTGTGCGTCCGTCCGGGGTTGAGAGCGTGGAGTGTGGTGGCATCGTATCGGCGTCGGTCCTCGAGGCTGGAGCGGGGGGCGCACGGCCCAGGGTTTCTGGCGCTGGGCGCGGTCCAGTCGTGGACGGGCGCAGACGGGCTTGCCTTAGGCGCGCCTTCGGCGCGCCAGCGGCGCGCCATATATGGGGAGGTGGGAGGGAGGAGCAGCTGGGAGGCGGGAGGCAGGGGCAGCGAATGGGCAGTCAGGGGGCGGGGCCGCAGGGGCGCAGCGGCGGGAATGGAGAGAGGCAGCGGGGGCACAGAAGGAAAAACGGAGAGAAAACAAACAGAAATACGGGCACAGTACAATGGGGCAGCGAGGGGCACAGAAGGGAAAATGGAGAGAAAACAAACAGAAATACGGGCACAGTACAATGGGGCAGCGAGGGGCACAGACGGGAAAATGGAGAGAAAACAAACAGAAATACGGGCACAGTACAATGGGGCAGCGAGGGGCACAGAAGGGAAAATGGGGAGACAAAAAGCAAAGAAATACGGGCACCGAGGCCACAAGCGGAGGGGCGATCTTACCAGCAGCAGCAGCGGGCGGACAACACAGGCGGAGCTGTGTGGTGGGGGAGCGACCTACATATACATATACATTTTCGACTCGAGCAAATCGTTATTTTCAACATGGTTAACAATTCTGTATTAGCATAGCAGTATGCTTAAAAAAATTAAAAATCCATATTCAACTCCGTGAGCTTTCACTCATGGTTCAAAACGCGGGAAGTACCATATGATGTCCAGAGATAGACATATCTATACTACGGAGATCAAAAGGGTGTGGCACACCTCTGCCCATTCACGGATTGGCTTTGCCCCTTGCTTCCCCAGTGGCCATCACCGACCTAAGTCTTAGATAACAAATCAGAGAAGCGAGAACGAAAGTCCTGAGTTGGCTGGGGATTGAAACCAGGGGTGCAACTAGACCTGAACTTCGGGGGGGGGGCTACCACTCCCAGCAAGGGCTAGTCCTAGCACTGGTCACACACGGTGCAAGTCTTTTTTTGGTGCCCCTCCCCCATTTCCTCCTTCTCCACGAATTCCCTCACTACCACTCTCCAACAATGCACCTCCTCTCTCTATAGCACCTTTCTGACAAACATTTCATTTTTTTATAGCGCTACTCATAGTTTACTTGCACTCAGTTGTGATCTGCATGTTCTTTGTAGCAGGCACATTAACCCTCTGCGCTTTGTGGGTGGCAGGAGTGCCCATGTGAGTGCACGGTGAGCGATGAGACAGTGTGAGAGTAGGGTAAGAGGAGTGACTGCAGGGTGAGTGAGGTGACCATATGAATTTGGGTGCGGTGTAAGTGCAGAGTGGGACGAAAGAATGCATGGTTAGAGATGGGTTTGTTTGAGTGAGATTGCAGATTGAGCATTGAGGGGGGACAGGAGAGTGAAGTGTCACATGAGTGCAGGGTGAGTAGTGTGCTTTGTGTGACTGCAGGGTGAGGTACAGGGTGACGAGCGCAAGTGCATTGTGAGTGCAGAATGATCACTGTGAGTGCAGGGTGAGCGGGTGAATGGTGTGAGTGCATGGTGATCAGTGTGAGTGCATTGTGATCGCTGTGAGTGCAGGGTGAGCGTGAAAGTGAAGGGCGAGAATGAGGAGTGAGTTGTCTGAATGCAGGGTGCATTCCCAGACACTTGAAGTAATTGAGCATGTTACTGACGGCGGAGTAGGTTTTCAGATATAAGTTAAACTATTGCTATTATGGCATTAATCAGAGATCGAGGGTGGAGGAAATAAATAATGTGCTGATCCTGCAACAAACTTCCAGCCTTATGATTAGGGTTGCCAGCTCATTATTTTGATGTCCCAGACGGGACAAAAATAAGCAGTCACCTAAAGCCCTATTTTCAGCAATAATCTGTGCATACTTCGAACAGCAAATATAAATAGAAAGCACTTTTAATTGTGTTGTAGGGCTGCCTGTATGATCCATGACTGATAATTACAGGGAACAAAGACAGAAAAGTCACATTACAAATGAATACATACTTTGTTATTTATAACCTTATTTATTGTCAAGAGGAGGTATTTCCAGGCTCTTTAAACAACACATGGCTGTCATTTTTCTTTTGGCAACGCTACTTTATATTTCTTTTCTTGAAATGCTTTCTCACACTACAGCAATAAATGTAAATTTCAATGCAAGGCATAGGCAGAGTGGGGGTACTGGAACCAGAAAAAAACTAAGCCTCGGGAACCAGTTGGGATGGTGGGGCGCCTGATTGAAACGTTTGACCCGACGTGAGTCCTGCCTCTTGTGACCCAGTAGGAGTGCACATTTAATTTGCCATATTCATTGACCTCTTTCAGTAGAGATCTCTGGCCCGAGGCAGTTGCCTTCAGTTCAACCCCCTTGCTGCTGGGCCTGGGAGCTCAGGTCACCTGCACCCAATACACGCGGCATGACACACCATTTGATTTATGAGGCAGGACCGTTATGAGGTAACTGGTGCAACCAACGACGGCGTTGGTTGCAACAGTTACCTCATAACGGTCCTGCCAGTTACCTCATGTGTAGTGCTGCCTGTGCGCGGTGCAATTACTGCGCTGATGGGGCCCCTCACATTACAGAGTAGAGAGGCTGGAACACGGGGGCTGCGGGGCCTACATTACGTTTTACGGCCTGCCCCATGAAGCATGTGATGTCCAGTATGCTGCCCAGCCCAGAGCCCACCCCACCCTCTGAGACTCACCTGAGGCCTGGCCTGCAGCTTCAGTGGAAGGCGCGAGCGGGTGCCAGAAGACCGGGCAAAGCTAGCCAGGGGCTAGCAATAATTAAATTATGGCCGCAGCCGCCACACCCTCTCAGCCGTCTCAGATTGATGGCATGCTTCCCTCACCGTCCTTGTGCGCACTATTAAGTGCGCAATGCGAATGCGCATGAGAATGATCATCATCAGCCCCACCCTAAGGGTGAAGACCGCGCAGATGTGGAGGGCGGAGGCATCTGCGCGCACCATTTAATTAATGATAAAGCCGGTGCAACGACGGCGAGACAAGCGTAACGTAAGTTACGTAACCTAACCAACAAATCATCACATCCCAGGCGCAGTGATGTGTGCATTGCTTGCTTGGCAGAGGGGGCCCCCGCATCGCGGGGGCTGCCGGGGCCTGTGTTACGCCCCTGAACCAGGCCACCACATAATGATTTCCTTCTTAAATGTTTTGCAAGAGTAAATGTGGAGTCAAGATCGCTTCCCATATTGACTTTGCATTTAAGATATGCTAAGGGACCATACATTTTGTAGGGGATAACCTTAAGTCAAAACCCCAGCAGAGTCGTTTAATGAATTTAGTAGTGCAGAAGACATTTTTATACCTGGCTGTAAACATGCAGCATGGCTGGCGCTGGACGCGTAACGGATGCGGACGGGCACAGATGGGCTTACCTTTGGCACGCCGGCGGCGCGTCTGCGGTGTGTGTCCCATTAAGTACCTTAGGGTAAAGAGCCACTAGAGCACCAAAAACCAGAGAAATGGCTGCTCTAGGAGGGACACCAAAAGAGTGTTGGGAAGAGTGGGAAGTGCAAGCGGGAGTAAGAGGAAGTATTGCGAGGCAGTTGAGACAGAAAATGAAGCAACTCGCAATTAGTACACCAACATTTAACAAGCATTTGCAATGCAATAGGTCTCGCATTTGCGAGAGTTTAAGCTATTGGCATTGTAAATGACAATGCCTTTTATTTATGTGTTTTCAAAACCAACACATATATAAAAAGCTTTGTAATGCCAATAGCTCAAACTCTTGCAAATGCGAGAGCACTTTCATAGTTGCCGAGCTTTCCACCAAAGGGAGCTCCAAGTTTATGGGAGCTCTCCTTGGGGCCTACAATCAGCCATATTGGGTGGGTGAAAACATTTGAGCACAATACTGAGAAGCAGAAAAGCTGGACCATCTGCTCCCTTTACCGATCTCTGTTAAGTCATCCTGGAAGTGCATAGCGGTGTGAGTAAATGAGGTTTTAGTACAGTGCACAATATGAACTGATTCGCCTGTACGGCAATGGGAGACAGTAGGGTATGCCTTTGGTTAAGAATGTAAGGTTAGAGTACAGGGGCCTGATGCCCCTGCTACCCTGTGCACTAGCAAATGCTGGCACCACTTTCTGTTATTGATGAAAACGTTTGGGGTATGAACGGAATTAAAACTCCATACCATTCGATTTTTGGCCTCTCTGCGGAGACAGCCAAAGGAGTGCCAGATTTCTTACAATTGTTGTAGTGGAAATTGGAGGAAATAGTGTGGAACGGGATTTTGAGTAATAATTATAGGACAGACGATGCAGCACTGAAAAGGGCTGTGGTACTGGAATTTTACAGTGCAGTGTAAGGCACTGTTCCGAAGAAGAGCTGCGGAAAGAATTATAAAGCAAGTCATTAGCAGAATGATTACAAATTATTCAACTCCCAATATAATTGTTAAAAACCCATTTATGGTTTTGTTTGTAGGCTGAAGAGATACCGAAAAGCGCTGGCTGCCCCCACTGGTTTTGTGGAAACAGCAGATGAGAATTCAAAAACAGATATTCCACATGTTGAACTCGGGGACAAAAACCCAGGACTGTCCAGAGCGCAAAAAGAAGAAAATACTTAAGTTGTAACAATGAAAATTGTAATCATGTTTTACAAAATATGAGAACTGACCTTTAAAAAAATAAACAATTACAGTCAAAGACGATTCAATTTATGGAGCTAATAGAGCACCCGATAAATGGGAGAGCGAACTAACCGGGCCCCTCGGCTATCTACACCTCTCCTCATCTTGAACTGGTCTAATAGATACCGCAGAAGTGCAAAATTTAGCGCTGTAAACAAGCAAGTGCTTCTGCAATATTTACAAACGTTTGGCTCTCGATAAAGACGTTGACTACCTGGAGAAAGGGGCATTGCCCAGCAGCGCTTATGCACCCCAGCATGCCCATAACTTAGCTTTCAGTGCTAAGTTGGAGCACTACACTTTATGAGATGTACGCCCGTAGAAAAGTCACAACAATTTCACATCCGAGTAGATAGGCACTTAACGTGAGAACAGTTGTTCGACAACAGTGCAAGAACGCAACTCACCCTGTCAGCTGCGAACAACAAAGGCTCTTGTGTACACAGTCAACTCGCAGCGCAGTACAAGATTAACACTTGAGGGCCACACTCCAAGCCGGCCTATCTGAATGACAAGTCATCGAAGGCGGCGTAATCAAAAACACTCACCGAAATCTCCACCTGCACAAACCCCCTGGAGATAGATATATGGGTCTTCCCAATTGGGTCTGTCTGCACGAGGCTCCGAGTGCCGAAGCCGCCTTCACCAAACACGCATTCCCTACTGGTGTCTAAGACAGAGTGCCCTGGTATCGCTCGTGGAGGGCCTGGGCAGGAGGTGACCTCGCGCCAAGCTGCAGATTCCTCACAGCAGTGAATTCCGGCGAGTGCAGCCCACCGCGGTGAAGGCCTACGCCTTACCACACACGCTGCAGGTTTTGTGCCTCTGCACTGTGCTTTAAAAAGTCGGTATGAATTTCTGGAAAAGTATGCACGTTTTGTTATGTTTTCCATCACAGTTCCAGTTTATATGGCACAAACGTGGGTTGATTACATTCAGTTAGGCACATTTCGCAGCACGGTTACAGAAATGTAATACCATTAATACAGGCAATTCCCTGGTTCTTGGTCTGGAACTGTGCTACAGGGTCATTCCGAGCAGCAGCACAGATACTTTGCTTCCTTCTCAAACACCACGGGATAACAAGCAAGAACAGCATTTGCAATGCAATAGGTCTCGCATTTGTTGGAGTTGGAGCTAATGACATTGTAAATGGCAATGTTTTTTAGTTATGTTTTTTAAGTGGAGTGATAATTTAAAGAAACAAGTAATGGATGGGACGAGGACTGGGGGGACCTCAGGGTAAGAAAATAGCCTTCATTTTTCGAATACCGATCAATAGCACTCACAAACTGTTTTGCTACTTTTAACATTAAAATGTTTACGGAGTCTGTAATCTTAACCACTTTCTAATCTACAACTATGGTGCGCTCCTTTGACGAGATAGAATTAGTTTGGTTGGAAACCCCTAGTAAGTAGCTGGAAGTGCAGCAACTTTCTTTTTTTCTTTCTTTCTCTCTTTCGTTCTCTCTTTCTCTGTTCAATACAACTACACACCTATAAGTCATTCCACCCAGTCTAGCCTTCATTATTGTTTTCATCTATACAATCCTCTACCCGTCTATCCAGCAACCCACCCATTCATTCAGGGGGTGTATGTATAATTGGAGCGTATCGCGTCCCTTCTGAACTTAACAGAAAATCTTATTTCATTCGTTTTAAATAAAGATCCCCTTTCTAAGTTCCTGGATGCTCACATTTTGTATTGCTCTGTGTGGTAATGAGCGATGTGGGGCGAAAGAGAGATGTGATGATGGCGAGAGAGGAAAGAGGGCGATGGCGAGAGAGACAGGGCAAGAGAGTCACATAGAAACAGGGGAGAGGGAAAGGAGGACCGAGGCAGAGAAAGCGGATGAATTTAGAGAGAAAGAGAGAGAGAGGTGCTCTTCCTTAGTTCTGCGTTCGCTGCGTCTATTCTCCTGACTGAGACCCCGCATATGCCTGCATCTCTCACGCTCTTATTTACCTGTCAGACATTGGCTTATCTGGCATTTTGTCAGTGAGGAATCCGTCCTCCGCCGCCCTTGTTTCCCGAGACTGCAGACACCTAAGTGACTCATTAGTCACCAAAGCAGATCGCAAAAAATGGCCCCAGCTGCGGAGACGCGCCCGGTCTAATTAAATGAATTGGACGGCATCAGATGAGAGCGGTCAGACGGCTCCTCGGCGCTAAAAGCTGCAGACGCAGGGAGCTCAGTTTGAATTAGCATTCAACGGAGACCGCAGGAGCCCCGCTGCCACATGCTTTATGCTGACTTTTTTTCTATAAATCGACAAGGAACCAGCTCTTCCCCGCCCCCACCCACACCGTCCCTGTACCACCCCCGCCTGTCTTCTCTTCTCACTCTCCCGAAGCCAGCAGAACACCCCCCTCCGTCCCCCAGCTGATAAACCTTCCCTGATGGGGGTAACCGCAGTGTCAGAATGTGAAGATGGAAGGCAAACGCCAGGGCTGTGGGACACTTGCGAGGGCATACGCCACCTACCGGCGGTTACTATTACTTTTGTTCTGGCTGACTAAATATCGATGCTAGCCGTCCCGTTATTCGTGTTCCCGCATTAAAAAATGTTTATAAAATTTGCGTTATTATCGACAGCGAACTCTGCCTCTCGGCGTATTCGTGCACGAATTCTCCCCTTAAAAGTCAAAATACGTGGAAATAAAGCAGGGTGCCCGCACGTCCTCGTTGCAAGCAGTCTCAGCCCCCCGCCGCTACCGGATCGCATCAATCATACACAGGCTACGCTGTTGCAAGTTGTCCACATCCCGGGGAAGGAGAGCCGAGCAGCACAAAGGCGCAAAACTGCATGATGGGCTGGCTTACTGCGGGGGAGGCAGAAAAATACATTTTAAAAAAAACACCTCAATCAACGTCCGATCGGACACGCCGAGATAACCGCAACTCTGCTTTCAAACCTTTACGAAACGGGCATCAAAGTGCGATATTAATTAGCTCGGGAATAAGTACAGTAGACAAAACAATCCCATGTGTTTGAGATAAAAGAGGAAAAACCAGTGGTGCGCGCGCACCACAGAGGAGCGGGAGGGGCGAGGGAGCCTGTCGTCTGTGCCGCGCGCTGATGCGCATCCTAGACACAGACGGGAATGGGCGGAGCAAAGGCGGGACATGCGCCCGCCTTTGCCCAATTGCGTGCCGTTTAAAAAAAAAAAACGCATGTTACAGCCAATGCCAGGCTTTACAAAGCTAACCACACGCACAAGCGTGTGGTTAGCTTTCTAAAGCCCATACAAGAGGTCTCGCGCTGTGCGCGCTGTGCGAGCAGTGCTGCGCACTGCAACGCTAGGCGCGAGACCTCAAAAATGGCAACGAAGCGGGCTCGTGGAGGAGGCGGGGCTTTAGGTCTGCTTGGTGGGGGGTGGCAGAAATACACCTAAGGGTGAAGACCGCACAGACGCGGAGGGCGGTGGCATCTGCGCGCACCATTTAATTAATGATAAAGCCACGGCCGGCGAGGTGCAACGACGGCGAGACAAACGTAATAACCTAACCAACAAATCATCACATCCCAGGCGCAGTGATGTGTGCAGTGCTTGCTTGCTTCGCAGAAGGGGCCCCTGGTACGCGGGGGCCCCACCGCAACGCGGGGGCTGCGGGGGCCTGTATTACGCCCCTGAGTGGCACCAACTGTATGGAATCCTCCAATAACCCAAGAATAGCTCCCCATGACAGTCACAATGGGAACTGCTCTGTGGGAGCCCAGAAAGCCCCTACATACCCTATTTTCCTAAGGCCATTGGCACTTACTGTTAGCATACCTGCAAGCCCCTGTCCCATAGCAGTTACTTATCCAAACATTCCTAAATGCATTGACTCACTCTTGCATTGGCACAAATTCAATAACCAATAAAGAATCACATGAATGCATAAATCATGTATGTTGGAAAGAGGCCTTGTGTACATTTCTACAGTGTATGCTGCAAACAAGAAAATGTAGTCTGAAATGTGTCAACACAAGCAGATAGGACCACTTGATGTTGCTTTCCCTTTCAAAAAGGCACCACTCTTTCAATTAGTTAGAGATGTAAGCGTAAATACTAGACTGGCCCTTCCAATGGCTTATCTTATACCTAACGTATTTGAAAACTGAAAAAGCTTTGAACTGGGACACTTGCATGTGAAGTATCCTGCTTCAGGGTCAGTGTACCAAAAAGTCTCCAATTTCCTCTAATGATAAGTTACTGACCTTAAGACTGAAATGTAAATAATTTCATCAGCTACATTTTTTTTTTTAGATTGGCAGTGTGAAAAGCAGTGTTGCTTAGCGCAAGGTTACTTTTTACCTTGGCAGATACGTGGCTGACAAGCACAAGTCTACTTTTGCTGCTGCATTCGTAATGCAAGTGGTGTACATAAGGTATTTTATTTTAATTTAGCATAGCATACAACTCAATAATAACCAGTTCAGGCATGAAGCATCACTCATCATTATTTGCAGCAAAAAAAAAAAAAGCTCATCCCGTAGCAGGGTCCAGAAAGAACAAAGATATGTGTTGATCTTTCATGTAGGTTCCACATTCTTTCTGCCTGCAATAGCAAAGCAAGGCAGACAAGTGCAGTCTCCCTCAGTGTTGGAGCCCTGCCAAGTACCATGCATCAGAGGTTAGACTAACGCATTTTGGACCAATCTCCAGCATCACCACTAGGATATGAGATTGTCACGCAGTCAGTGGAGCACATAAGCTGATGGTTTTTATGGTCTGGTTTGACAGCGCAGCTGTCGCCAGACAATTATGTGAGCATCATTAAAGATGGGCTTTGACGCTGCCCACATTTTAGGAGGCAGGGGTACATGTTTTGATTGGGGAGAAGTTGTGTGCTTCCACAAAAAAGTGCCTGCCCTTCACATAGCTGTAATCATTTTATTTATCCAGCTGCCTGAGCTTGAATTTTCAGGTGCACACACATGAAATTGTAAAGCTATCAAAGAGCCATAGATAACTAGATAATATATGGTGTTTTTCTCTGCCAGCAGCACAGATGGTCATTAACCTGTAGTCATTAACCTTCATGGATTTTTAGCTCTGGCTTGAAAGTGCAACTTTCACCTGACGATCTAACCTACACCAATATTATACAGTTCTTTGCTTCCACACAAATACATATCCATGAAAGTGTTACACAGTAACATTGTAAGTAGCTGTCTCCTGGGCTCCTCTCCTAATGGCATGAAAGTGTCACACAATAACATTGTAAGTACCTGACTCCCGTGCTCATGAAAGTGTCACACAGTAATATTGTAAGTAGCTAGCTCCGGTGCTCCTCACTTGTGGCATGAAAGTGTTACACAATTACATTGCAAGTAGCCGTCTCTTGTGAATCTCTCCTTATTGCATGAAAGTGTTACACTGTAACCAGGGCTTTAAGTGGGAAAAAAAAACTGGGGGTGCTCTAAAAGGGGCGTGGCAAATCTCTTCAAGGGGTGTGGCCTACCCGAGTAGGGGCGTGGTCTAAATCAAGATAACTAGCATTGTGTGCTTAAGAAAATCATGAAGTCGCATCCAGCAAAGGATAATAAAATAGGCAAAAAGCAGTAACCCACTGACCTATTTACATTATGTGCACTTTGTGATCTGCATGGTTCATGTTCTTAGCAGTGGACACATTAACCCTCTGCGCTTCCTTTCCATGAGTCAAAACGTCCACTAGACAAAACACCATCTCTCTCTACTAAAAACATTAATCACTGGAGTTATGACATTTTTATTGTTGCCGAAAATTGTTGGAGGTCAGGAACGAGGCAGCAAGTGCTTTTAAAACCATATTATACTTGCAAACACGACGCCCCCACCTGAAGTTAGCGCCAGCCCCGGTCCGTGCAGTTAACAGTGGTGGGGCCGGGTAAGGGGGGATTTCGAGGGACGATGCTGAGAGAAAATTAATTATTTATTTAATTTTCCCTCTGCATCGTCCCTTGAAATCCCCCCTTACCCACTGCTGTTAGCTGCACGGATCGCGGGTGGTCAGCGCCTGGTGCGGTCGCACTGCCCTAGAGCCACCCTGCTCAAGGGTCCTTTGACCTCAGTGACAGAGTCACTGTCACTCTATGGTGTGCTGCTTCTTAGGCCTGCCTGCAAGACTGGAGGTGAACTTCAGAATAAATTGTGGCGGACAGGCCTTCAAGGTTAACCCACACATGCCACTGCTAGGGTCCACCTGCTGGTGCTAAGACACCAGGGCTTTTAAGATCTTGCGGGGCCTTCTAAGGTCTAGCATGGGAATGTGCTCCCTCAGCGGGAGTGGTCTGGTGGACTGGTCATGAAGGCTGAACCTGGTTCCCCAGTTCCGAATTCAGCAGCTCTGACCATAGTGCCACATCCTCTCCCCCACTGAACACCATACTGCTCCACTGAGAGAAACTTGCACTGCACTGACCCGCTATAAACACCTGGATGTGACTCAATTCAAATTACGCACTAGACAAGAGCAATATGCTGCCTAAAAAAATAATTAACAACATCCTAGAAAAACAAACATTCATAAGAAATGCAAGATTAAGTAAAGCATGTGAAATGTAAGCAGGAACAACATGGTTACCTTTTTCTTTTTACACTCATTATTCAGAAATTAGTGAGTGCTTTTGCCTGAAAAGTTAAGGCCATGACTCAAAGAGAGACGAGAAAACAAAAGTAGCGCTTCACTGGCAAACACTGTAAAGTGGCGCTAATGTGTTTAGGTGTGAATAAATCAATCTGGCCACCTTGTAACCACTCTGTCTTGCTTTAGCTAGTTACTTTTCATATTTTGAATGTTTTAGTTCTCTCCCCCAGGCTGCACTTAGAATTTGAAAAAAGTCAGAAAAAGAGGACGTTTCCAGCAGTGTTTTTCGTTTTTGGATCCATTTCACAGGGGAGCAAATAAACGAAAGGAGGAAAGAGAAGGTAATACCTGTTTCTAAAAGTCTCGGTTTTCACTAAATGAGGAGGAGCGAGACAGAAAGAGAGGGAAGAGGGGGAACAAAGAGGGCAGCACTTACCTATCAAGATACGGCTCCACAGGTGAGAAATGCTGAAACCAATTTCCCGACCCCTCCAATTCAAAACACGGCGTCCAATTCATCCAATTCAAGCAACAAATAAATAAAAAATAAAAATACATGTGAAGAATGCTAGAACTGTGTAAACTATTCTTAAATTGTTTTGAAAGCAAACCGAGGATGTGATGTGACAGCGTAAGCAACAATAGGTACCTTTTGGGGTTGCAAAGTCAGCGGCCTTGAGGAACTGCTTTCCCACCAGCACGTACTATGAGTATTTCTCAATCGGGAGAGAGAACACTACTAACTTCCACTGCAAACGAGAGTAATTAAAACATTAAAAATTCGGATTATTGCCTGTAAGAGAAATGGAAAACCAAAACGAGTTGTCGGAGCTAAATGTGTGCCTCGGGCCGGGTTGCGTCTGGGTTCTTGACTTGAAACTATATTTTTTGAGCCCAGAGCTGGGCGACGCTTACCATTTTGAGCCTTCCGGGTCCTGGCTGTATTTGGATGTAGAAGAGAGGAGGGGGAGGGGGTGGCACTTACTGATCCCAGCAGGGCTTTAACGGCCGCTCCCACTCACCGTATAGTCTGACGTCACAGCCACAGAGAGGAAGCATTTCCATGACAAACCTTCCGGCAATTGTGCATCAGGTAGTCACAACAATGTTTTGTATGATGTATTGCATTGTATTGTAATTGCATTTGTATAGCGCTTACTACCCCTGACGAGGCGTCAAAGCGCTTTTCGGCGAGTAGTGTTGAATTAGTATAGTGAAACAGCCGCGAAAATAGAGCCCGATAGAGACCCGTTTCGAGGGCCCCAAAAAAAAACTGCCGGTGCTCAGACCCGGACGGACCCGGCCCACTTAAAGCCCTGACTGTAACATTGTAAGTAGCCGTCTTCTCTGCTCCTCTCCTACTGCCATGAAAGTGCTACACAGTAGTTTACATCATTCTGCCACAGGGTAGTGGCTGCTAGATCGCTACATTAGTCATCACGGATATCTTTAAACTCTTACAAAGGTCAGTTAAAAGAATTTGCAATATTTAATATTTTTCTCTCCAAGGATGGGAAAGGAAAAAATGTTTAATCCATGTTCATACTCCATTGCAATGCCAACTCCAGTCAATCATTATGGGAAGGTGGTAAGTCCATAACATTTCTGCCTATGTGTCATGTCTTACGTAACTGCAGCGCTTAATTTGCAAAACAATAAGTGCCAGGGCTCTGGTCAGGAGGCCACTGCAGCTTGCACCACATATTGCCCCTGCCATGCTGTCACTGAAAGTAACAACACAACAACTAACCATCACACTCCTACAAGTGTGACAATCCCGACTATTTCAGGCCCCTAAAGCTACAAGAATGGCTTGGGTGGCAGATAAGTCATTAGGTCTCGGCCTGCACCTGCGCTTGCGCTGGTCTGGCCGAGAGTTTTAGTAAGCGGGTTTTGGAAGTGCAAACCCACTGGCTTTCGGCTGGCGACCAGCTTGCGTTCACGATGGCGTGCACGCGCGCAGCTGCCATCTGGGTTTCCTATCTCTTCCTCATTTCCTCGTCATGGCTCATTAACTCTCTGGACTCTGATGTTTCAATCACAGCAGCAGCTCACATTACCAACTGAGGCCCTGGACTACAGTCACATGAAAAACAACAGCGATTAGCATTGAAATGCAAGCTTTTTTTGTCTAGTTAGAAATATTGCTTCGGTGGGTTGATTTCACCTTATATCGCTATTTGTTTTATATTGGGAGTCACAGCCTAATTACCAGTATTTTTGTCTCACTCTGTTTTTTTAAAAATATTTATTCGCGCAAAGCACAAAGCTATATTTAAGGTTACTTTTTCTGCGTCACTTCTTCACTCTATTTAAACTCCACTCTTAGTGTCTCTCTCTCTCCCCTCTCTAATTCTCTCTCTACTTAATTAACTCTCCCCTCTCTATCTTTTTTAGCCTTTCATTCTCTTTCACCCCTTTATCTGTTTCTCTTTCAAACTCCTTCATTCACTCTCTCTCCCCTTCTTTCTCTCTCTCTATCCCGCTCCACTCTTTATTCTATGTACACCCTTTCTCTCTCTTTCTCTCTCACCACCCTCTCTAATTGGGCATTATATCTTCACTCTATCTCTCACTCGGCAACACCACAGCATCACTCAGCATCACCACAGCATCACTCAGCGCAACCACAGCATCAATCAGAGCCAGCACAGCATCAATCAGAGCCAGCACAGCATCACTCAGCACCAACACAACATCTCTCAACGCCATCACAGCATCACTCAACGCCATCACAGCATCACTCAGTGCAACCACAGCATCACTCAGTGCAACCACAGCATTACTCAGCATAATCACAGCATCACTTAGCGCCACAACAGCATCACTTAGCGCCACCACAGCATCACTTATCGCCACCACAGCATCACTCAGCGCCACCACAGCATCACTCAGCGCCACCACAGCATCACTCAGCGCCACCACAGCATTACTCAGCAGCACCACAACATCACTCCACGCCACCACAGCATCACTCAGCACCACCATAGCTTCACTCAGCGACACCACATCATCACTCAGGGCCAACACTGCATCACTCAGCACCACCACAGGATCACTCAGCACCAGCACAGCATCGCTCAGCACCAGCACAGCATCGCTCAGCACCACCACAGCATCGCTCAGCACCACCACAGCATCGCTCAGCACCACCACAGCATCGCTCAGCACCACCACAGCATCGCTCAGCACCACCACAGCATCGCTCAGCGCCACCACAGCATCACTCAGCGCCACCACAGCATCACTCAGCGCTACCACAGCATCACTCAGCGCCATCACTCAGCGCCACCACAGCATCACTCAGGGCCACCACAGCATCACTCAGGGCCACCAGAGCATCACTCAGGGCCACCAGAGCATCACTCAGGGCCACCAGAGCATCACTCAGGGCCACCAGAGCATCACTCAGGGCCACCAGAGCATCACTCAAGGCCACCAGAGCATCACTCAGGGCCACCAGAGCATCACTCAGGGCCACCAGAGCATCACTCAGGGCCACCAGAGCATCACTCAGCACCACCACAGCATCACTCAGCACCACCACAGCATCACTCAGGGCCACCACAGCATCACTCAGGGCCACCACAACAATATCACTCAGGGGCGCCACCACAGCATCACTCGGCGCCACCACAGCATCACTCGGCGCCACCACAGCATCACTCTGCGCCACCACAGCATCACTCTGCGCCACCACAGCATCACTCTGCGCCACCACAGCATCACTCGGCGCTACCACAGCATCACTCAGCGCCACCACAGCATCACTCAGCGCCGCCACAGCATCACTCAGCGCCGCCACAGCATCACTCAGCACCGCCACAGCATCACTCAGCACGGCCACAGCATCGCTCACCGCCACCACAGCATCGCTCAGGGCCACCACAGCATCGCTCAGGGCCACCACAGCATCACTCAGCGCCACCACAGCATCACTCAGCGCCGCCACAGCATCACTCAGCGCCGCCACAGCATCACTCAGCGCCGCCACAGCATCGCTCAGCGCCGCCACAGCATCGCTCAGCGTCGCCACAGCATCACTCAGCGTCGCCACAGCATCACTCAGCGCCGCCACAGCATCACTCAGCGCCGCCACAGCATCACTCAGCGCCGCCACAGCATCACTCAGCGCCGCCACAGCATCACTCAGCGCCGCCACAGCATCACTCAGCGCCGCCACAGCATCACTCAGCGCCGCCACAGCATCACTCAGCGCCGCCACAGCATCACTCAGCGCCGCCACAGCATCACTCAGCGCCAAGATATTATCACTCATCGCTACCACAGCATCACTCAGCGCCAAGATAATATCACTCCGCACCACCACAGCATCACTCAGCACAACAGCAGTATCACTCAGCACAACAGCAGTATCACTCAGCACAACAGCAGTATCACTCAGCACAACAGCAGTATCACTCAGCAAGACCTGAGTATCATTCAGCATCACCTCAGCATCGTCTCCGCAACAGTCACCACCACCACCACCACTACCACCTCAGCATCACTCAGCACCACCTCAGCCTGCTCTCGGAATCTGGCATCTGTTGATTCTCCCCTAACGTCTGGCCGCTGCTAGTGTTATAATATAGGTACTAGTTCCCAACCTTCACCCTCCGATTGTTTATGCCCCCTCAAAAAAAAAGCTTTAACAAACAACCTTTGCAATAGGCAGAAACAAGTTGCCAGCTTTGCAAGAACAAAAGAAAACTGAGGAAATTTTTATTGTAAATACTTTTTTAATATGGTCGTTCAGTTTTACATAATGCCTTCTTGGTCATATATAAAGTAACAAAAATGATTCTGACACTTTTTTTATTATAACTTTTCAGCATGCTGCACAGCAGCCACACTTCTCTACAGCACAGCTTGAAGACATTGGCAAAGTCAATAGCTCTGGCTAAACACTTATAAGGCCCCAAAGGCGAGACCTATTGGCTATGCCAATGCTTGTTTTTAATGTATATTGAATTAAAAATGAACTGCTGTTGTGGTCATCTCTAAATAAGCCAGACAGCGCCACCTTGTGCAGATTCTCACAAGCTCCGGTGTTGACAATCAAGTGCCGGTGCCGAGCAGCGGGAACCACCGGCTCAAATTAAGCACTTCGTAACTGACACCTTCCACTGGATCTGGCTTTTCAGCCATGAACACTTTGCATTCAGGGAAGTAGAACAGTCAACACCCATAGACTCTTCAGAAGCACTGTTGTGGTGTTAAGGCCATTTCTAGAGTATATAATCGACAAAAAGGTGCATTTTTGACATCTATCCCTTTAAATGAATGGAACTGGTTTGGTTTTTCTCACAACAAATTGTCACTTAACGTGCCACACATAATGCCTTAAAATGCACACTGAAAATCTGCTGATGTCATACATAAGCAAAATAAAAACTTGGCAGCTATGTCGGATGGTTCTGTTTGTGTTCCCATTGGCTAAAGTATTGTGCTGCTCAGCATGGCCATGTCCACTGTTGCCATGGAATGGACCTGTTGCGTCCGTTCAAATGTGTCTTCCATTTGTAAGATGGCAAGACGTCATGGGTGACAGGAGGAATGGAGGGACAAGCAAATCATACATGCACTGAACACGGAACAAGAGTCTGATAATAGTTTATTTAAATTTAAGATCACAGAGTCCAGACTACAGCGGCACCTCCAGTGGTCGCACACCAGACTCAGCTGTGCCTTGCTCCCAATGCCACTGCTTTTAACTTTTTAACTGTCCCTAAGCCTGCTTTGTGTCCCAAACGTCCGTGAGCCCTCTCTCGCTCTCTCTGACAGGGATGGCCGAAGGAAAATGTCACTCTGCTCTTTTCTGTGTGAGATGTCACGTTGTGTCTGACATCATATTACATTTTTGCTGCTTGTTTTAGCGCATTTCTGGTAATTCACAATGTGCACCATCCCTTGCATTTCTCCAATTAATTTATGGCCCTCTCATCTTCTTATTCTGTCCACTGTCTGGCCTTGCCTAAGGAGAGGTCAGCTGTTATGCGAGTTCCCGGCATCCAAAACGCTACTTTCATCCAGGTGTCAGCCACTGCCCCAATTTCCTTACACATATAAAGATGCAGCCACCTGTACTCTGGCCTCTGACAGGAATGTGTAGCAGGCTTTCTGACCATCCCCACACACAAACAGCCTTTCGCCCTATTAAGTGGACCACATCTGCATAGGAGTCACTAGGAGTGGAGAGAGAAAGGAACAAACAAAAGATAAGAGGGATGGAAGTGATGGGAGGGATGTGAGAGGAAGAGAAAGATAGACAAAAGGGAGAGAAAGAGGACTGAAAGAAGGAAAGGAAAACAGGAGGACATAGATGAGTGGAGAGGAAAGAGAGGCACAACATGAGGAATATATGATATTGCAACGCATGCAACTACAACGCGGTCAGTACAACGACCGCATTGTTACCACGCGTACCGTTACAACGCAAGTCATTACAATGACTCGCTGTAGGGGGGGCGCTGGAGTTTGGAATAGTATAATTTACTATTCCAACTCCAGTCTGTGAAAGTCGTTGTAATGACTTGCGTTGTAATGGTATGCGTGGTAACAACGCGGTCATTGTACTGACCACGTTGTAATGGCACCGCGTTGTACTGACAGCCTTTTAAACGCTGTTTCCCAACATGAGAGGGAGAGACAAAGCAGGAGAAGAACAGTGTGAAAGGAAAGTTGAAGTAACAAACTGATAAGCTGATGGTGAAGGGAGGAGAAGGGCAAAAGGAAAATGGAGACAGGTAGAAAGTAGGAGACAAAGAGAGATGCAAGTTGAGATGATGAAGGCCGTATGAGGTAGACAAGAGGAAAATGGTGAGGAGGGAGGAGATGAGAGCTAGAGAAGTAGAATTGAAGGAATAGAGTGAGAGGGCAAGAAATGAGAAATAAGGATGAAGACATAGAAAACACCAGAGGGAGAAGAGGGAAGAAAAAGGAAGAGTATTTATTTAGTGAAAGGATAAGAATTATGCATTTGAAAAAGTGAATGGAAGCTGAAGGGAACAGAGAAAATGAAAAAAGAAGGTGAGAAATTAATGTGGAGAGAAAGGATGCAACAGAGTGAGGGGTGAATGGTAAAGCAACATATGAAGAAGGAATAGTTTTTTTGTATGCAACAGAGAGGAATGAAAGATAGTACCTCATTCCTTTTTGGGTCAGCAATTCAGGAACTTCATTTATAGTAAATGTTAAATCTGAGGAGTAGTCTGCAGTCACCAGTGGAATTTCCTTCACCCCAGGGATTAGTTTGGCAGAGGAAATACCGTTGGAATCAGGTAGTTCTGTGACAGCCCATGGTGTCAGCAGCAGCCTCGGTGATCTTCCAATAGGCGCAGCTGTTAATGGTGCAACAGTCACAGCTGCACCAATCACCAGGCGCCTGATAGCCCAACTGAACCGTGTTTACTGGGGTCTTTTACTACCCATGAGGTATTTTCCTTGTCTGCAGTAGGCCCCATTGCTCCTTGCTTTAGCATTATCTTTACCCCTGTGTTTGACTCTTGACAGACTGATGTACAGCAGGAAAGGCTACGCATTTATCCTCCTTCATACTGTGCCTATGTGTGGCCATAAGTCTTTTGTTGCTCTTTGTAGCCCTGCTATACAAACACACTGACCACCTGGCTCTAACTGTCCCAGGTTGAGAATACTTCGAGCAAGCCTCCACAAAGGGACATGTGCTCCATCTGAGCACTATCAATTTCATAACTCTAAAGTGCACTTTTAAGGTCACTTTTAGACCAGTGAATTTAAAAAAACTGGGCAACATCTGAAATGAATCTATCCTACCTTGATCTCATGATAGAATGTCATTCAAACTGTGACACATAAGGCACTGAAATGTCACACTTAAGCATGCTGAAAACATAGAAATGACACACAAACAAATTGAGAACTAGGCAGCTATAATGTTAGTCTCAGTATCTCTTGCTTGTCTTTTATATGCCTGAAACTCATAGCTAAAACAGAAGACAGACTAAAGCTCAATGCACCACTAACCAAAAAGTCTTGAACGTAGCGACCATCCAGGAAAGCAGCAGCACACCTTGCAAAACATCCACAAATTTGTATTTAATGATGTTATCCTCAACTTACTGGACTATTAACATTAATTTAAAAGTGCAACATTCAGTTTTGGAAAGCTGTTTTTTAAAGAATAAAATACATTTAACATATAAAAAAATTCTTAGGGAATTTAAAAAGAACAGGACACCTAGTCGTTTCACAGAACTTGAAAGGCTATGGCAGCCACCTTGGATTGGGACCTTTTAACTAAGGAAGTATGAGTTCAAGTGCTTATTTATTCTCGAGTAATGAACGCCACACAATATTTCCCCTGAATCTGTGGATCAAAATACAATGTATTAAAAATGAAATAGATAAAAAAGTTTTGCTACAATAAAACGCTTTCAAAATATACATTAATCACATACACAGTCTTAACACCCATGTTGTTTAGCTTTGTCACAACATGCTAGGCTATGGTAGCCACACTGGACTGGCTGCTTATTTGTGATAGCAAAGAAGAGTTTATTCCTTTAGCAACAATCTCCACAAATGATGCTTCTTGTATCTGCTCACCAGTGTGGATGTCTCCCCAAAGCTTGTGTAATACACAACAGATGCCTAGAGGACCACAGTACAGAGCAGTGTTGAATATTACTCCATTGGCTATTAGTACGCTGGAAGATGACATAATACGTGAAAATGGCATTACTCAAGTGTCTCCTACCAGTGGCGGCTCCTCCGCTAAGGAGCTTCAACCCACTGACTTCAATAGGAAAAATAAAATGATAATAATGTATCGTTATTATCATTTTATTTTTAGGTCGAGCAATCGAGACCTCTTGTATATACTTTAGTATATACTTATATGTGTATGTACTTTATGGGCTCTGGAGATCAGCCCTAGGACTTGTCTGCTTCCGCTTAGGGACTTTTTTTTCTGTTCAACTGCCTCTATTTAACTGTCTTGATAGAAAACGACCAGTAGAGGTCAGTAAAATACCAGAATAATTTTCTAGATTCCAGTCCATAGAAATCGTCATCCTAGAGCACCCGTAGACAGTAATATTTTTTTCAAAACGTTTTATTTTTAGTGAAATGAGCACCGAAGGCCCTGATTTTATCTTAAAAACAGAGCTTTGGACTATACAATTTCCCACTGAAAGGCAATATTTCTCTCCATGTGTTCCCATACCTGGCGTGTCATGCAGTTTGGTGCTTACTTTCCCTCCATGTTAAAGAACAGTAGATGTTTCAGCATCCAGGCTAATGTGCTGCATAGCTAAATGCATATAAGGTCCCAAAGGCGAGACAAATTGCTTTGCAAATGCTTGTTCCTATTGAAGTGGGTAGCTCTCGGGGCAGGGCTGGCCAGAGCAGGGAGAGGAGTGGTTTGCACTCCTTAAGTGCGCATGACTGCTTGGCACAGTCCTGCGCACTTTGCATCTTCCCCACCAGGCTTGCTTTACACAGCCTGGTGAGGAACATGCAAAGCCTCCCAATCCCCGTCTGAGCGCTGTTGTTAGGCGCTCAGACCAATCAAAATGCTGCTGGGAGCCCGGGTGCTTCCTGCTCCTTCCTGCAGCCAGCGGAGACAGGAAGAAGAGGGCGGAGAAGAGGCGACAGCCGGCCCAGGTAAGTGTTTTTTTTTAAATTTCATTCCTTCCCGCACTCCCCTTCCCCCGTAACTCCCCCCTTCACCATTCTCAATCGGTAGCAGCCGCTACTGCCACCTGCCACTAACAGTGAATGACTGTACTGATGGCTGATCCAAAGCACAAATCACAATAGCGAGAAAGTCAGTGCTTCAAGCGGGATGATTCTTTCACCCACTCTATGAATGCAGTCTGGTGGGTGAATCTAAACTGTGACTGACACTCCAACAGACCAATGAGCGATGGTTGTATGTCAGAATATTGCTAGCAAAAATATCATATAATAAAAATATTGTGTTCCAAATATTGTTAACAAAAATATTATCCCATTGGGTGTAGATTTTCTATTACTAGCTTCAATGCACACCAGTTTTGTAAATGATATTTGACAAACAATATTTTGGTTACAATACCCTGGTTCCATACCTGTCTGAAGGTGGCTGACTATAGCCCCTTTCACTATATGACAATACTACTATTGTGATGTATTTTTCTAAATTACATTAACCTGGCAAGACAGATAAAGCATAGAAATGTAACCTGCATTTAGAACTATTGAAATAAAGTCACAGGGTAACAGAAACAAATGTTCTCATATTTTAAAGATTTTATTTAT
Organism: Calotriton arnoldi; assembly: GCA_963921515.1. Taxonomy (NCBI): domain Eukaryota; kingdom Metazoa; phylum Chordata; class Amphibia; order Caudata; family Salamandridae; genus Calotriton; species Calotriton arnoldi. The sequence goes on from CAWUFW010013939.1 coordinate 225,261, forward strand.
TCATGGCTATGTCACACGATTTAACCATGATTTGTGAATGTTTATATATGTGTATATATTAATGTGATTTTACACACAGTGAATGGTGCACATAAATACTCAGGAGATGACATGTCCCACTTAATAAACAAAAATGTAAGCAAAGACTCTGTTCCTTTACCTTACTGGAGAAGAGGTCCATAGACTTTTCTCACTCTCCCAGCCACCGGCTCAATTGATGATTGCAGGGCTCTGCAGGCTGCTTTGAACTTGCAGTTTGAGCCCCATATTTACCCCAATTAAGAGAAGAGAGAGATATCCAACCACAAGCCAAGCAATGTGTAAACAAGTCTACTGAGGATACAGGCACACTATTTCACAGGGATAACTCAAGGCTGCTTCCCCTCTAAACTACCATGACTAATAGTAAAAGCTGCTTCCCCTCTAAACTACCATGACTGATAGTAAGAGACCCCATAATGATGCTGCAAACCATGCTTCTCATGAACTTTCAAAGGCCTGTGAGTTAGAGATTGAGACATTCATCATGTCTGAACTGGAGGAGTCAGTGAGTGGCCTCCTCCTATTCAAATTAGAAAACTCAGCTAGGAATGTATTTTCTGTGCATTTAGAGCAGAGATTAAGTTAACAAAGCTATTAGACAGGTGGCAGGCTGTTTTTACAAGGAGCGCACTGACAGCTCAAATATGGCTCCCCATGCAAGTGAGATGAGGGTCATATAGTGGACGTAAGGGGTTTGGCTATATCATCAGAGAAGTGATGTATTAGGACAATGGATCCCAAACTGTGCACCGTGGCTCCCTGGGGAGCCGTCAAACCTAGCCAGGGGATCCGCGCACCAAGCATTTGATGTTGATGGAGGTGTTGGCTTCAGTTAAACTAATTAGACTTAAACGCATGATGTCGATGATTTGTAAGTGACCTGCCTAAAGCAGTAAACGTAGTGCTTGATTGATTGCATGTCGAGGGAGATGACCTCCATATTTCACTGGATCCCCACATTCCAACACTCCCAAAGTAAGTGGAAGATGCCTGATTTAATTTGTTACTCATTAATAGTTTCGTTTTTTTCCAAATGCATTTTACACCAATGCAAGTTATCAGGAAAGTACAGTTGTCCTGTCTATTAAACACACTAAGTATTATTAAGTATTGACATTTGTACTTGAATCATAGGTACTTCCAGTACACATTTTTTTCAGTACACATACATTTCCAGACAGGCCTGCTCTCCTTGAGCACAGGGAAGTAAAACATGATATACGGCATAATGCTAACATTTAGAAGCAAGAAAGGAGGGATGTTTAAAAAAAAAAAATCAGAGGAATTTGTTTTACTTGCATTGATTTGGAGGCAATTTTAGGGAGGAGACAGCAAAAATAAAGCTGTATGTGGTTTAAAAATCGTGAGCCACCCTGCTGAGACAGGTCTGTTGGCACGTATGACATGGGTAGAAATGGAAGTGCATACAAATATTCTTCAAGCGCAGAAACACTTTGGCAATGGGGCCTACATGCATAGGGATGCTATCTAGCACTGTAGGTAGGATACAAAAGTTTGAAAGGGTACTCTAAAAAAGGTATGGGCAAAGAAGTGTAACTAGGAATATTTTATTAGAGGCGCCGCCTTAGTAATACGAAACACCCTGCGTATAGGATTATAATACCTTCATCAGCTTCATCCCAATTATTTTCAGGGAGAAAAATGCAAGTACTCCCGAGGCCAGGCTTACATCTCCCCCACCCTTCGAAAAAAGTAACAGTGGGGAGCCACGGGCAATGGCCAGTGGGTCAAGGGAGCCGTGGGTCGAAAAATTTTGGGAACCACTGTCTTAGGACTATACTTTAGAACTATATCTGTTCCCCTAAAACAAATTACTTGCCACAGCAGTAGGAATCAAGTGTCCTCAGTCAAAGTCACATCCAAATAGGTGGAGGGCCCAATGATGAAGCATGCCACACTTTGGGCCTGATTCACAGAACTAACTTACGTCAAAAACGTAAAGTTAGTACTTTTAGTATTCATAGAATACACTTACCACTACTAACTTTATGTCCGCTCTCGGGCCGGAGATTCCGCCTCGCGGCGGAGATTCCGGGCCGAAGCGGAATTTCCACCTCCGGGCCGGAATCTCCGTTATTGGGCCGGAATCTCCGCCTCCGGGTCGGAATACCCGCATTTAGGCCGTTTGAGCATTTCAAATGCCATGAAACGGCCTAAATGCGGGTATTCCGGCCCGGAGGCGGAGATTCCGGCCCAATAACGGAGATTCCGGCCCGGAGGCGGAAATTCTGCTTCCGGCCCGGAAACTCCGCCACGGGGCCGAATCTCTGGCCCGAGAGCTGACATAAAGTTAGTAGTGGTAAGTGTATTCTGTGAATACCAAAAAGTACTAACTTTACGTTTTTGACGTAAGTTAGTTCTGTGAATCAGGCCCTACGTGAATATGAGATTGTCACCATTTTATATGTGATGAGCAGTAGGTGTGGAACTTTTCAATCAAGTAGCACCAACACAGGTCTTATCTGCTTTCTAGCCAGTAGGTATACTATCTTTGTTGTGGTAACATGAAAATTAGGGCCAGATGGCCCTAAACCAGTGGTGAAGTTGAAAGCTTCAAGAGAACATGAACAAATGAATATGCATTTCTGATATTGGATCAAAGCAGCACTGTAAATTCTGCATCAACCTTTGTTAAAAAGATAAATTCTACTGTATTTTCTCTGTTAGCTGCTTTTTTCACACATTCCGTGTTGGGAATGAACCTGCTATATGTAATATTTGAACAGGACAGAAGCATGTGTATGATGGAAGTATCCCATGTAAAAGGTAAAAGTTATTTAATTTTGTTTCCAGTCAGCACCGTTGGAAGAAGAGGGGCATGGCCATTATTCCAACTAAGTTTGGGATAAGCTTCACACTTCCCTTCCTGAATCAGGTGGGTAAACAATGAACAACACTTGTGTTTTTGGTAAGAAAGTCATTGTGCTCTAGTAGATTATCTATAAATATCAACTGGAGATTTTTGTTCGCTTAGAGATCAAGATGGGGTGGAGTCCAAGGCTGAGGTCATGGCACAAGCTAACACCGAGGGCCACTCTTATGTTGAAAGGGTTGCTCAAGAGTTATATCTAGCATTTGCCCACAACTGCTACCCAACCAACTCAATTAAATCAATACACATAGAAATTAGAATAATTTGACAGACAATGCCTGCCTTTACGCAATCTTAAAAAGTGTTAGGCAAACATCTTGCTCTTTGTATTCTTGCAGCTCATATGGACTACAGTCCATGGGCAGCCAACATAGGAGTGGTAGTGCAATTCTACTTGTTAGAACCAGTCAATGTACCAAATATTCTCACTCAAGAACACAATTATATATCCGGAACTGAACTAACCATTTACCTAACTCATCTCCAACCCCACAGTGGACAGATCACTGTAAAGCAGGAGTTCCTGACTTCATTTCAACATGCCTTAATTACTGCTTATCTTAAGATGCTCATAATTCCTGTGAATAGAGCACAGAGAACCCTGCCAATGTTCTGGAAACCGCTATATTTAATAGATTCATGTGAGATCATATCATCAATAAGGAGCTAGATTTATTGTTAACTGAGATCTAGTTGGATAATACTTTTATTGGCCTCCTCAAAGGCATTAACACATCACTAAATGCTTATTGGCGATCACGAGCATGATAAACTGCTGCGCAAACACCCTCTATAAACTCTGTGGACCACATTGAAAAAGAACAACAAGGAAAGCACATTCCAAAATCAGGACAAGACCAGGACATTAGAGAGAGAAATCCATGGGTGACTGTAAAATTATAGATGAAAAAGTGATCAATGGATACAAGGCAAAAAAAGTAGCAGGGTACAACTCAAACAATATCATATACTCCACAGGAAGAATGAATACATAGCTTGGATGCATGGGAAATATTTTGCCATGCTTGATAGATATGTTAAGGGAAATACACTGTCCAACACAATAGTAGTATTTTAAGATTTTGTAATGAAAAGTCATCAAATGAATTTAAAGAATTATTTTGGCCTTGGTATACCCTCTTCATCTTTTATGAATCTATAATTGTACCCTATAGAAAGCCTGTATATATAATCTAAGAATTACATTGCAATTGGGACTTTAACATTCCTCTAATGAGAAGCCACTACTTAACTAAACACGTCTTCATCAAAAAGAGTCCTACTGGTTTTAAGTTACTTCAAGTCACACTGGAGGCTACACTCTTGAGACTCTGCTTTAGTTGGCCAAGACTATTTGAATGATTTGCAAAAGTCTCATTGCTAGAGAAAGTCTCAACTTCACCTGTAACTATATAACTCTCTTATCGTAACTTCTCTTCTTAATCAAATGTATTCACAGGGGCGTAGCGTGGTTAGTAAGATTGGGGGAGGTGTAAGCTTTAGATTTCCTTACTATAAAGCTGTCATATCTTGTTAAAATATATTATGAGATGCAGGACATGAGAGGGGCTTAAGAGGCAGTGGAAAGAGAGATGAGTTTGGATTGTTTTTGGCATTTGAAACACAATTGTATTCAAACTAACCAAGTGTTAAGGCAGAGTGGAGAGAGAGAGAGAGAGAGAGAGTGTGTGTGTGTGTGTGTGTGTGTGTGTGTGTGTATGTGAGTGTTTTTTTCTGTGTGCATGTAAAAATCCAGGGTGAGATCCGACAAACACTGCACAATACCTGTCTGAAAGCACTTGTACCCAACTATTTACTACAGGATACAGTTTTTTAAGGGGGTGTAACTCCCCCAAACACCCCCTACCCCCCGAAGCTACACCCATGTGTATTCAATGAGGACCGTCTTCTTGCTATAAGCGCTATGGCTCTACTTAAATATGTTCTTATGAAATGCATTTCGGTTGATTTGAGGGAAAAAATCAATTATCCAGAGTGAGTCTGAAGGGCACAAAAAACCTAGTACATTAATATATTATGTCAATTAACCGCTTGACCGCGGCGCGGATTCCGCCGCAGTGCTGGGCGTTCCCTTGAGTGGGCGTGTCTGGGACAGCCCCCGGCCATCTTCCGCACACGGCCACCGTGAAAAGGGTTAAACATGTACCCGTGAGGGCCCCTTTTTGAAGGCAACGGGGCAAGAAGGAATTACTGGGCTCACACATGCTGGTTGAGGCCATTAACTCCTGATGTCCCAGGGCACGGCCTACTATGGACTCTGAGCAACTGGGCCAAGTACCCCTTCAGTACTTGATTCTCAGTGGTAGCATGGGTCGAGCAGTCTGACGCTTCGCAAGGAGGAGGTAGGTGTAAGGCCAGCACAGACTCAACTCAAAATACATCCAGTAACCCAAATAAATGATTGTCCGGTCAAATACTTGTTTTTATGTAAAAAAAAGTATTTACCTACTAACGCAAAGTACAATACAACACACTGCAAACAATATACAGCGCCTTCTTGAGGCAAGCCACAAGAGTTAACTGGGTCAGCTTTCCAGCCCTAATTCCCCATTTATGGCTGATGGTTATTCCCCATTCACATGTGGTGTCATCCAATCTAGGCCCCCGCGAAGGATTTGGAGTGTCAAAAGTTCTAAGGGGGCTCTTCAATAAGATCCCCGAGTTCCCTCAATGGAGCGTGTCAAGTTCAGAGCCAGCTCCTCGGGCCCTGGCAACCTGATTGCCAATCTTACTCGCTCTTGCGGAGTAGCAGTTCAGAGTACATGGGCTACCCCTCGGCAGCCCAGCTGTGTCCAGAGTAGAAGGCGGGAAGCTGTAATAATGGTGGACCAAAACCTATGTCTAGCATACTTAGTACTATGAAGCAGAAACAAGGTACAATAAAGCAAAAATAAGTCTGGCAAGTTCAGCCGTCGAAAGTGTAACCAGTGTCATAGGTACATATTAAGCAACGGTTTGTAGAAGGTTTTTCCGGTTTGGCTCTACCTAGTTCCTCCACAGAATGTGCTCCAGAGTCATTCTTCCACAGATATGCACCACCATGTATCTGGCTGCCCTGCATTAAAACCATGGCTACTTCTGCAGTTCGTACGGCTTGATTGTCGGTTGCCAAATCTGCCAGACACCTGATATAGCATGGTAGTAGGATAAGTAAACCGGCTTCAAGTGTGAGCAGGTCCTCTTCCAGTGTTTCTAATAATTAAAAGTTTAATGTTCTCGACAGGTGATAACCAACTACTTAGACTATCTTTAAAAGCTTTTCCATTTTGAAAACATTTAATCAGTCTAATTGTATTTCATCCAGGCTATGCTACTTTAATTTCATTTGTAATTTCATGGATATTCCAGAGAATACATTGTTGTACTCCACATCAGTGTGGGTGTGTGTGTATAAAGAGAAAGAGAGAGATATATATATATATATATATATATATATAAAATAACATATTAAATTGCGCTGCATGTTTAATGATGATCCCACTCTCTTCTTCGAAGAAGCCTTGAGCTTGGCTACCATAAAATGAGCACTGCTTGGCACCCTCTGCCGACTTTTGCTGAGGATTTATGTATTCATGAAGGCCTCTTTAAGCACTGACAAGCCAAAGGGAAGGAGAACCAGATGCATTACCAAATACTAAAGATCCGCTTAATGTAGGTTTAGCAATGGTTCACCTGCTCTGCAGGCATGTCATCTATTTAGATACAATTTTTGCCAGGCTTTGATTCCTCCACCCTTTGGTAGCCCTATGAAAGTGTTGGGGAATTATTGCTCCTTTCATGTTGTTTCTTGTTGGAAATATTTAATTAAGTCCTTAGAAATTAAAGTTGATATTTACAATGTAAGCTCCCTCCAGAATCCCTAATTACTTACACCCAGGATATGTATGCATTCCTGGAAATAAAGGAATTTATTTTGCCCCCTGTTTCCATATTGGATAGAGAAAGTGATTAAGAAAAGAGAAAGAGAAATTGACAAAGAACAATACCTGCTTTGGCCTAAAATATCCTTGGCCCCTTTCACAAACAGATTTGTGCACCAAAATACAATCAGTTTTGGGGACCTTTTACACTAAAATATACTATAAAAATTCACAAGTATGGTAAATATGCGACATTCTTACATTTAGGTTTGGGGGGGGTTTCTGCACAGTGCATGCAATTTTTTTTTTGTGGGAAAATATGTTGGCAATTGTACATTTTTGCATGATTTACTCATGCAGAGTTCTCGAACTGGTATGAATGAGTAAATTTCGCAGATTAAAGTCCTCCTGAAAATCAAGGACTGTTGTAGATTGCCAGGGCTTATCCTGGGATTTTGTGTCAATACTAGAAACATCAGAAATCAACTTCAAGGAGTACATCTATGACTTTAGCCCATTGCCTGTGTGAATTGGACCATTTTTCTGTAGGTTTTGAGCAGAGCAAGACACAGTACTCCGATTCAGTTCAAGTTTTTCTGCAGAGTTATCTTCCCTGCTGGTTCTATCTTTTGGCTATTCTTGTGAAAATAGTGAGTGCAATAGTGCAGACGTTGGGAGTAGGGGTAGGCATAACTCACGGAATTACATAAAAACTCTGCAAGATTCTGCGGAGTTCCGCCAACGGGCGGAAATAGGCACGTCATGCTGCTCGCACTGTAATTTAGCAGCAGTAGCACGTTTTGTGTTAAAAATCAGCGCTCACTGCACTAAGCGGTGTGCTAAAGGGCACAGCTACTGAAATTGATTTTGCTGCCGCTCAAGTGGATTTTCTACTTGAGCGAAAGCCTTCTTAAAACAAAAGATTGCGACTGGCCATGACCACCCGTGACCAACTGCAGGAGAAAGATTCGGCTGGATGTCCTCCGAGCCACCGGAAAGCACGCTAAGGAATGCTAAATCTCACTTGCCAACTTTCCTTTCTGGTGCCGTGCACAGGAAAACATTCTGCCATGTGGCCATTAGCGGAATTTGGCGGGAACGCTATGATACAAGAGTAATGCAGAATCACAAAAATTCAGCGAATTCCGCGGGCGGAAAAGAATATTTCACACACTCGTGGTTGGAAATCTTCTTATAAGACTCTTCATGATTATTCCAAGAGGATGGGAGACTGATAGGAATCAGAAGGGGCTGCTTTGCGATGAGTCCTCAAACCAAAACACACGGGGGGTCCAGTTGGAGTTCACATCCTTCCTGACTAGCCACATACTGCTCCCTATCAATATTAATCTGTGTATCAGAGAGGTAGAGGAGTGTCCATGTATGTGAAAAAATACTTTTTTGGGACAAGAACCCTCACTGTGGCATGCTCCATCATTGGGCTCCCTCCTCACACCAGGACCAATGGTACCTGTGCAGGCCATAACTCTCCAACTGAGAGAAGCTGAGGTGTTTGTTTTAAAGAGGAGGGTCAGGTATGGGTGAGAGACAGAGTGCTGTATATTGAATTGTAGTGAGGTAAAAATATCTCATGGTAGGCTATGTATCAATTTTATTCTGGCGCCCCCAGTGAATAGAATTAAAAGCAGTGATGTAGAGTTTTGAAATAATATTCCCCTTATATGGTCAACATGTTTCTGCCCTTAGAACGACCCAGTCCAGTGTTCAGGGGCATTCCTCAGGACTAGATTTTTACAGTCACTCTGTGATAACAAACAAACATATAAACCTAATAGGTAGCTCATTCTCTCTAGTTTTTACATGAAAATGCTTTGTCTTTAATTCTTGGTGCTCGAGGTTGCAGCTTAGGTGGCAGATGCAAGAGAACCTCGAGCTGAGCCGGAGCCAGGCATCAGGCTTGAGCTTGGCTTGAGCCTTTAGTGGCCTGCCCATCTCTATCACATAATAGCAATTAGAGAAACAAAGGCATAGAAAGGGTGATGATTCAACATAATTAAACAAATTGATGTCAGGCGTACCAACATCACATGGCAGAATTCCTTGTTTCAAGGTTCATAACTTTTTTACTCAACCATATTTAAGTGAGTGGACTATGAGACTCAGTGTTCTCGCCCCCAATGAGTAAAAGGGAATAATTGTTGGGTTACCGTCCTGTTTTCTTATCACATACTTACTACATGTGTTTAATTTGATTTAAGTTTTTGCTGTTTCTATTTATAAAAAAAGGAGCAGAAAATGATGTTCAAAAGTGATTAGTTAAGAGAGCAAAATTTGTCACAAGGGAAGGCAGAGATTGATAAAAAGAAAACATGCTTTCTCACTACATGACTGGGGTGTGAGTGATTCAGATGGTGAGGCCAGGGGACTACACTCACCAGAGATATGCCACTGTGTTGTGGAACCTGCTAGTTCACAACCAGCATATTCTGGCAAAGAGGTAACGCCATGATTAAACATCTAGTCTCTTCTAGTGCCATGGTTGAAGATTTCCCATTGTCCCATGTCTAGCAGTGGAGGTTGGGTGTTTGTGTCTGCCCAACTCAGTGAATATGCACCTTGTTGGGAGGGGGGTCTTTGTCAAGGATTGTTCTAGCATTAGCTACCTTATCTGAGCCTGTACCTAAGCACTCCTAATTTATACAGATAAGCGACTAATGGCATAAGGAGATAGTAAGGCCTAATATTCCATTTCATTCCAATTCAATAATCAAGTTACTTTCTTTGTACACTTCACTCCCCAAAAGGCTTTCCCCGGGGTATCGCAGAGAAATAGCGACTCAGATACAGCATAAGACAGTATTGTCAATCTATGGGTCTTCTAGGTTCAAGGAATTTTATTTAGAGGGCAGGATGGAAGGAAACCCTCAAAATAACTGTCCACTCCATGTACATGCTTTGCTTTCCCTATATGTAACTTAACCGCCTCGCTGCCCGGCACACACACACACCCTTCTGGCATGCATGCAGCCCTCGGTCATGCCACAGACCATACTTTTTGGCCCCTGGGTTTCATTCATAATACAAGTCATTATTTTTCTGGAAATTCCCGAACATACATCAAAAATAACTCAAAGAAATTACAAATGTCAACATGAAGATAAAAGCTACAAACACAGGGCATTTGTTAATTAATTAAGGACCTTCCTTAGATTTTGAACTTGATTTTAATTGTACTTTTCTTTTACCCACAGGCGTTATCCTGCATCTTACAGTGCTGAGTTGTTGTTGTTTTATTGACAGGCGGGCGCTCTGGTGCTTGTGTACAAAGATGGGTCGGTGCTGCTTGCGCACGGAGGGACTGAAATGGGCCAAGGACTTCACACTAAGATGGTTCAGGTATTAAACTGATTTTAAGTAAATTTGTCACACAGAATGTACTCAGATCTCATCATCTATTATCTGCACGATATGTTGTGAAAGAGAGTGGTACAAGCAATCAACTGTGAATAAACTGTGTAGAGCACTGGCATCGACATTTTCTGATTGTTAGAGTATAAAATCAACTTAATTACTTGGACTTCCTTCATTGGACTGAAAATCACAAGACTGGAATTCATTTGAATTTGTGGTAATAATAGAGCCAGTGAATTGCAGTCTTTGGGGCTTATTTACAAGCTCCTTGCTCTGCAAGTGCGTCACTTTTAACATGGGAAAAAGTGACATACGAGTGACGCAAGGGGCTTGTAAATAAGCCCCTTTGTGTCCATTTTCTAGTATCAATCTCAGGGACAGTAAATCCTGCTCCAAATAGGTTATTCAACAAGGCCCATCACAGGCACCTATTTTCTTGCTACCTCCATGTTGTTGTGAATATGAATGGTTCTGGAATAAACTGAAGTCCAGTAAAGGATGTATGGGCGATTTCCTGTTCCCAAAAGCAAGCCTAGAGACCGCACATTCCTGTGAACTACAATCTGACTATTGCCTGAAAAACATGTGTCATTTAGAACAAGCCAGTAATGCAGTGGAGCTATCAAATGTAACATAATCTTGCTTTTGCTCTGTATTAAATCAATGACAGCATATACTGTGGCGTCTCACTGTAGTCCAATCAGTTAGTGGTGATCCCTCAATACTGGCGGTGACCGCTATATTAACTGACAAGCCCTAAAGGAGAGCATCTTGTCTTATCCTAAAGACCATTAAAAAAGGCATGATTAGAAAGTAGTAGTACTCCAGGACAAATAACAATGGTATGCAGAGGAAATTATGGTTAGGTTACATTATACAAAGGGAAATACACAATATAATTTACATGTTCTGTATAGTATTTAAAAATCTAATCTGTGTTTCAGAAGGTCTTGGCTGTAAATGTATCTAAGTAACAATGTGTGTAGGCAATGAGAGCTAAATAATATTTGAAGATTTTCTACAGCAGTACTTTGATTTTGGATTCTTGACAATGGTAGAACTTTAAAAAAAAGTATTAGTAGGCTAAGCAATCTTGCTGGAAAATATATTTGTTCATTATTTTCCAAATGAAAATAATACCAATTTTGGTTGAAGGACACCAGTATGCATTGTCAAAGGGACTTTGGTAGAAATACATCAACACTTTACTGAGAACAGTATATATTTATTCCAGAGTCACCGGGTCATGATAGTTTGGTTCAACTTTCATAAGGGGCATGGTTGCGGAAGGCTAAATGTTTATATGGCCCATCACACATGTCCAGTATTTTATTAGAATGTAAATGGCATGTCCACAGAGTCACACAAGTTTGTATTATTCAGGTTGCCAGCAAAGCATTGGGAATTCCTGCTTCCAAAGTTCACATCAGTGAGACCAGCACCAACACTGTCCCCAACACATCGCCGACTGCTGCTTCTGCCAGCTCAGACCTCAATGGGATGGCCATATACGTATGAATACTTTACTTTTTAAATTTTGCATACTGTGGGAAAGGATATATATTAGTATAAAGCATATATATAACCTAAGACAAAAGTATCTGTTGGACACTGATCCATCTATTTATCGATGTGACAGTTCATCTAATACAGCAAACACAAGGAGATGATGGATGGAGCGCTGAAACTTTTCAGACACTCACCCCCAGTCACAGATCTGGGTTGAATCCATCATCATTCTTTAGCTCACTTCGCCACCTCAGTTCAGACCCAGCTATATGCAAATCAGTCTTGATCCTGTGCCTCATGGGAACAGTCCAGCCCGAACTGCCAAGCCAGGTCTTCCCTGAACCGGAAACAAGCATCCTGGGACCGGTTTCTGGGTAACACCCTTCATCAGCCAGGCGAGCTTGTATCCAGTGGCAAAGTGAGCAAGGGACCCATGTCTGGGCATACCCTGCCAACTTAGGGCGAACAAAGCAAACACAAGGAGATGATGGACGGAGCGCTGAAACTTTTCAGACACTCACCCCCAGTCACAGATCTGGGTTGAATCCATCAAATACGCCTGTCCATCTATCGGTCAACCCATCCACTTGTCCATCCTTCCATCTACCTGTCACTCTGTCTGCCAGTGTGCGCAACCTATTTGCCTCCTTGCCTTCTTCTTTCTAACAGTCTGTATTTCCCTTTGCCTCTGTCTGTCCACTTGTTGCCATTTTTGACTTATAAAATAAATAATTGTGCACACAATTTGCGTCACAATTTTAGATACTTTGTGCCCTTCTCGATTCATTAAAATGTTTTATTATGTAAATATAGATTTGCTATCTTTTTACCCAACACAAAGGTATATTTCCGAGAGCGCTTGGGATTAACAGGCGTAGAAAAGTTCAGTGTTTCTCATGCATACGTGAATTGTTGTGTTTTGTATTCCACAATCCAGCACACATATTCATGCAAGAAAGCCTGACGCTTTTTTATGGGGGGGCAGAGGGTTCATATTAGGGCAAGGTTTTGCCAAGAAAGAGGCCGGTGATGGATACTTGAGTTTCTCTCTTTGAGCCACACTTTGGCTCCCACATACAACACTAGATTTGAAATTATTCCCCACATGCTATATAGTTGGTTGCGTGTGTGAACATTAGGATATATGTGTAAAGCACTAATAAGGTTCCTGTGTGGAGACCTGACTTCGGGGAGCATTAGAAATGACTGCATAACGGGGAATTCACCCCACAAAGAGATTAGATCAAGTCGTACACTTAAGGCATTTCTAAAGATGCTCACGTCATTTTTATCTCCAATCTAGTTAATGTACATACAATAAATCTACTCCAGAGTACTGAAACAGAGCCCTCAGATTAAATCAAGTTATACGCTTTTGGTATTTTTAATGAATAGCTTTTGTCCTCCACAACAAAACTCATGAACTAACAACACAATTTCCCCAGAGTCTTGAAATATTGCTAACAATCACTGGAAGTGGAGCAGAAACAGAGGTAAAGGATGCCACCTACCGAATGGGTGATCCTTCATTTGGCAGAAGCCCCCTCAGTCAATTTTCGGGATGTGGTACAAGAATATCATAGTCTAAGTCGTAGTATAATATTGTCTGATAGAAATATTGTATCTTCACCATTATTTCCAAAAATATCACCCCATTGGAATTATTAATAGAAAATCTACATCTAATAGCACAATATTTGTTTAAAACAATGTGTATATGTCAATATTTGCCTCAAACAATATTTCATACACAATATTCTAACAGACAACAATTTTCAGCGATCAGGGTTCAAACAAAAAGAGAAAAAGTCAATTTGAAGGCTTGACTTCTATGGCCCATAACTTTTTTATCTTCAAACTTCTGCTACCTTACTTGCTTTCAACCAATGACAACACATGTTGGGAAATGGTGTTTGACCAGTGTTAATAAGTAAAGTGAGCCATTGTTCAGTTAGGCCTTTTGAAATGGGAAGCCATTTTGTATTTGACTCATTGTACGACTCACAACCAATGACTGGCTTCATGGCCCACAGTGGCACCGTCACAAGCCATCTAATTTCCAACACTGTTTTTCATCAACTATATCTTACTACAGCATTGTTGTGGTGGATGAGGTGCATTTAGTAGCAATTGTAAACCAGGGATAACATCTTGTAAGGATAAAGCAGGAGAGAGAAAATGACAAGCTATAAATAACAGGAACATATTGTGAGTTGACTGCACTGGAAGTGAGCTGCTTTAGTGAACTTGTTGACTGATGATATAAAACATGGAACAAAAAATATGATAACCCATTGATGTGAAATAGATGAGAACTCTGGGTTCAATTGTTTAAGAAATACAGGCTACGGCAAATTATAAGTACGCTGAGATAACCACTTTTCAGGGTGATAATTCTGATAGTTATCATATTCCAAATCGCCATTAGAGGAACAGCGTCAATACGGAAGGTAAATATCACTAATCAATAATAATGGCAGTAGTACATACACAATTTCTCCAACAGGACATCATTTTCTGATTTCTTATAGTATATTTTTTCACCACCTTTGGTAATTTGCCTTGTGAATCAAATACCACTGGCCAGAAAGAAAAGTGTGAATTTGCAAGGCAGTGATAGTAATGCAGCAGCAAAATATACCCCTATCATAACTTCTAAGGGAATATCTGTAATAACCTGGCCATAGCTCACCTATAAATCATGTAGCAGTAATTGCATTAATTTTGAATCTCTTTATCAAACATCAATGTTGAGCTTATTTCCTGTGACTGGTACTACAGCTGTTGGGTGGCCGTATTTATTGTAAGGGGAAAGCCACTGGCAATGCCTCTTCCACCTACAGTAAACGGGTGGTTGTCTGGTAGCTTGTTTTTAAATGGCAAGAAGGAAGTTCCTTTTCTGGAATGCCCAGTATGTGACTACAGGTAATATATTCCTTTTGCTCCAGTCGTGAGTATAGCGCACTTTCTGAAAATTAAACCCTAATAGAGTAAAAAGACTCGTTGAGTATAAAGCAGGGCCCCCCTTCATCTAGTTCACAAACTGACTCAAGCGGTAACCAGTATTTGGGAGGGAGGAGGTGCCTTATGATTCCATTCAGAAGGAAAAGAAAATGCTTTCCATTGGCACTCGTCTGAAGCACTAGACGATGCTGTACAATAATAGGTCAGATGAAACTATAGAAGAGACAACAGTCTATGAAGCGTCCAGCAAGTGACCACTTCTCAGAAAATAAATTCCGAGTTGCCTCTGCCAGCCCCACTCGTCAGAGGTGAGTTGAACCTATGCAGTGATCACTCGGATGCATCCATCATGCTAATCATATGGTTAAGTATATGATCAGCGTCCTAACAAACTTGGCAGGTCCATGGCAATCCCAACATTAGGAAGCCTACCATTTTTTCACTCGTCTGCGTCAAGGTTTATTCTTTGACCACATAGGGACCAAACATTGGCTTGCATGTTTTCTGAAAAAGCTCTTTCTCAGAATGGTCCTATATTTGTAGTGTACATATTCTCTTTAAGGCATCTCTCTGTTCTGTGTCCCTTTATAGGGTGGATTCATGCTCTTGTATGATGGATTCAGGCTCATGTATGTTATAATTATATGCAAGTGTTGCTCATAACTTCTCTCTTTCTTTAGAATGCTTGTCAGACTATTTTGCAGAGGCTGGAGCCATTCAAGTGTTCTAAACCAGATGGATCCTGGGAAGAATGGGTAGGTTTATTTTTAGGAATTCAGAACTGCTTGAAAAAACCAACAAATAGTCATATCTAGGATTGAATGGTACTAGAAAATGCTAACACATGTAAATTGGAGCAGGCAGAACCCATTTTGAACCATATCAAAAGGAGGAGGTGCTAGAGCAAAGCAACAAAAACCAAGAATATGCATTTTTGTCAAAACAGAAACCTTACCCTGAAAAGCAACAATATTATATATATATTATAACTGCATCATATTCATTAGACAGGTACATTTTTAACATACATTTAATTTAGAATTTGTCACAAAGACCAGTCATTCTTAAACAATTCACAATGATAATCCAGAGACTGCTCCAGATAGAAATGTAAAGTGCACAGACATAGATGCAACCAGCATGAGTGCAAGGGATTTGAACTATTAGACACAGTGACTACTTGCCGCACTTTTTCTGGGCAGTGAGACCACATTTGCAGTTTGCAGCAGTAATCTAGCACTCATCTGCTGATGCTGCCATAGAACCAACCATATCCTAGAGCAACTGACTCAGAGTATTTCTTTTTTTGAAATTTTCAAGGTGTTTCTTTCCACAACAATCAACAGTCACTGGCCATCATAATAAAGGACAGAAAGAAAATACTAATTCTACAAAGAAACTTGTCTAATTCTTTTGGTAGCTGGCTTGCCCTCCATGGAGGCCACACTCAGGCTGCTCCCAGCAATGCTATAAAAAGCTCATGCAGATTGTCCCCTTTAAGGGCAAACTTCTTACATAAATCAACCTTTTCAATAAGGACTCTCCTATGCTCATACTGCAGATATATATGACTCAAACTAGGCTAATCTATGAATGATTGCTCCTCTCTTGTTTCAACTAATCAAAGAATCAAGGCACCACAGAACAGTGCCTTTTCATTTGGAGCATGCCATCATCACCCCAATACTTAAGAAGCCCAGGGAGGTCTGGAGACCATATCAAACCTCTCACCCAACTCGTGTCTTCCCTGAATGGCACATTCCAAGCAACTCAAAAGCAATGACCCATTGGGTTCCTTGCTGTCTAGCTTCACCCTCCCTCTGCACAGATGTACAGAAACTAAATTAATGGATATTTGGGAATTACTGCCTGAAACCGGGCTCTTGCTTTTACTGTAATTCAGCTTGACCTTTCAGTGACTTTCAATACAGTAGATCAGCAAATCATTCTGCGCCACCCAAAGGATCAATTGCCATTACAAAGTGTTTTCCTTCTTTGCTTCTAAGCATTCCTGTTAGAAATGGGGGTCTCTAGTTGGCAATGGTTAGCACCTTTGTACAAGTAGGGACCCTTCTTCCTAGTCAGGGTAAGGGAGTTACACTCCTAAAATAACCCCTGCTCACCCCCTTGGTAGCTTGGCACAAGCAGTCAGGCTTATCTCAGAGGCAGTGTGTAAAGCATTTGCACATAACCAACAGTAATACAGTGAAAACACTACAAAAGGACACCACACCAGTTTAGAAAAATAACCAATATTTTATCTGTGCAAACAAGACCAAAATCGTAAAAAATCCACAATACAGTTCTCAGAAATCTCAATACTCAAAAATAGACTTACAATACAGTTCCTTGAAGTCGATAGCTCTGTCCGGGGCTATCATGGCGTCATGAACAACAAACCCAAACAGTTCTGGCTGACTGCAGCATCGCGAGCCAGCTATGGTGTCGGGAAGACACGCAAAACAGTACCTTTAGAAATGCAGGGCATCAGTGACCTCTCGTTGAGCTCCGAAGAGCCGGCGTTGGCAGGCGTCAGTTCCGGAAGTTAGTGCAGGAGTCGTCGGGCCCTTGAAGTCACACGCATTGCAGATTGAACTCCTCACGGTCGAAGTCGGGAGCGCCAGCATCGGCAGGCGTCGGGGCTGTGGTGCGAAGTGCAGCCGTGCGGTGCCCTCAGGTCGCGGTGTAGGCAGCGGCTCGGTGACGGTCGTCCTGCGGCGTCGGTGAGACCAGGGCTGCAGTGCGAAGTGATGCAGTGCTCCTCGCAGTGCAGGCAGGTCCCGGTGCAAGCAGCGTCGTCGTTGCTGAAGCGCTGTCTTTGGCTGACGAGCTGGAGTCGATGGCGCCGGCGTCGGTAGGCCAAGGCTGCAATGCGGGATGAGGACGGTGCGTCATGTAACTTACAAGCAGTGCCCTCGAACGACGGTGCAAGCAGCTGTGTTGATGTCGGTGTGGAGCAGCAGCGTCAGGGATACCAGTGTGGTGGCGTGAAGCGAGACCGCGCAAAGTGCGGTGCCCACAGGTCGCGGTGCAAGCAGCGGCTCAGTGGCAGCAGCGGACGGCGGCGGTGAGATCAGCGTTGTGGTACGAAGTGCCGCGGTGCCTTCAGGACACAGAGTCGGCAGCGGCTTGGTGGACGGCATCGGGTTGCTTTTTCTTCTGTTGCAGCACAAAACACTCAGTTCCCAGTGCTGGTAGCAGATGAACTTGAAGTCTTTGCTGTTCCTGAGACTTCTTGAACAGGGGGCAAGCTCTACCACAAGCCCTTGGAGAAACTCACAGAAAGAAATTGCAGAAAGTTCAGTCCAGTCCTTTCACTGCCCAAGACAGAAGCAGCCACTGCAGGCCAACAAAGCAAAGCACTCAGCAAAGTGGTAGTTCTTCCTCACAGCTTCTCCAGCTTTTCTTCTTGGCAGTCTTCTTGGTCCAAAAGAGTTCTCTGAAGTCTTTGATCTCCCTGAGACTTCCAACAGGAGGAAAGGTCTACTTCAAGCCCTTGGAGAGAACTCTAGCAGCAGGATGATGAAAGTACAATCCAGTACTTTCCCTGCCCAAGACAGAAGCAGCAAGCAGCAGGCCAACACAGCAGAGCATGCAGCAAAGTGGCACTTCCTCCTGACAGCTTTTCCAGCACTTCTTCCAGGCAGGTTCCTTAGTTCAGCAGTAATCTAAAGTTCTGGGGTCTGGGCCCCAATATTTATATAACTCTGGGCGGAGCTACTGGACAACTCTGTGAAATTCCGCGGAGTTCCGTGGCATGGCAGAGTTACCTGCACCATACATTGCCCTCCCAGCCCACCGCATTTTCATGCCCCCGCACCCACCCGCGTAGTACGGCCTGATCTTACCTGTCCTGCTCCTCCTCCTTGGTGTGTGGGTATGGTGGCGCCGAGATGTCCACGGCAGTGCAGCCCAGCCGCCAGTCTCCTAGCCACCACTGCCTTCCTTCCTGGTTCCTTCCTGCTCCTGCTGCTGGCTGCACTCGGTTTCCGCTGCTCCGGCTCGGGAGATTCGATTAACAGGAAGAACTGCAGTGCACATGGTGTATTGCATGAAGGCATGCCTGACCCTATCATGGGATTTCATCGGATCAGGCATGCCTTCACGCAAAACACCATGTGCACTGCAGTTCTTCCTGTTAATTCAATTCTCTGAGCCGAAGCAGCGGATGCCGAGTGCAGCCAGCAGCAGGAGCAGGACACAATTTAGGAGGTAGGCAAGTCCTAGACTGCTGCCCTCGGCACTGGTAAACTCTGCTCCGCTGCGAGTACGTAGTTTTTGAAAGCTTCACACTCCAAACGGTTTGCGGAGTTCTAAAACTCCACAAACTCCGCTGGTGGAGCGGCGGTAACTGCCCATCTTTACATTTGTACTCAGTTTCTCTTTGTTCTTTTGGACAGAGTGTCTGTGCTCAGCCCAAACCAGTTCTGTCCTCTCTGGTCCAGCTTCCCAGCAGGAGATGGATACAGCATTGTCCAAGGCAGACTGCACCTATTCAGGTGCAAGGGAAATCTCCTTCCACCACTCTAAATGCAGACCAGGCCTGTTCAGGTTCTAGTGAAAACACCTCCCACTACTTTGAATGCAGCCCAGGTCTATTCAGCCCAACCCTGACTCATTCAGGAAAGGCAGAACACACATCACCCCCCCAGTGGCTGTCTGAGAGAATGCACATCCCCAGCCCTTTCACTCTAAAGCCAGACAGTCAATCCACAAACCAGCTGAGGCACACAGGATGGCTAAGCAAGAAAATGCCCATTTTCTAAAAGTGGTATTTTCAAACACACAATATAAAAATCATCCTTTCTAAAAGATGCATTTTTATATTCTCAGTTCAGGCATACTAAACTCCATCTTTCTACTTTGTCCCCTTGGGAAGTTATATTTATGAGATGTTATAAATAAACTCCCATTCTATCCTATGGGACAGATAGCCTTTCAATAGTGAAAACAAATCACACAGTGTTTCACTATCAGGACATGTCACACACCTCAGTACATGTCCTACCTTTCACATACACAGCACCCTGTCCATGGGGCGACCTTGGGCCTACCTTAGGGCTGTCTTACATGTAAGAAAAGGGAATGTTAGGGCCTTGCAAGTGGGTGCACTTGCCAGGTCGACATGGCAGTACCAAACTGCGCACAGACACTGCAGTGGCAGGGCTGAGTTACATTTAGAGGCTGCTCATGTGGGCAGCACAATCAGTGCTGCAGGCCCACTAGCAGCATTTGATTTACAGGGCCTGGGCACACACAGAGCACTGTACTAGGGACTTACCAGTAAATCAAGTATGCCAATCATGGAATCACCAATCCATAATACAATTTACAGGGAGAGCATATGCACTTTAGCACTGAATAGCAGTGTGAAAGTGCCCAGAGTCCTAAAACCAACAAAAAAAAAAGTCAAAAAAGGAGGCCAAAAAGCAGAAAGTCTGGGGGTAAACCCACTGAAAAAGCCAAGTCTAACAATTCCCATCATGGGAATATAGTTTTTTCCTATCATCTACCACTAATATCCCAGATCATAGTTGCAGTGCCTCGGTGATCGAGTATGTTGATAATCCCCTTTAATGCAGATATTGCCTTTTTGTCCTATCCATATCAGCTTTGAGATTGGTTATCACGTAAATTAACTGCATAGGGTTTCGAGTTGCCTCTTGCACAGCCAGGAGAGAGTACAAAAAGCTACTTGTTTCTGAACACTCTACCCTAGTTTGCTCTGTGAACCTAGAACCTTTCCTGTTCACAAGCCCGCCAGGTCTATCAGCCCTTTTTCACCCAAGCAATGGTCACAAACACTAGCTAACCATTAACAATGCATTGTCCTTTGTGCTTCAAATGATGACTGCTGGCAAGAAGGACCTCTTACTGGTGTTCTAATTGATCACGCTTCCTCTTACAGTAGTCATGTTCCACCTCCCTACTGTATTGTACTCGATGCTGGCACCCAGCCTATGTCCTAAACAAACTACAGAGGGTACAAAGCCATGTGGCCCACACCATCTTTGGATTAGTACAGTCAGATCACAACTGTGCACCCATGAAGGATATGAATTAGCTGCAGGAAAAAATGTAGATCAAGTTGAAGACTCACTGAGACACAAAGCGCTCTAATGTCATGCATCCAATAAACCTACTAGAATACCCCGCTGTACCAGCTGAGGAAAGGTCCATCCAATACTAAGGCTCCTTATTCATAAAATGATGTCTGCTTCCCTTCTGCACCACACCTGACCCCTTGAAGTTCTGAACAAAATTGGAAATGCCTCTGTTACACTCAGCATAACCTAGGCAGCTGCGCCCTTCCAGCATTCCTGCTTTTCTAATCCCTGCTCCACCTCTCATCCCCAGAATACAAGTGATAGATTCGACCAGAGAAAAACCTTCACTGCACCCTACTTTTTCCCCAGGACAATTATATTTTGCTATTCCAAGCTCGTGGACCAAAAGGAGGATCGCAGGTGGTTTTGGTTTTACTGTATTGTAAAAGTGCATGTTTACACCATCTTGCAAAACTCGAAACTGGGACCTATACAACTTAATTATAATTTGTGCGTAGAAAAACCCACAGGTTGGTGTGAAATTATTATTCAACTTGCTGTGTTAAATCAAGCGTAAAAAGTGTATTCGCTGGATTTGACAAATCTAGAAGGAACATGTTAAACTCTTTGAAAAATAATCAAAATAGAGGCAAAATCAAACAAGACACATATGTGCTCATGGATACTTGCTTGGTGAATCCTTTCAAGGAGGCCTTCAAGGCCACACCTGAGGGGAACATGCATGTCCCCTTTTTTACATGTCAGCTGAAAGCTTTTGGGTGTCTCATACGATGAAAATGTAGATAAAGTGGCACAAACCAATGGCAGCCTCTAAAGGAGAATTGTTTTATGATTCCAAATGGCTAGCTTGAAATTAACTATGTGCATTATTATAGGGCCTGATTCTACTTCACTGTATGCAATTCATGCATAATTCTATTTACATGATGAGGATGGAATAATAGATTCCCTTATTGTTGTCATGGACATTTCATGTTAGTCTATCAACATATTTTGTTTTTAAAGTATAATTTGTTTTAGGTATCTGCTGCGTATTTGGACCGTGTGAGCCTGTCTGCAACTGGATTTTACAAGTAAGCCTTTGTATTCTAAGATAGCAGTTTTTATCCTCTGAACATTGTACCATGAAATTCAACCTATTCCGTGCACAGTACTGATGAAAAAGGTGATACTATGCGGAACAAGAACACCACACTGTTATTTAACTTGTTGTGCAGCTAGGGATCTTGCCTCAAATTATTTAAAAATTAAACTAAGCATTTACAAAGTTAATAGATTTGTTGCTGACAAGCCAGTGCGATGGTGACAGTTATTTTTTATTTTTATTGGAAGTATATGACACAAGATAAAAATAAAGAAAAGAAAAATGAAAAATATGCTGCTGCCTAAACTTTGAGAATATTTGCTTGAAATATTAGTTTTAAATTAAATAAATAACTATTGCAAATAATTTTAATAGAACAATACTTATGCTTCTAGCAAGCAGTTCTCCTTAAGCAGGGTAAAAAACACTTTTTAATTTTATTGCACATCACAGTAAATTATGATTATTATTAGTGCAAAGAAAGGGTAGAATTGACGTGGAATCACTGTAACCTTGAAGACTTAGGGGCCGATTCCGATTCCGGCCGAAAATCTCTCCGACCGAGCCGGACCCGGAGAGAATTCCGACCGAATCGGACCCTAGCAGTCCGACCGGACGAGTACGATGCATTCGCATGCTATCGTACTCGATTCGGTCGGACTCCCATTGAAGTCAATGGGAGCCGGTCGTACAACGCGTACGCGGGCTCCCATTGCCTCAATGGGTGCGAGGCGAACAAGGGCGCCCCCTACAGCGGGTACGCGTCCATGCGCATCGCGGCGTACATGCACAGGTAGGGGGGACCCATGGTTCCCCCCTGTGTGCGACTCGCGCACCTACGCGTACATGGGGGTCCGACGCGGACCCCCAAAGTCCGGCTCCGACAGCTCTTTCGAGCCGGATGGCGCGAGTCGGTCGGACAGCTCGCGGCGCGCATCGTACTTACCCGGCCGGGAAACGTCTCCATAGCGCGGTGCGCGTCGAGTCCGAGCGAGTCGGTCGGTGCGGTTCGGACCCGTGAACGAGTCGGTCAGCGATTTCGCGTGCGCTCGCATCGTACTCGCTCGGCCGGACCCCCATACGATTCGGTCGGGAAACAGGGCTCCGAATCGGATCCGGTAAATCCAAATCCGATCCGGAGCACCACCGGCCGAGATCGGAATCGGCCCCTATGTTTGAACGCAAAAGGATGACTTAAGAAATTAAAAATGATAAAGAATGGAAAAAGAACAGTATTGGCAAAGTAAACTAGCGGTACTAGCCCTGCCACTAAGTGCATTCCTTTTTAAGGGAGATGTACACATGTGGTCAGGTAAAAAAGTATCATTCACAATGCAAGAGAGCTAGTGGATGAAGTGGGCCAGACTAATGGATATGGATGGCTGATCCAAAGCCCCTCTTTTTGTGTCTATATAAATTATTTTTTTATTTATGACTTTGACTACATGAAACTGGTGAGACAACTAAAGCTGTCTCTAGGTCGGACCTAATGAAAACATGATTAGAAGTTGCGTCAAGATTAAAGGTGGCTCCATTTAAAATTAACTTTATGAGCCTTCTCTAAAAGAGTAAACATAGAGAGATGGAAAAAAGGAAACATAATGAAATAAGGCAGTTCATCACAAAATATCTATAAAAAGCTGTTTTTTTAATGTGTGCAATTATGTATTTAAAGCCTCAGCAAGCCTCAATAAGGACCTGAAAAAATATGGTGACACCCCAGCGTAACTCCCCTTGTGAGCCTGGGACATCTTCAAAATCAGCTACGTCATCTACTAAGCCTTCACAAATGGCAGCCTGCCACTCTGGCTAGCAAGCTCACCACTTCCATTGACTCTCAACACATTTACAGCCAGGACAGCATTGGACTGGAGATGAAGACCTGCACAAAAGAAAAAACACAGGGCAACAGGCATACTCTATTTATGCACCCAGGATCTTAAACGACATGTCTGTATACATTAAGACTGCCTCAACCCTGCTCCAATTCAGAAAAGAGCTGAAGAAACATCGCTTTTAGGAACACTATATCACAATGAAGTAATAGTCCACCTCCACTCTCGGGACAAAACTTCTGCTCCGATCACTCACTGAATGCACCTTTGCCTTTGACCCTGTATAGTGCTCCAATGCCTTTTAAGTAAGTATGCACTAGACATACATCACATAAATACATACATACATATGTGATAGCTCGAGATCTCTGGAAACGACTAGAATTGGGCATATCCAGTAGACAGTAGTAGAAAGAAAATTTGGGACCTGAAAGTGAGGGACATCATTCACAAACCAGTTGCAAAGCAGTTTTGCATTCTGGTGGAACCCGACTCCCTCTTTGAGGTGCAAGGGATGCTCAAATTTCTTGCACCACAAAAGTATTTATGCAAAATGATAATTAATAATAACTAGGAAAACTCAGTTTGAATCCTGTATGGGAAAGTAGACCTCCATCCCAGTATTCACATTTGCATTCTGACTGAATTGTGACCCCTGTCTCTCAATGGTTTGCAATGTTTTCATTGCCATTTGTGGTGTGTATTAAAAATTGCGATGCACTTTTGTGCACCGCGAAATGTGACTTTGCTTTCACAAAGTCAGCTTAGCTGACTTTGTGGATCTAAAGTATTTTTTGCGTCCGGCCTGAGTTCGCAGATGATGCTAGTTACTGACCTGAGAAGAAGAATCATTGATGAATACAGAGGCCATATTTAGTGTCGTTCAATCCAGAGTGACTCTAAACAATGATCATCTTTTATTGGCAAAAATGAACTAAAGTGGAAGGTTATGCGAACAACATAGTCTTGATGGCTGCTTACAAATTGTTGGTGGAAAGTTCTAGATAGAGGGCTGTGCAGCAGCATTCCATGCATTTATTTTATTTATTCCTTGTGTAAATAATCTTCTACCCTTCTTTGTGGCAAGTCGATCAGGTGCTGGCCGGTGCACAAAGCCCATAGTCTGCAAGCCCTGATTCTTTGATACTCAGAGATCTATTAATAGGGAAATCAGAAATAGCATAGAGAGTGAAACAGATAAATTGCTGCTGATGTTTATAAATGGCTAGTGAGATTCATGTGTGACTTTCTGGCTGTCTCCTTGAAACAGTTACTTTAAACCAGGCTAGAACACAGTCCACTTTTGAATTCTTTTTCAATTCAGTACATTACCAATAGTAACAACATAATATCCAAAAGTTGTGCAAAGTTTGGTATATTGTTGTAGGGATTCCATCTGTCTTTTTATGAACCCCCTGATGCTTTCAATCTTCTGCACTTTGGATTTTTGGACCTGCTTTGAGGCCGTAGACATGTAACTTGTCTCAGCTCTTACGTGTTTCCAGAATTGGAAACTGTATGATCCACTCCTTTAAAATGAGTATATTCTGACACCAGTCAGGGTAAATGGTGTGCACATTGGTATTTTGCTTTGTATAAAAATGTAACTCTTACTCTTGTTGTTGACATGTTGGCTCACTGTCTCTGTCAGCCTCCTGCTCCCTTTTAAAAATACATACAGGGAAATGCTTTTTTCCCAGCGTTTATGTAGGCTTTTACACTAGGTTTGCAAACACATGCTGATACAGAGGTGTCTGCAGATCCTGTCTTTCTGGTTAACTAAAAGTAAGTATTTTTAACACATCAAACTGCCAATTCTAGCTACCATTACTTCGAATGCTACCTAGTAGGACTCATTGACTCTGTACCTACCTGTTTTGGATGTTGGAGAATTTATTGACTCGTGGAGCAAGGATTTGACAAAATAGTTCCTGTTTATGTCTCTATCCATGCTGAACATTATTTGCTACCAGGGCTGGTGATGCCAACTGCCTGTAATACAGCTGTGACCTGTTGGCTACTCTGCTTGGCAATGTCTAAATGCCCTTCTGGCCTGGTAGTCCATTAAAGCCCGGTAACAGACAAAGACAGAGGTGAAAGCTAGACATTAGAGGAAGGCAGAGGCTGCAGTGAATACCACAGGAAGGTTAAGTACGATTGTCTCTGAGCCCACCTAAATGTCAGGAATAATGAGAAATTGTACCTGGAGACACATTCCCCACCCCCTCCCCCAGCCGTGATCTGTGGAACTGTGGTATCCAACACCATTGTGTGGTATAATAAACTCACAACTAAAAATCTCTGACTATAGAGAGGGGCCTAAATTAAACCAGAAAAGAAAAAAATTCCCCTGGCTTGCTCAACAATATTTCCATGACTGGAGGTTTTGAAATCTCCACATGTAAGTTCCAGCAAGGTGTATTCAAGGCAGTGGCAATGTGTTGAGCCTCAGTCTGCCCTCCCTACCAACCTGGACAAGAGACTATTGTGTAACCCTGGGCGGTGAACTGTGCTCCGCTCTCGGAGTTTGCGGAGTTTCCTGCACTCCGCGTTACGCGGAGTTCCGAAAAACTCTGCTTCGCGTTGCGTAGCGTAGTTTTTTTCCTCACTCGCGTTCGTCAAGTTGGCGACCACGAGCGAGGAAAATCAACCTCCCGGCGAGATTTTTCCTCGTTTGCGATCGTTAACATCAAGTTGGCGAGCGCGAGCGTGGGAAATCAACATCCCGGCAAGATTTCTCAACGCGGGGGGGTCGGGTTTCTCATTGCGAGTGGTCGCGTATGCTTGCGACAGCCCGCAATGAGAAACTGCCCGTTCGCGTTGAGAAAGCTGCCGCTCAAGTAAAAATCTACTCAAGCGGCAGAAAAGGAAAGCAGGGACCACTTGCACTGTGCATGGTGCCGTTCGCAATGATTGCACAGTGCGGACAAGCATCCGGCACTGTGCAATCACCGCGAACGGCATTTTCTATCGTACTCGGCCGCTCGCGTAGCTCTGCGTAGTGCGGCAGAGTTTTTTTTGCACTTCGCGTAGTGCAACTCCGCGAACTACGCCCAGGGTTACTATTGTGGTCATCTGATGACCTTGCTTTGAGATCCATCCGCTATACCTTTTTCAGCACTAGTTTTTTTCTGCACCACAGTGTTATATCCGAACCATCCAACCTGGTAGAACTCTCTTCATAGAAAGCTTTAGGGAACAATCCTGCTTGTAATGTTCCAGCTCCAGAAAAGAGGCTAAAATTGAATGCAACTTTGTCCACCCAGCCTAATCCACTACCCCATCTATTCACATGCTGGGCTAGGTCCTGCTGATAGGTCCCATAGTGTCTACATTCCCCTTTGACTTACACTGAATCCCTGAAGCTAATATTAACTATTAGGTAACACATTTTCATTTATTGAACCTGGTTGGACCTCAGAGTATGTATTCTTTTGACTGTGCAGTCCATTTGAGTTGTTATTTCTGCATTTCTCTGAACCTTCCTTAGCATAACTTTTGAGCATGTCTTAAAATACTAGAGTGAAACAAGAATTATTTAAAGGAATTATTGGTTTGCCTCTGGGTGTTATTGTGGGGGTAAACGTATACATGCTTTGCCCACACACCGAAGCCTTTCTATGCCTACTTATACGAACATTTCAAAATCTTTTGCATGAATATTATGCTAAATTGCAGCATCAGCCCGGATTTGATAATTCACACAATAACATTTGGTGAATGTATGGCTTCTCTATTGCTTCCCTAGGCATATTTTATTTTTGCAGTGTAATGGAAGCTTCTTACCCAAGTAAGATTATAGAGCAAAACATGAGTAAACAATAGATGTGCATTTCATAATTTGTGCCTGCAGGTGAGGAGATTGTGTCTTTTTTATTCCCAGTGTTTTGGCTCAGAATACCATCTGCTGAGGTCTCCTGTGATACCGAGTAACGTGTCTTGCATCCTCTGTGTCAATTGATCCATGTTTTCACTGCAAACAGTGATAACTATACTAGGCCTGTCTTAAACACTGCTGGTCCTTCAAGGTCTCCATTGCACCCAGGGTAGATGCCATCCCTTCTTTGAGCAAAAGACACACAATTGATGGACGGAATGCAGAACAAATCCAAACATTCACCCCAGTCAAGAGATCTGGGTTAAATCCATCATTCTTTTGCTCACTATGCCACCCCAGTTTAGACCTGGCCATATGCAAATCAGTCTTGACCCAGTGCCTCATGGGAACAGTCCAGCCCGAACTGCCAAGCCAGGTCCTCTCTGGACCGGAAACAAGCATCCTAGGACCGGTTTTGGGTTTTCACCCCTCATCCCCTTCTTTGAGTTCCTACATTGCAGCTATCCTTGCCACTTACCAGGGTCATTCTTCAGGCTCTGCCACTCATTTGGCTGACTCGCACACCTCTTCTGCTGGTGCCAGTTCACCAGCCTCCCTGCTTGGAGGACCCAGCAACACAGTGACAGTCTACACCGCATTACCAAGGAGGAGTAGGTAAACCATGACCTTTGTCTCATTGAATGTATTGTTGATGGATTTGGGGAGTGTTGTTCTTGGAGGCATACTTTAATAATATCCGGTGCAATGGTAAGTTGGACACTTAACCCTGGGTTATGGATCTAGGTATTTATGTATTGGTTCTTATATAGGGCAAACACCCTTGGGAGCAATAGAGAACTCTACAAGGAGACGGCACCAGAGCAGAACAGTGAGCCGATTCAGGATTCTGTACATAGCCAAGGATGATGGATCTTTAATAAACAGATTCAGGACATTTTGGACATTGCTTTCCCTTTATCAGTGGTAAACTGCAAGAGTGACGGGACAAGCCTCATCTGGGGGGTGGTTTATATTCATGTTTAGCCATTAAGGCCCTGATAAAAAAGGCAACCAGGATTATGTGAGGGGATGCTGTGTGGCAGGAAATAATGTTTCCAGCTGATACCCCCCCACACATAAATCTGGTTATCATGAGCCCCTGAAATGGGGAATACCATGTGGACTCAGATTTACTGGGTCCGAAGACTCATGCAGTGCCTCCTATCAGGGGGCAAGTAAGCTCCCATTTTCCACCTGTTATAACCAAGTAGTAAATGTACACGGGGTCTGTGCGCAGGAGCTGTAGACGGCATCAGGACACAGCTGAAATGGTGTACTGGCAGGCGCGAGCATTCAGTACTTTCCCGTGCCAGGGAAGGGGGTCCGGCAGCGTTGCAGCATGAGTCTCGTGATTCTATCTGCTAGATTTTCCAAATGGTAAAACTGGTTCTGGTGATCCCACACCTGGGAAATCCTGGTGTGTGAACTGTGTGCTGATAATAATTGAGTGAAGCAGTATCTCACCGGGAAATACTGCTCCAGCCAACTTATTATCAGGGCTCAGGAAACTAGTACCCAGCCCAGGTCTTATTGGAGGAAACTTCATTATATGTTGTTTTGTGCCCCCTGAGGTGTGTTGATCGCAGAGAACTTTAGTTTGTCTGCCAGGTGGGAAAGGGCTCTCTTTTTTAATTGAGGGTAGAAAAGTGGAGGAAGCACAAATGTCAGTGTACAAGAATCCTTTCCCAGGTCTGGTTGCTTAGTTCACTAGATCACACTGATGTATTATTTGTCCAAGTGAATTGTCAGGGACAGCACTCACATTTTAAGATAATCTTCTATGTCTGTATGTTGTATACATTTCACAGCTTCCAAACTACATGTGTGTGTTCATCATGATGCATTTAAAGTAATGCTTCTGTGTTTTCATTGTGTTTGCCTGTCTCCTGCTACAGGACACCTGTTACTGGATACAACTTTGAAACAAAGCAAGGAACACCTTTCAGCTACTTTTCCTATGGGGTCGCCTGCTCTGAGGTGGAGATCGATTGCTTGACTGGGGACCATAAGGTTGGCAACATTCATTCTATTTTAAGTACCATCAAGTATTATTATTGTGAGGCAAAACTCACACAAGATGAAACTACAGTCTTTTTTATATAAAATCTCAGAACAAAGTGCACAAGAGGTTTATGTGAAAAATGGAGGGGACAGTTCACAAAAACAGAGACTTGATTATGATCTTGGCGGATGGGATACTCCATCACAAAGTGACGGATATCCCATCCGCCGTATTACAAGTTTCATAGGATATAATGGAATTGCAATACGGTGCACAGGATATCTGTCACATTTGTGATGGGTTAGCCCTGTCCACCCAACTAGTAATCAGGCCCAGAGTATTAGACAATTGGTCCTGACGTTTAGAAGAAAGACTTCTATTTTATTGCCATGTCCGTTTTAAAAGGATTGAGGCAACCTGTTTAGCAGAGGAGGAGACATGATTGTTCTATGATGTGTTTCTTCTAGTCAGTGTGTCTAAGACACTATTGAAATCCTTGACAAAAAATTTAAGGCCCTCATTACAAGTGCTCCAGTTAACTGCGTTATGTGCATTAACTCCTGTTAGTGCACATATCGCAGTTAGGATTTTGGCAGCTAACACTGCTGTTCTGCAGTTTTCCTTCGATAAAGTTCGGAAGGTCAAACCTGCCATCAGGTGAAAAATGCCCAATAATTGTCGGGGCATGGGAATTTTTGTTCGCTAAGCACCAAAATTGGCACGTTATCCCCATTTATAGAGTTCAAACTCCTAATTGGGAGTTATTTAGTGGACCCGATAAATTCCAACCCAGCAAATTTCTCTTTGTTGTGGTACTACTCCTTCTACCTCCATAAAGTCACAACTTAGAAATCCATTTCCTCTGAGTTAGACCTGTCAGCCTTAGAGTGATCTTCCCCGCAGCTTGTTGCCTTCCTCCACCATTTTCTTAAGATCTCGTTTTTGCTGGCATTAGGACTCTGCACAGTTTACCACTGATAACAAGTGCTAACTCTTTCAAACATGGTAATATTGGCTTATCCCCAATTTGCATATTTAATTTACTCATAAATACATAGTAAAGTGGTACGACCTCTACAAGCATGGAGTTTGAGCTGACAAAAATGGAGTCCTACACTGTGGCCCAGCTCAAGGAGTTCTGGAAAGAGAGGGGACTTCCAGGCAAGAGCACCACCAGGAAGGTGAAGTTGCAAAAGGCACTGAGGGTCTGGGTGGAAGTCCACCAGTCATTTGTACAGCAACTGAAGATGATGGGATGGTCAGTCAAGGAGAGGAGTTGGATCTCAGGCCTGAGGGTCAACAGCCTGCTGCAGGGAATGACTTCACCCCTGATTTGAGGCTCCATGACAGGGCACGAGATTTGCCTGGCACTGTGGGTAAGAAAATGTTGTAGGGTTCATGCAAGGCACACTTCCCTGCACACACCTGGGTGTCTCATTTTCATATTTATGGGTTTGGTAGGTTTCCCTAGGTGATGGCCAGGCCTGGGCCCAACCACAGCCGGTGCCTCAATCACCAAAACAGGTAACTGTTTTGACAGGAAATATTGATATTGCCATGTTGTATTTGGGTCCTTCTGTGTCTCAAGTGCTAGACCCAGCCACACAAGTGGGGTAGCTTTTTTATTGGGAGAAGTGTGGGAACACAGAATAGTGTAACATTTGTTGATACTGATTGAATTTATCAAAATTATGTAAACCACTGTGCAAGAAAGAGCACAGTTTGCAAATTGCCGTCTGAATCACGTGACCGTATGGGTAGCCCCAAGTTCAGAGGTGTATGAATACACACTATTCATCATGCTCCTTTTTAATGGATAGAACACAAGCTGTAAACCTGGCACCTTACGCCTCAGAAGCCTGCAAACTCATCTGCAGAGTTGTAACCGAGGCCGCCACAGCCCCTTCGGTGCGGCGGCCACCAGGGGGGTCCCCTCACCTCCTAAGCCATGCCATTGCCTGCCTTGCAGACTGCGTGCAATGGCATGGAATAAGAAATAGTTAAGTGCTGGGGAAAGCCACTCTGCTTAACTGAGCAGGCCCTTGTAGTATAGGGGGCCCAACTGTTCAGGGGGCCCCCATTGAGCCCATTCTGCAGGGGGGCCATAATTCTGTGTCACGCCACTGCTTATCTGCAGAATGGCTCAAGGTTGCTCGCTCAGCCCCACCGTCTTCAAGGCATACATGAACCTGGCCTATGTCTTTCACGCATATGACATCAACATCCTCTCCTACACCAACAACATGCAATTCATACTCTTCATCTTGGAAAAAAACCCCAACACAAGAGAAAAGTTAATTGCCTGCATGACTCAAGTCGCTAATTTGATGTAAGCCAACTGTCTCAAGCTCACAGCGATCTTCTGCAACAACACCTCACCTTGGGACTCCAACTGGTGGCCAGACGAACATGGACACACACCTAGCACCCATGCCAAGAACCTCGGAATAATCATCGACAGCAAACTGAACAAGACTGCGCAGGTCAACGCATCTTGCTTCCACATCCTGAAGATGATCTTCAAATGGCTCCCAAGCAACACTAGAATAATTGTCACTCATGTCCTAGTCACTAGGAAGTTGGACTACGGGAACAGTCTCTATGCCAAGATTACCAAGCAACTCACTGGAAGACTACAAACTATCTAGAACTCAGCAGCCAGATTCATCCTCAACCTCCCACACAGAACTCACATCACACCACACCTCAGGGAGCTGGCTCCTGATACAGTACGATACAGAAACGTGCTCATTTCAAACTCCTCACACACTCATTCAAGGTACTATGCAACCAGGCCCCACCTAGCTGAACAGTTGCATCTCCTTCCAGCACCCACCCAGACACCTCCGATCGACAGGACTTCTACTCGCACACATCCCACACATACACAGAACCCAATCAGGAGAGATTATATCTCTCCTAAAGCACGGAACAGCCTCCCATTCCACTTCAGGGTCGCCTCCTCTCTCCTTGAATTCTGCAAGAAACTGAAGACTTGGCTTTTCAATTAACCAGCCTACCATAGGCAGGGCTAGGCACACACACCTGCTCAGCTCCAGGATATCCTCGAGAGTTATAGTGCACTTAACAAATACACATAACATAGCATATTCCTAACCTCCGTATCTTGTGCACATTTCAAAAATACATACATTTCCTCCAGACACATTTTTCATTCATTAGATTTTATAATCATAATTGCAGCATGGTCGGTACACAATGAAAAATCATTGTGAGCTGCAGCTCAGTTGCTGGCTCTGGATGTTGCGTGTTATTAGACAACTAACAAACACTTAGGGGGTCATTACGATGACGGGCGGATCGCCACCGCCCGTATGGCGGTGGCGATCCGACCGCCATTCCCCTCTGCCCGCATGCCATTTCCCCCCGTCACATTACGATGGCGGGAGGGAGCCCGGCGGACGGAAAGACCGTCCGCCGGTTTTCCGCCGGTCCAACAGGGGACCGGGCGGAAAAGGGCAATAATATGGTGGCGGTGTCTGCAAGACACCGCCATCCATATTAGGATGGTGGCGGAGAGCAGCATTTCCATGGCAGCAACGCCGCCATGGAAAGGCATACGGTCTTCGCAGTTGGGGGCCCATAGCGGGCCCCCAGGATGTTAGGGGGGTGGGGGGTACACATGGGGGGTACCTATGGTACCCCCTGCATTGGCATGGACAAGGTGGCAGGCACCGCGCGGTGCCTGTCACCTTGTGCATGCCAATGCACAACGTGCATTCCCAGCATTGTGGCGGGCGGTGCTGTGAACACCGCCCGCCACAATGTTGGGAATAGGGGATGCCACCGTGGCGGTGGCATCCAAATACTCGCGGCGGGACCGCCGCTCCTATGGCGGACGGTCCCATTCACTGCTACGGTGGCAGGCGGACTTTGTCCGCCCGTCATCGTAATGACCCCCTAAGTATCCATGTGATCACAAGAGTCTAACATATGTAATATCATTTACTTTTGTAAACCAGTCATTGGGGCAAGTAATGTAAATTACATTGTCATCAATTACTATTTTTTTCTATACTTAGGGTCTCATTATGATGTCGGGCGGAAAGCCATCCGACAGCTCGTTGGAGGCTTTCCGCCGAACATCAGAGGTTTCCGTCCAACTGCCGTATTACAATACTGGTGGTCGGAGGGAAACCCGTGGGGAATTCCGCTCCGTTCCGCTTCTGACATGCTCACAGAGCCCGTCGGGGCGGTGGTTGGAAAAGTAATCCCCAAAGGACAGTGGAGCAAGCCACAGCTCCGCCGTCGGGATTGCGATTTCGCTTTCCGCTTGCCCTTTCATGGCGGTCTGACCGTCATTAAAAGGCAGGTGGAAAGTGACTTTGGGGGCCCCCAGCAGGCCCCCCGTCCCCCCTTGGCCCTCTGCTATGGGGCCTGTGCCCCCCCAAACATCCATGCACCGTGTGACAGGCACCACATGGTGCCTGGCACAAGGTGTTTGGATATTTGAAAACATTGATTTTTCTATTGCAGCTTGTGCTGCGGCCCTTTTCCAGCCGCCACACAAGCTGCAATGGAAAAATTGATGTTTGCAGTTGCATCCTAATTCGGCGGGTGGAACCACCGTCTAATAGTCGTGCAGACTCCATCGCGCTGCGTCCGATCAACATCGTAATAGGCCCCTTAGTTTCTCTTGGAAAACTATGAACAATTTACGCAAGTGATCCCTTGTAGAATTCAGAAATATGTTTAGTTTCCAGAAATGTATAGATTTCCGGGTCCACCCATGGATATAAAACCTGTTTTCACAACAAACTGCAAGTAGGTTGAACCAAAAAATAGGAAAAATAGACTACCAGTTACAAAATGCAACAACTGTGATAAAAATTGTTTTTTTACAACTTTGGTTGTTCCTGAACGCTAAGAAGACGGTGATCTTAACAGAGCAACCCTTTTGTTGATGCCATTTTTAGGGGGAAAAAAACACAAAAAGATACGATTTCTTGCACAGCACTTTTTCCCATTTTTACAATATACTTTTACTTTGGCTGTTTTCTCGGTTCTGTCCAGGGGAATCCACACACCCTGGGTACCTTTCCAATCCCCAAAATGTGGGGAAAAGAAGCATATTTAGCCTGGATACCTTTTGTAGAAAAGTGGGGGAAAAAGTTATAAAGGTTTTAAAAAAAAAAAAAATTTTTTAGAACTTTATTTACCATTTTCGTGTTAAAACACAACATACTACTGTAGCAGTATAAGAACATATCAGTCTGGGCAAATATCGTCTTAGAAAGCACAAAACACTATCAGCCAGGGGCAGCATGTACATTTTACACTGTGAGTCCAAAGATCCCCGTACCCGCGTCAGCCTCCCATCCGCCCATCCGACACATATTAGGAATCATTATACAGCATGGCAATGAAGAGTTAACCCACCCCGGTGGGAACTATCCTTGTAGGCAGCTGAGATGAAGGGATCGGCTCAACCTCTAGCAAATAGCACTTCAGTGGATGACAAAGGTTGGGTTGTTGCAAACAACTCACAATTTGTATTACAATAAATGAGGCTATTAAGCCAAGCCTTTGCTGTGGGGATGACTCTGTCGCCCCAGTGCAGCGCTATCTCCTGCTTGGCAAACAATAGAGCAATGGAAACGAATCTGCGCATTTGTTTAGGAAACTCATGCACATACCCCAGCAGGGCGACCTCAGGCACAGGGCTAATGTCAAGGAGAGTCATAGGCGATAGGATTATGTAAACTTTTCTCCAATAATTCCCTATCTTTGCGCAATTCCAGGTCATGTGGGAGAAGTCTGCCCTATGTGCTCCACAGTTGGGGCACGTGTGCGGTCGAGAGGGATCAATGGAATTGAGTTTTGCAGGGGACATGTACGCTCACCACAGGAATTTGAAGTGCA
This sequence comes from Calotriton arnoldi, assembly GCA_963921515.1. NCBI lineage: Eukaryota > Metazoa > Chordata > Amphibia > Caudata > Salamandridae > Calotriton > Calotriton arnoldi. The sequence goes on from CAWUFW010013939.1 coordinate 260,671, forward strand.
TCAGTTTATGTCGACTGTTCAGGGAGACTTCTTTGGTCTGAGTGCAGCAGAAGGCCCATTGGGGGTCTTGTAGGGGACGTCCCAGGTCACGCTCCCAGATGTCATGGATCTTGGTGTCTCGGCTAGGGATAATGGCCATACAGGCTTGGTACAATTTGGAGATGAGGTGGTCCCCCCTTTGCTTGTGATCAGTAGTGTCATTGGGGAGGAGTCCGGTTCCAATGGGAACTCGGCGATCTGCGCTCTAAGCGCACTACGAATCCTACTGAAGTTGAAGTGGTCCATGAAGGATGCTTCACTGAACCTCGGTTCCTCGGAGCTAGAGAAGGCATGTCCACCGGAAAGAGATCTCCCACTGTATCTAATGAATATGTAGTGAGTGTGCGTTGAACCAGCTTTTCCTCTGTGATGGGCAACCATGGGTTGTTAACTATCGGGAGCGCGGAGGAGTATAAGGTGTCTGCCTGTCACACGTGCTAATTTCTTCCAGGCCCAGCTGGTGGTGGACACAGTCTGGATATCCAGGGGGTCTCTTGGAAATCCCTTCGGCAAAATCGTTCTCAACTGGCCAGGGATCACGAGATCTGCCTATGGTTTAGAGTAAGGAATCTGGGCATCAGGGTGGTACAAGGAGTGTGCAAAACTGCATTGTGCCACTAAGTAATAATTCTGAAAATTAGGGACCCCAAGTCCCCCCCTTTCATATGGGATGGTCAATGTGTTCCAGTTGACCCTAGCTTTACCTCCTCCCCAAGTCAGCCTAATGAGATGAGAGCGGAGAGTCCAAAAGAAACTGTTGGGCAACGGAATGGGAATATTATGAAACAGATATAAGAATTTGGGGAGCACCACCATTTTGATAATCCCCACTCTTCCGGCCAGCGAGAGAGGGAGTTTTATCCAACGTTCCACCTGTTGCTCAAGCGTATGCAGTGCGGGGCCATAGTTCAGTAAAACGATCAGCTCGCTCTCTGTGGATTTGTATTCCCAAGTACCTAGCAGACTCCTCACACCACGTCTGAGGGAACTCAGAATCCCACCTAGCCGTACAAGCAGTGGCGGCTGGTGAACTTTGAAAGTGGTGGGGGTGCAGAAACTTGGTGTGTGTAAGCAAGCCTGTGTGTCCCAATTGGGAAGGGGGTGGGGGCAGTGTCTCGCCCTGAGAATTTGTTTTTTTAAAATAGAGTTTAATTATATATTTTCTAGCTCAAGCTCTGCACCAAAAAGTAATCGTTTGCAAGCATTTTGGTAGAGTTACTGTGAGTCTACCTGTTTGTGTTGGTTAGTGTATGAGTGTGCATTTCCGTATCTTTGTGTGTATGTGTTTGTGTGTGGCTATGTATGTTTGTGTTGGTTGTTTGTGTCACTGTGTTATTGAGGCTGTGTATCTGTTTGTATCTGTTTCTGCATAAATGGGTGTTTCTACGTCTCTGCATGTTGGTATATATAACTCCATGCTAATATCTGTGAGTCTGGACTTGAGTTTCTTTTCGGGCAAATAAATTAAATTCTTATGTTACAGTGTAGGTTTTTTTCATTTTTAAAAAGACATTTTTAAAGAGACACAATCCATTTTTCACGAAATGTCTAGGGCAGATGTTAGTCTTCTGTACACCAGGTTAAAAGGCATGCTGGGCACTTTCAGAATGACTATATGTCCCTTTCAAAGCCTCTTTCAAGTATGAAGCATTTCACAGGTTAAAAAAGCATTTTATTTTTAGAGGATCTAAATAAAAAATGCTTATTTTTAGTGAGATGCGTTGATTATTTTCAGTAACATCCCTGTGTGTCTGAAAGAATTCTCACGTACTCACGAGCGTCCCTTCAAGCAGAACCTTATGGCTGCACATGTGAGCATACCCAGAAGGTGGGACTGCAGGGAGATTCTACACATACCAGAAGCCCGCTCAGAGGGTTGAGGGTTTGCTGCAGAGGCTGCAGTAAAGTACACCGTGACCTGACCAAATCGCTACACACAGGTAATACATACTTAAAGTAAATGTTGCAGAGTGTATTTTGTACTTTAAAATGTTAGTGAGACTGAACTGTCTTTGTGTAGCTTATATATTGTTCTAACGCAAATTACTTACTGAATCTGGTGCTTGATGGGACATTGTATTCATGATGTTTGTGCACAGAACACAAAGCAGAAAGTGTCAGGGCAAACATTGTTATCAGTTCGTTTTATATCATTTACGTAGTTCAACAGTGACGGACCCAGCTCAGAAGAAATACGCTGCTCTTTGAGGCACCACCAGTGCTGGGTGGAGTTAGTGATTCCACGCCACACTTGATGGGAGAGGGTGGGGATGTGACTTCCCTGATTGACATGCAGTCTCGAAACTTCAGGGATGAAGCCTGAATCGCCCAAGTCTGACTTTATGAGCGACATCATTTGGGGAGGCCCTTCACCACTGAAAGTCAGGACTTTGCTGAGCTGATGACCTCACAGGCCCCAGGGCTGAGGGATCATCAGCCCAGCAAAGTGTGGCTCAAGAGGCTGGCGCAAGCGCACTGGTGAATCGAATTTGCCTGGCTGACACTGAGCTGTGACTGCTGCCTGACCCACACTGAGTGCCGATTCCTTTAATAGATACACAGCAGGCAGTCTATCAGCATCTGTTTTATAGGTATTACAGGACCTACAATCAAAATGAGGAAAGAACCGCTGCTGCGTACAAGTAGTCAGAGGAAAGATTTCCGATGTGCCCCAATTGATGCCTAGTCCCGAGAATCCCCCAAATCGGATAATTTCCCTGATAAGTGGATCTAAGTTCTCTTGGGGGTGGCAAACGTATAATATAATGTTGTCGGCATATAGGGAGATCAGAAGAGGGCCCGTGTTAAACTGAAGCCCCCTATGCAAGTGTCTTTCTTGGAAGTGCCTGACCAACGGGTCCAGTGCAATAATAAAAAGCAGTGGTGAGAGCGGGCATCCCTGCCTGGTGCCGCGGGTAAGTTTAAACTGGGAAGATAGGGTGCCATTTAGCCTGAGTCTAGCAGTGGGTGAGGTATATAGTAATGAAATGAGATCGATGAACCCCTTAGGCATTCCCATTCTCCTCATAACAGCAGGGAAAAAAGGCCACTCCAAAGAGTCAAATGCTTTTTCCGTATCTAGCAACACTGCAGCCGCCGGGACTTCCGGGGCAATCCTGTGGATAATGGCAAAAAGCGTACGGAGATTTAGAGCTGTCGATCTGTGTGGGACAAAGCCCGACTGAGCTGGCGAAATAATCTTATCTAACAGCAGGGCTAGCCTCAATGCTATCATTTTTGCCAAAATCTTGTAATCGAGATTTAATAATGAGTGGTCTGTACGATCCGCACAGGAGCGGGTCCTTACCAGGCTTAGGGAGTAGGATTATCATCGCTTCACGCAGCGTGGGGGAGTTCCCGTCGTTCGAGAGCTTCGTTATAAACCTCAAGGAGATATGGAGCTAAAAGGGTCTTTTAGGCCTTGTAAAAATTTCCAGTGAAGCTGTCAAGGCCGGGGGCGGTCGAGCCATTCGTGGCGTCGATGGCACTAATGATTTCATCAGTAGAGAAGGGCTCTGCTAAGAATTGTTGCATAACCTTGTCAAGCCATACCAGTGCAATTTCCGCTAGGTACTCATTACGATCTTTCTTGCTGTGTGTACGTGCGTCGAATATAAGTTAGAATAATATCCCACAAATTTGCCTCGTATGTCCGGTGTGCCTGTCAATATCTGCCCATTAGAGGAGCGGAGACAGGCAATATATGATTGGCCTGCGGGGGGCCTCAGAAGCCGCGCCAAGGTACGGCCAGGCCTCTCTCCTTCTCCATAGCGTCATGCAACAGCATATTTGCTTAGAAAATGTGCTTCTCGCTCTGCAGTTTCCTTAAATTCCGTTAAGAGTGTCAGGCGGCGGCCATGCTGGGTCGGTGCAGGCAGTTCGATATGCTCCTGATCAAGTGAACTCAGCTTCTGCTTTATGCCTGTCAGCGTACGTCGCAAGTCCCTCAACACCCCGGCGGGCTTGGAGATGCAGACTCCACGCATATATGCTTTGAATGCCCCCAATAGTGTGGCCCAGGATTGGACTGATCCTGTATTTAGGTCAAAATACTCAACAATAGCACCATGTAGCTCAGTACAGAAAACCTCATCCAACAGGTCCTGACTAGGAAACCTCCACTGCCTCTCACATCCCTCAGGCCGCTGGATCCTAAGCGTCAACACTACAGGGGAGTGGCCAGAGAGTGTTCTGGGTAGATGTTGGGATGTTCTATACCAGGCTGCCAGGTTGGGGGAGACAAGCCAAAAGTACAATCGCGTCCAAGTGTTATGTTGTGCGGAATAGTGGGTATATGCTGAGTCTTTGGGTCGACAGTGTCTCCACACATCTATAAGACCACCACGGAGCATATTCTCAAGAACGTGTGATAACTACCGCAAAATTACCTTAACGCAACCCTTCACATCGCAGTCTATTGCGGGAAAACAACTCCGTGTTAACGTGGTATTCACAACACGGCGGTACCATGCGATAGTCACACGATAACGCGTCAAATGAACGCGTTAAAATAAACACGACGCCGCAAAAACGCGAAACCCCAACACGAAAATAGTAGCTGACGCCAATCGCTACGATACAAAAATCTGCGAAAACCAGCCACAGGCCTGCAATTCCCACGCGTCATGCGGGGAAAATGCACCATAAAAGTAGAAAAAAAACATACAAACAAAAGCCAAACAACAGCGAAGCAAAATGGAGGCATCCGAAGCAAGTACAGAGGTCAACCAGAACCCCACAAGCCCCCCGGAGGACCAGCCAGGGACCTCGGGGTCAGGGAAGGGCAAGGACAAGAAGAGTAGGAAGAAGCGGTTCAGTCCGCAGGAAAACAGGATCCTGATAACTGAGGTGATAGAACACCATCAACCACTGTTCGTCACCTCCACTGTGTCACTGGCAAATAAAAATGGAATATGGCAGACCATCGTAGACAAGGTGAATGCAGTCGGAGTGTTGAAGAGGACAATGGACGAGGTCAAGAGGCGCTGGAATGATGTGAAGCGCAAAACCAAGCTGAAACTCGCAAACAACCGGAAGGCAGCAATGCAGACTGGAGGTGGGAGTCCAGCGCCATAGGAGGAGCTGTATGAGATGGAGGAAATGGTGTCCACAGTCATCAGTGGGGAGACGGTGGCAGGAGTTGGGGGACCGGACACTGCTCAACATGACCGGACACAACAGCAACAGGGTGAGTAACCACCAGGGACTGGGGGGACGGAGGGAGATGGGCACAGTGGCACACATGCACAATTAAGCATAGCACATTTGCGGACAAACCATGCCCCAGACCCACAACTCCCACCAAGAGACCAATGCACACAGGTATGTAACATCTCAGCACTGCATAAGCACAGAACCCAGAGGCACACCGCATGTAAGGGATAAGGGCAGCTAAATCAGAGCTGCAGGGGCGACTCCCCCAAAATGCGGCACACACATTACATGCAGAGCACATCAACATTGACAACGATGTGGTACACACCGCAACACGTCCACAACAGAACAGAGGACACAACTGGTGCCGCATGTGCGTAGAAACTGGCCAATCAAATTTGGCACTGCAGGGAAATGTGAGTTGACAATGTACAAGTACAAACACATATCCGTGATGTAGTCGGAATGTCCACTGTCCAGCATCAAATAGGCAGCTCCCCCCAAACAGTCACAATGTACACTGTCATGCAGTCTGAATGTAAACATGTACAATGCGTCAACATACATGTGAACACGATGTTAAACTGCAAATCCCCTTCACATTGCAGGGGGAAATCCAACACCTCCTGCAAAGCAGTCCGAACCTCTCTTCTCTGATGACAAAGAGGACCAACACACCTTCGACTCTGACGCCCTCCAACAGCTCGTGGAGAGCCTCTGCAACCCACTTCCAGGATCAGGGCAGCCCAGCTGCCATGAGGAGAACCCACCCCCTGCACAGTACACACAGCAGGCAGCACCCACCAGCACGGCTGCCTCCCAGGACCCCCACAACGAACACATGGCCTTCCAACGCTGTGTGTTGGGGTGCAAGGAGAAGCTGGCTGAACAGGTGCAGGTGGAGTTCCACCGCATTGCAGCCAAACAAGACGCCATACGTGGGTGTCTAAGTCCCATCAGGGACCACTCACAGTCCCTAACGGACACCCACAGTCCGCTCCATGCTCTCCAACGGACCATGGCTGACATCGCTAGAGTCCTGACTCTGCGACAAGAACAACTGTCTAGTCAGAGTGCCTCCAGCGATCTCGCCCGGGAGTTGGGACACATGCGGAGGATCATGGAGAACATGGAGCGGACGCAGGCGGAAAGAGCGGCTGCCATGGCTGCACACCAGCGAGAGGTAGCTGGGTCCCTCAATGCCCTGAAGACCCTCCTCATGGCATTGCTGCCACAAGGCCTGGCGCTGATGCATGCTGCTACCACCCCATTCACATCTCCGGCCCCTGATGTGTCAGTGCCACACAGTGCTGGAGACAGAACACCACCACCCACATGTGAGGCACATGCAACAGCAGAGGACGAAGATGCAGATGAATTTGCCTTCGTGGTCAGGAGGACGCAGTAGCATTCATCTCCGCCATGTGTCCTGTTTCTGCTTGGTTCTGCCCTCTGCATCATCACCTTCCACTGTCCCCCGATGCACTCTGCGACACTCACCTTGGACCTCGACATGGACTGCCATATTCTGTTTGGTCACCAATGACACAGCTATCAGACTGCGGACTAAAGTCGTCCTATTCTGATGTACCTGTCATTCCCTGAAGGACTCTGGCTGGCCCTCCACGAGCTGACAATGTGAAGTGGTGTTGGCATGGCCCTGTACTGCTCCAGCTGCAACACTCCCTTGAATGTGCAATAAACATTCATATTCACACAGATGTGTCATGTCTATGATCTTTCAAGTGTGGAAGTATGGATGAATGTAGGGTCAGTGATTCCCCCTTACGTCCATGTTGCCCATGTTGTGGGACTTTTGTCACAGGGTGACATATTGCCGAATGCGGTCCGGGTGGCGCCGACACTACAACAGAGACTCATCCATTAGTCACTTCCTTGTTCAGCCCAGGACGGAACCACGCCCAGAGCCCCGGGGTCATTGTTCACACCCTTAAGCTGGACTGGCATACGCCAGGACAGCCCACTCCAATTACGCACACAGGGGGGGACGACAACGCTGCATGTCCCAGGTCTTCACTGTTGGGATCTGCAGCTCACAGGTCTAGTTGTCAGCATGCCACAGCCACTCCATCACGGCTGGTGTACACCCACACCACACCCATCCAGCACAGGCGTCACAGGACAGGTGACCCTGCCAATAAAAAGGTCCTGGCGCACGTGCTGGACGCCATTTCCACTCTCTAACTGGGTGTCTCCGTGTAGTTCTCATGTATGCATAAGGGCCTAGGGCCCTGCCACCTCACATTACCCAGTGCCGGGGTGACATGATGGCGTCCGCACCATAGGACTCAATCATTAAGGGACCATGGCTAGCGGTGCACAGACTTGGTGGCACTGGATACACTGCGGCAGGCACAGGCACACCGCCACGGGACGGTGTCTTGCGGTGCAGTGGGATAGGGGCACCTAAAGTGCTGAGCGGGTGTGCAGCCTGCGATGATGCGCCGTCCTGGCGGTCCGGACTGGCAAGGATTAGTGTGAGCTCTGCTGGACCGCAGTGTAGGCCTGAGCCAGCGGGCAGGGTGGGCCTCCCGCCACGTGGCGTTGCCTCGCGGTTCACAGAATTAGTGGCACCTCAAGCGCTGAGCAGGTGTGCATCCTGCGATGATGCCGTGTGCACTCATGTGGTCTCTGCCATTGCGAAATCAAGACCCAGAATCGTGTGTGTGACCTGGTGGCCCGCGGTGCGGGGCTGCATGATGTGGAGGGTGCCATGGTCGCGGGCCCCAGGCTTGGAGATCCCTCCGGAACGTGGTGGGCCCTCTTGGAGACACGCCGGTGGCGGAAGGTGAGCAGCGAGGCCTGGTTGCGCAGGGGCGGGCAATCACCGCTGGGCGGCGGGAGGGGCTGGGGTGCAGCAGCCTGTGTGCGCAGGGGCGGGCAAGCGATGATGGCGTGTGCAACTGTATGGACTCTGCCATTCATGTCTCTGGAAACTGTTTCAGATGAGGGACCTGGGGACTGCTGTGAATACCGGCATGTGGTTGGAGACACACCGGTGGCAGCAGGTGAGCAGCACTCTCTCAACCTCTCTTTCTCTCTCCCTCTCTTTCTCTCTCCCTCTCTTTCTCTCTCCCTCTCTCTCTCTCCCTCTCTCTTTCTCTCTCTCTTTCTCTCTCCCTTTCTCTCTCCCTCTCTTTCTCGCTCCCTCTCTTTCTCTCTCCCTCTCTCTCTCTCTCTCTCCCTCTCTCTTTCGCTCTCTCTCTCTGTACTTTGATGGGGCGCATGGCACACCTTCTGATCCAGATTTCTGTTTTGCAGGTTGTGACTTACAGAATGTCCTGAGACGACCCGCCATGCCTCTTCAGAATTGTTTTTTTGGTTTATTCTGTAATAAACGTATTGTTTGGATATTATGATATGGATGTATGACTTCCCTTTTTCTGACCACACATGTATGTTGGGTGTTGTGATTGTGCGACTTCAGGCGATTTGTTTGGTTCATGATTTTGTGGAGTTGATGTGCAATCTTTGTCCAAAGGGGGTGGGGGGTGCCCGGGGTAGGCCCCCGGAGGGGGGAGGGGGGGGTGGCGGTGGGTGTTGTTGACCTATTGGGGCTCCAGGCTGCATGATCGGTTGCTCCAGGGCATCTGTTGTTCTTCATGTGTGGCTATGGGCTGTGCTCCCTTGTCTGGTGCCAGTTGTCGTCCGACTTTACACCAGGTAGGAGCAGGTGTTAGTTTCCTGCTGCTACATGTTTTGTGATCTAATCGCCGATCTGGCTGGTCGTTGAGAATGTTGTGGAGTGGTGTTGTCGCTGCTTTTTGCACGGGAACGCCTACTCTGCATATCATTAGCGTTAGTTGCCGGGGTCATCTGTGGCGATGTTTTTTGCAACTGCTATCGCAGGTAAACTAGTGTTATGGGCTGTTAGCACCAGCTTGGGAATGGGGCGATAAATTTATCGTGAATTTGGCTGCGATAAAGTGCCGATAACTCGGCGATGAGTCCTTGAGAATATGCCCCCAAGTGCGTCACACAATTCTAGTAAAGCACGTCGCGCGCGGGGCTTGGTGTCTGGGGATTCAGATGTGCCGTCACGTGTTGGTTCTAGCAGTAGATTAAAGTCCCCACCCATGCAAATGTAGTCCACGTCGAGTAGGTGTGCATGTAGGCCGTGAAAGAATTCTGGGCTGTCAAGATTGGGTGCATAGACACAGGCAAGCGCCATCTGGCATCCCATTAGATGACCCTCAACTATAGTGTCCCGACCCCCGCTATCATTATGAACCCTGGAGAATTGGAATGGCAGTCGCTTATGTATAAGTATCGCCATACCTCTAGCGTACGTGCTGTAATTCGCAAAGTATCTGTGGGGACCCCATGCCGAGGCGAAGTGGACTGCAGCTGTCTGTGGCAAATGTGTCTCTTGAAGAAACACGATGTCTACTTGGTGCCGTTGTAAATAATGCAACACCTGTTTCCTTTTTCTGACATTATTTAAGCCCCTGACATTCCAAGTGATCAGTGTTAAGTCTGAAAAGGTGGATAATTTACCCCACAAAGACATTTACCTGATTGAGGAGTAGGACTGTTCGTACACATTGTAGAACATCATACCAGCTACACTGAGTAATTAGGAAGAGAAGAAATGGTTTACTATAGGAACAAACAAACCCCCCGCCACCCACCACCCATCCCTGCACTCCCAACCGCAGGGAAATTCCCCATTGCTTAATGCGTAGAACGCAACACAGAGTCCCCATACGTAATGAGAATGGGGAATAACAATATACATTTCAAATCGTATGTCCAATCTAACGTGATACACACTTGGGGTGAGGCAACGCCTCGCCATTTGCCCAACTTTGAAAAATAAAAAATCATATACACACAGTTATCTGCCCTTAATTAAACTCAGGGTAGTTACGCCAATGTGTATGGAAGTTCAGTAGTTTGATCATTCTGAGGAGAATAGTTCCACACTGGCCGCCGAGCCGCTGTGAGGGGGCGAGGTTCTAGGAGGATCTTTTCTCTGGGAGCCATTGTTCTCCTTGTAACCTATGCAAAATTCCTGGACCGCTGTGGGGGAATCAAACACTCGAGACCTCCCTGCTATGTCCACCCGAAGCGAGCTGGATAGATCATGCCATATCTGAGGCCTAAATTGCGGAGTGTTGCCTTCACGCCTGTATACTTTCTTCTTGCCTCTTGAACCATGGCAGTGAAGTCCGGGAACAATGTGATCTTGGATCCCTGCCAGGACAGGGTGTCCCTTTTTCTTGCCATCCGTAATGCAGTATCCTTGTCATGAAAGTTTAACAGACGGGCAATAATCGGTCTCGGAGGGGCTCCTAGATTTGGGCGAGGACCGAACGAACGGTGCGCTCGCTCCACCAAGAAAGTAGTGGTAAAGGATTCTTTGCCAAAGAGGTCTGATAGCAAGTTTTCAACAAAAAGGTCCATGCGGCCAGTGTTGGTGGACTCCGGAGCACCAAGGATACGTACGTTGTGACGCCTACTTCTCGCCTCCAAATCTTTGTTTTTCATGGCCACATCTTTTAATATTTTCTCCATGCGGTCCAGACGTCTGGCTGTCTGGGCGGCCCCATCCTCCAAATCAGACACCCTTCCCTCTGCGGTGTTTAGACGATGCTCATGGACTTCTAATTTGGCTCCCATGGTATCTAGGCACTTCTCCAAGGAGTCAAAGCGACCATCCAGGGCCTTGAACCCCGCGCGCAATTCCAGCATCAAGGCGTCAGAGCCAGAGGGGACACCCTCCATGCGGGCCACATCTACGCCCCCCTCAGCCATGATAGTGCCGGGCTCCACTAATGCACCACTCGGCTTGTTGAATTGTAGTACCCTTTGCTTAGGGTCTTTGCGCACTATGTCGTGGTCCGCACACAGACGGTGCAAAAAGGCAGCCCAAGGTGGCTCAGATCCTCTCAGTGTGGGCTGATGCAGATTATGCGTGTCCGGGCCCCAGAAACAGCCAGGAAAAGGAACGCAGGCTGAGGTGTACCAAACCAATATGTCCCGGGGTCACAATTTCATCCAGCCCAGCCTAGGCAGTCAGATGAATCGCTCTAAGGTGTAGCAACCAGGCCTGAGTTACCCGGTACAAACAGGCGCAATGTATAGCTGGCGGCAGCCCAAATTTAATCCACTGCAGGGCCCTGCTCGCAGACCAGGCCTCCGGTGTGCAGCACCCCCCGGGATCAGTAATGCGCAATATGTTGCAGGCCCAAGCAGCTCACATCCCAATCCTGACGTATGGTTCTTGTGGCAGCCTCGCCTCACATCATCTGGGCCCAGGAATCCACACACTCCCCGCGCCCACTCTACCGGCCCGACCAGCCGGATGGCTGGCCCCTAGGCTCACCCGTGGCCCCTCTGGCAGCGTGGCCTCTGGGAGCAACGCGGGCCGGCTTACCTGCTGTCCGGGTGTCAGCTGCAATGTCCAAGGATTTCTCTCCGGGCAGCACGGAGAAACCGTGTCTCCACAGCCCGGGCCGCGCTGCTCTTCACCGGGCACGGGCCAAGCCCCGCCGGCACTTCCAGTGTGCGTGCATAGGCCGCCTGCGTGAGCTCAGGCCGGGCGGGTCTCCCGCTTCACTGCGCTGAGTGCCGGTCCCTTGATCTCGGGGGTCACGTCCCCCCAGGAGCTCAAAACGCCTCCGATCGCAGAGGCCCCACTGCGGCGTCCAATTCCACCGTCCGCGGGAAAAATGGCTCGGCGGTTAGGTCGGATGGGGCAGAGGATGTCGGGTCGGATGGCGGAGCTGCAGCGCTACGCGGCCATCTTGGTCGGTAGCCTGGCCACGCCCCCATAGTTATGAAGGTTTACGTGTGAAGTGCCTCAAAAAAGGTCTTAGCACTGGAGGTGGAAAAGCCTCAGCAGCAACGTGGCTAATAAGATTCTGCATACCTAGTGGTGGTCTGTAAAGTGGCTGAGCACCCATCCACATGCACACTCATTCACACCTATGCATTCCAAAGCACTATCACATACACCCACCATTCACAAACGTATACGCACATGCCCATTCACAGCACGCACTCTCATATACACATACATTCACACATCCACACACATTCCCTAAGATTAAAAAAAAAGGTACTTATTGGGCCAAGGAGCTGGACGCTTCAGGTAGGGAAGGCAAGAAGATCCTGCTGACTCCTCTCATTGGCTTACCTTGTCATGGGTCAGCCAATAACAGGAGGACGTTCCATCACTCCTCACAGAGTGAGATGGGATCGGGGAGAGTTGCTGACCCAATCCACTCAGGGACGAGACATCAGTGATAGTTAGTCAACCCTGGGCACCTCAGTGCTTAAGCCTGAAGTGCCAAGGTCTGAGTCTATCAGTGATGCACCCCTCTTTCTATGATGAAGAAGACCTCACATTTGTTTGTGCGGTTGAGGAGGTCACACCCTCAGGCTTGTGAAATCTTCAGCTTAGCAAAGTTTGTTTCAGGCTTACAGGCGCCAGCACATTTAACGCATGTAGAGAGCCTGGCTGCCTGACTCGAACATGATGAGTGGCTGTCAGGCTAACCTTTGCTTTTCAAAAGGGTGGAGGAGGGTTAGGCCCCTCCACTCTTAATGATGGGTGCTCCTGTGCATATTTCTTGCACGTTTAAAAACAGGTCCACGCAACCCACTATTCAGACGTGTCAAGATTTTTGTGCCCATATTTGGTAGATATCCAGGACTTTTAACAGAACAAAAACTCTCATTTAGCTTTACTTGAGTATTCGTGCCATTAACTGACCACTGCACAGAAATTGTCACTAATATTGCAACTGATATTTCAGTCACCCTTTTTAAGTCCATATATTAATTGCCTTATGTATTATTGAAGAAACTTGTTCTATATTATTTTGAGAAAGTGGCCAAGTAAAACAATCAGCTGGTATTTTTCAATGTTTACAGTTGAAAAACAAGTAATTCCAAAATGTCCCCTTGACCACCGCTTGAATGCCTCTAATTTATGTCAATATATATAAATCATTTTCAATCTCAAAACTCAGTCAAAAATGTACACAGACACTAAGCCCCATTAAAAACATTCATGCTTATACTAAGAATTAACAATCAGAAATAGTCATATATGGATATTTTTGATTTCAACCAAGGAAAGGTATTGATTGAGAATTTGACTGTTCAATTCTTGTGGCTTTATTTCTGAGAAGTAACTACCAAGAAAGCACAGGTAGACTGGTTTGAAGTGCCTACTTTGACTCTCCGGCCTTCAGCCACTAGACTGAAACTAAAGTTTTAGCATGTATTTATTTATTGGTAATGCCTTAGGCACTGGAGACAAACCTCAACAAGTGATTTATTAGGGCAAAGGGCAATATAGATGGGCTAACAAGAGACATGGGAAACAAGAAGGCAGTTCTCAGCTTTGATTCATTATGTCCCAGTTCCTGTGTGGAAGGCAAGGTAGCATGGCACATCTACATTCTAAGCATCATCACATTGGGTCAGAGTCACCTAGTTCTGATAGTCCAAATTCCTGTGGGTTCACCTACTAGTTTCTGTGCCCTACTCCCAAGGCTAAATGTGTAAGTGGCAGATGTAGTTGGACATCAGAAGGGATGCATAGTACCCCCTCGTTTTTAATGGGCCCTGGCCTTTTGTGGGAAACATCTTGTTTACATTCTGTCATGTGAAAGAGCTTTCTCTGTCTGGACTGTTTCAGATGTTACCTGGCTGCAGCAAAATTGTCTTGATTTGCATTCTAAACCAGCTGGCTTTCATACTCCTTTAGAGCACTGGGTTTGAAAGTGATCTCATTGTATCAGTTAGGCCCCTCCCTCAGCTCCCACTCTATGTAGATCCCCTTTTTCCTCAGACCACCACATCCCACAACAGTGGAGGTGGCTTCTGGTCCTCTCTTGCTGGTAGATCCTACACATGTAACCCTACACAAATTGGTGACCACTCTGATCAATGTAATTGTTGATAGGTTGCTTTGCATTATCTTAAACCGAAATGACCCTGCTCAAGGGGGTTTTATTATTCTTTTAGAATATATGTAATAGATGATTATTATTATTATTAGATATTTCATTACTGTGACAGTGACATACCTAATTATTTAGCAAGAATGCTAAAAGGAAGTATAAGATGCAACAAGGTTCCATTGTTATCTATGAACACCTCTTGCCTTATCTTGTCATTTTTTATCCTCCACATATTCCATTCTCACACCATATTTCTAATGAAGCTAGAGGCATTGACAAATTATTAGATCTTTTTGAAGAATTGAAGTGTTATAGCCTTACGGCTAGAGTGGTCGACCTCGAAGCTGGGGAACCGGGTTCGAGTCTTGGCAGGGACGCTCAACATCCTGTGATTCTGGGCAAATCACTTAATCTCCCCGTGCCTAACAAAACAAAAAAATGAATGTGTCCATCTGTAACGAAACTGTTGCTCATGTAAAGCGCTCTGATACCTGATATCTTCGGGTCGAGTTCGCGCTATATAATTACAAAAAAAAAAAACTATTCCAATTAAAATACAACATAAAATAAAAACAGAATTTGCAGTTTGTAATGCTGACAGACAAAAGGGCTTTAAGTTACAGAGTGGTAATCAGACGAGAGTGCTGTTGTTTAATTTTACAATTCTTTTCAAATTAATAACTGTCATTTTCAATTTGCAGAACCTTTGTACAGATATAGTGATGGATGTTGGCAAAAGTCTTAACCCAGCTATAGATATAGGACAGGTGAGTAAGATATAATCTTGAGGCGAATTCTCTTCATAAATTTATTTCTGTGTTGTGTTTAATGTGCTTGTCAGTAATTGGAAGAAAGTGAAATAGACATTGGGAAAAGGTTATAGGAAATGTTTTTAGCACTAAGAGCCTGATTCACAAAGGTAAACTTACACTTTTGTGTAAGTATACTATTTTTTGTATTCACAAACTGCAAGTTTAATTTTACTTATAGTAATTTTACACTGCGGGGACTTCGCACTCGAGGCAAAGACTCCGCAAAAAAAAAGATAGGCCTGCCCTATCTTTTTTATGTGCGGAGTTCTCCGCCCCGACTGCAGAGTCTCAGCAGTCACAAAACTACTATTAGTAAAATACAAAAAAGTGTAAGTGTACTTTTGTGAATCAGGCCCTAACCTTGCGTTCTGAATCCAGGAGCGAATAACTTTTCTGTCTCTCACCACCTTAACCTGGCCACATGGAAAAAAGAACATGAGGGCCAGTAAGATAAAGGGGAAAGGGACAAAAGAGGATACTGGGTACCACGAGTCTGACTTGTCACTGTTACTGGGCACTGATGTCAGCAAGCAAATTGGGAATCTAAAGGCAAAAAGAGACATCCTAACAATCTTCGATGAAAGTCCTACATCTAACTGTAACAGTGAATGGATGCACCTTAGCTGTGTATCTGTGAAGCCAACTCTCTGATGTGAATCTACAACAAACAAGAGATGAGTGCTTTAGATCTACGTTTAGTAACATGTCTCCCTGTTAGAAAAATAACTAACTCAAGCTTTGTGACTGTATACTCTCTGTGGTGTATGGGTATGTTTCCTATTTTACTCTCGTGCCATTACAAACCTTAATTAACAAACAGTAGTATTCTGTAGCCCCTGTCTTAGCAAATATTATAGTCCTTTATGGAACTTTGAATACCTTATGCATATCATATAACTTGTTCGGAGAATTCCTTCTGTTCTGTCACAGGAGCAACTCAAAGTGTAAGTAATGCAACAACCTTTAAAGTCATTAGAAATGTTCAAATGTACATGTTAAAATAGTTTGTTTGTTTTCACAACGCAGCTTGACTTTCAGAATACTTCTCTGTCATCTCAAATGTCCTCCAACAAACCCCTAAGCAAGTTATGAATTTTTGGAAAAGAAATTCCTAAATCTACATAACAAAGTCCTGGCTGTAGCAACATTTGAGACAATGCCTAACAAGGACGCCATGAAATACAAGGGAAGTAATACCTGATATTTCAAGATGACTGTTGCCATCTCCAAACAAAGAGAGATTTCAGGGACTGCTGGGAAATGCAGTTCATCATCAGGGTGCTGCCAAGAAGTGCATTCTCCATAAATGTGAAGCCTCACATCAAACAGCACTGAAACTCAGTGAGGACTGCGAGCCTTTGCTTCTCTGAGATGGACTCAGTGTGAGCGGATTTAAAGTATCGCTGCCCCATGACCACTGAGTTTTAAGTGATGACTATACCTCCTGACATGCCTCCTTACAATGCTCCCCCAAAGGTCACTATCTTGAAGGCGGATCTCCTGGTTTACCTGGTTGTGTTGCATAAAATTCTCATAAAAAACAATTCGATGTTGGTTACTATGAGCATTTCTCAGGACCAAACCCTTTCAATGAACCAGCTATTGCAACACATGTCAGACAATGCTTGCATATACGATCTTATGACAATCCTTGCATTTATGATCTTATGCACATGCTTAAACCCTGCTGTTTTAGGATTCCCCCCTTCTGTCCTCCCGATACCCTTTCTCCAGCCCCTTTCCACCTCTCACTTTTCTTCGCCCTCTATCTCTCTAATTCCTCTCCTAGGCCCTGCTTGATGTACTTGGTATTTCCCTACCCCCCCTCACAGCCTCTCTACACTCTTACATCCTGCCCCCGCTTTCTCTATCCCCCTTGCTCCACGACTACCTCTCTTCTCTTGACTTGCTGCTGATCATCTCAATTTGCTGTAATTCTGTTCTCTAAATTGAGTTGACATCTATTGTTTTAATTGGATTTGAATGCTACCTCATTGTATTTTATTATTTCCATATCTACTCATGCGACCCTTGTAAAGCGCTCTGATACCCTTGGGTCCAGCCAGCGCTATATAAAACCTTTAAAATAAAAAAATAAATAAATAATAACTTTCAGCATTCACCTGAATGGACATCGATGTGGAGCAAGACATGCATTTGCAGAACAAAGTTACAGCAAAGATTCATGAACCACTCGATTAGCTTTCATAGACTGATAGCAATTTCAGTCATACTGTAATTGGATTCATAATCTCACAAATGGACTCAAACTTAAGTTGCAATTTCGAAGATTTTTTCAGATGCAAAGTTTTTGTGTTTAACCAGACCTAAAACATCTAAAATGGCCCCTGTTTGATGCAAGGATACAGTTGAAGATAGCCTGCATAACACACAAGGCCCTTAACCTTAACACTCCCGTCTACCTGGTCAATAAACTCGAACTGTCTGGTAGTAGTCATTCCTTAAGAAGTGCTAACTCCCTACTGTTGAAATCACAGAAGTTCAACAAAAAGAAAACTTACAACTGCTCCTTCTCCATTCTAGCCCCAACAATATGGAATGCGCTGCCTCCTGAACTCAGGTCAAACCCCTCAACTACCTCCTTAAAAAAAAAGTAAAAATGCTTCTGTTGAATAGACTCCTTTAATAGTAGCCCTGAAGCCACTCAGCTTGACTATTTTCCTATGGGCAGCCCCGGATCTTGAATCTTCCAGGCTGATTGTTATATTGTATCTGTATTGCTGCTTGCTTATTTCCTATTGCATTTCTCCCTGTATGTAGAACTTGTCTGCTATTTGTACAGTGCCCTGATACCCTGACAGGTCATGTTGGCGCTATATAAAATTCCTCAAATAAAAAAACCACCATACTTCCTCACTAATAACATATTGGGGGCGCAGGTCTTTTCTTGTGATCAGCACAGAATTTATAAGTAAACATGGCTTTTTCTAAGGCTCTTTGTGCTGGCCTCTGAATATCTACTAACTAAATTAAGTACTCTTGCACAGAAGCAACTGATGTAGATGGAGAAGGAACCAAAGGTAATATTCTGGGATGGTAACCATACATAGAAGAGAAAAGTGACATGCCCATAGTAAGAGTGTTCAGTATTATTGTATATTCATTCTTCTAACTACATCTTACTTCATTCCTTCTCTTTTAACAATGCTTAATGTCTCAAATACTGTTTTACTAATTAATTCAAACGTTTAGTCAATCCTTATGAGGGTGGTAACTGTTAGACATTCAGACTTCCCTATCTAGCTCTTTACACAAGGCAGACCAGAATTTTGAGAAACATTGAGACCATCTATCCGTAATCAGAGCGGGATACCATGGAATCAAATAATTTGTTGTGCAAAAACTCGTGGCAACTCTTTAGTAGTGGGTCACCCAGGGAGGGAGATGAAATGGCTCATGGTAGTCAAATGGTCTACAACCACTACAAGAACAGTTCTACCTTGACTTTTGGATAACTCCATTGACACTGTATGCCCAGGGAAGGAAGTGACACGATTAGGGTCACTCGGGTCACTCGCGACCACCTCTCAGCCTTCCTCACAAATGAAGAGTCGGTCAGGCAGTAGAGAATACAAACAAAAGGTATTTATTAGAAGTACACTTGAGTGGAGTCCGGTCTGACCAGCCTCTTTGGATTGCTGCAGAGGGACTGGCTTCAGCCAACATGGAGTTACATTAAGTACATCTCAAATCAATCAAAGCACTGCCCAGGATGGAAAATTCCAGGCTCACACAGCTAAAACAAAGAGATACAGTAGGATAGGTTTCAACTCTAAGGCTGGGTACACGCTATCTATAAATGAAGGTTTGTCCTGCCCGTCCCCGCAGCTGGGCTGGTGGGAGAAGGCCTCTATCTAGTGGGAAAGGTATGTGCTAACGAGGACAATGTACTCAGCGAGACAGCGTTAAACCTTGAAGGAAAAGAGAAAAAAAACGAATGGAGACATTTCTCAGCAAGCTAGACATTTCTCAGCAAGCTAGGGTTAATTTCAATCACGGTTCAAAATGGCAGCTCAACTTAAAATGGTGCCACGAATGCTAACTTTATGTAGAGCAAAATGCAAGCAAAACGAGTGCATAACATTTACATTTCAACAGATCCTCCTTTTAGCAGAAGCTAACCATTTGAAGTTGAGAGAATATGGAGTGTAGCATGGCATGTATATAACAAATGATCTTCAGAATTCAGAGCAATCCATGTATTCAGCATCAAGGGAAGAGGAGTCCTCAAATACACCCTTGTCTATCTGCATAAAAGTATCTATTTCTTTCTGAGTCATAATCAAAGCATGGGCATCATGGATGGGCGTCTTCTGCTTTGGGGTGAGAAGTGTAACACAATAAGAGCAACAGGCCGGGAGATATTGTATACAGATGTAACATGTGAGGAAAATACCAGTGACTATAGCTAGGAAAGCAAGGATCTTCCAACCCCAGGACGTAAACAGACCCCAAAACCATCCAGATAGGGTCCAAGTACCATTTTCCTGGTGAATGTCAGAGTAGAGTCTGTTTAATTTCTGTATGGCAGCATATACATTGGGGGCGTGGTCAGGTATGTATACGCAACAGTTACTACCAATGAGGTGACAGGCCCCTCCCCGATCAGCAAGAATAACGTCTAACACCATCCTGTTTTGTAACGTAACGAGTCTCGTAGCCTGAAGCTCAGCAGTGATATTGGTCAGAATTCCTGCTGTTGTATTAATGACCCCTTCGACAACTCTCGTGAGCCGACGAATGTTACAGCTATTGGACATGGGGCCCCAAAAAGGTACAATACCCTTCATGGCATCCTCAAACTGTTGCAAAGTGGTATCTGTCTGATCTATATCTTTTGTGTCAATAACCCTTCTCACTCAGGACAACTATACACTTCTGCGCTGTAGCCGATGGTCTTTATGGTAATTGGGCAGAGCGACATACACTGGGGGAAGAAGAAAAGAGAGCGTACACCTGCCAGACCATCCCCTAGGAAGCCAGACATAAGCTTGGGATCCACAAACGAAGTAGACATTAGGGGGCAAAACCAAAGGTGGACTATTAATTGTGCTAAGTGGGAAGGTAAAATTACATTCGCTGTCCCCCACCTCTACCTTCCCTCTTCCCTGAACACAGAAAGCAGCTGTGGAGCTGACCACAGACACCGGTATTGGCGTATCCCTAGTCACATTACGGTCTTGGAAGGAGCGGAAATACTCAGATGTATTGAATGTCTGGAAATCAGCCATTTCCACCATAAGCCATGTGCTACTCTTCACTGTGTCGTATTTCCGCATACAGGAGTTTGGGGACAAAGTACCAGAGATGTTTAGTCCTGTCTTACCTACGGGAATAAACCCATGATGGAAACGTTTATAATCAGTCACAGTGTTAGAATCAGCAGGGGTCATAACCTGACGGGAGTGGTGGTGGAAATGGTGGTGTACCATTACAAGCAATTCGAACCAGCCCTCACAACTTCCAAGGTATGACAAAGACATAGACAATAAATTATCTCTCTTATGAGTAACTGAGGGGAGCAGCCCGCAAACCCAACAATTCGTCGTGTTAGATACATTATGAGCTTGATGCAGCATTTGTATAAAAACATTATCAGTGTAAGTCTTTCGGTGCTCCCCTTTGTGAGGAGCCAAAGTAACAAACATGTGTTATGGGGGAACGGGTGTTGTACCAACCAGAGAATTCAGAGGATACCTCTCATCCAGGAAGAAGGATATCCCTAATACAATTATTAGTGTAATAACAACTATTGATGCAACAACTATTTTACTTTTCGTGGACCAACCCCCATCTGGACGCTGAGGTGCAAAGGGCTGTTCTTCCTCAGTAATGGGCCGACCAAACGGATACATTGTAAAGCAAGGGAATGGGAATGCAATGGAACTGATGACAAAAGGGGGCAAGTGTTCCCAGTGTCCGTCTGAGCCTCACTGGTAGACTCCTATTGTTCATCAACGTTGGCGCTCTTGAGCACCGGCGGTGGAGCTGCTCAGTCCTAGCTCTTGAAAAAAATCCCACGTCGCACAGGATACCGTACCCCCCTCCAGGTGAGGACATTCGGCTTATCCTGTCCAATGTCCGAACAATGCACCAATCTCGCCTCTCCCTAAACTACTGTTTGTACTATGAGCAAAGTACACCCTGACTTGTGCAGTCCATCCCTGCTAATCTGACTTCTCCTTTGGTGCACTGTTCCTCCGTCGGGTGCGCAAATTGTACCTGGCTACTCCAGGCACAGAGGGGTCAGTAAAAAGGGGCTCAGACACAGAGGGGCCAGTGGAAAAGGGCTATTGAATAGCCTTGATCTCTGGGGGCACTGCTGCATTTAGTACCTCATTGTTCTCCGCCTCCGTTTGGGTCCATGTGAGCTTGGCATCAGAAAAGGGGACAAATCGTGGGACTTGCTCCCACTCCGAGTCCCCAATTCCTTCCTTGACCCACTGATCACAAGGCAAGGGTAGAGGCACTCTGCGGCAGTGTTGACTATGAATCCAGTTCTTTCGGCCAGTGACCTTCACTGCAGTGCAGGTGGCAAGGAGGACCTGGACTGGTCCCTTCCACCTCGGCTCCAAGCTCTTCTTCCTCTGAAAATTCTGGATTAGAATAAAATCACCAGGCCGAATATCATGTCCTGGCCCCTCGGGTACTGACGGGAGAGAATCCTGGATCTGTTGGTGAATAGAACGCAGACTTTTAGTTAACTCATACAGATAGTCCACTAACAGAGGATATTCAATTTCAGAAACCCTACGAGGAAGCGGGATGCCCCAGACATTTGCCGGGCATCTCAACACAACCTCGTAGGGTGACAGTCCTGTCCTAGAATGCGCTGTAGTTCTTGTGGACAAAAGGGCTAATGGTAAAGCATCTGGCCACTGCAACCCTGTGATCTCCTGAATCTTTTCCAATTTCAGTTTGAGAGTACCATTGTACTTCTCAACCAAACCTGCTGACTGGGGGTGATTTGCAGCATGAAATTTTTGTCTGATATGTAGTCCCTCACAAACTAACTGAATGACTTTTGCATTAAAGTGGCTTCAGTTATCACTCCAAATCAAACGGGGCAAGCCGAAGCGAGGATAGAACTCCTTCAGGAGTACTTTTGCAGTCGCTATGGCTGTTTTTTCTTTCGTGGGAAAGGCCTCAACCCATTGATTGAATGCACAAACCACCACTAATCCATTTTTCAAATTGTTGACTCGATCCATTTCTATGTAATCTATCTGGAGGACCTCAAAAGGGAAAGTGGGAGGTGCAAAATTACCAGGTGGCGTAGGGGTACCTTTTCCAGGATTGTGCATCATGCACACCATACAGTATTTGACCAAATGGGCGGCAGTCTTTGGGATATTATCATTTTGCCATACAGGGTCTAGCAACTTACAAATACCTTTAGCACTGATATGAGCTGGCCCATGTGCCATGGTGACTATGGGAAGAACATATGCATCTGGTCGCATCCATCTCTGTTTCCCTGACTTATCAGTCCAACACCCTTCCTCATCCAAACGTGCTGTGCTTTCCTGCCATATTGCTAATTCCTCAATCGTTGCCTCACTTTGTATCTCCTTGACACTCTCCAGCGTATCCTCAAACATGGTGACCTCGGGCACCCACTTAAGCGGGACCTGCTACAAAAAACATCCTTTTCATCTTCGCCCGGGCTGTCTCCTTAGCTGTCTGGTCTGCAAAGGCATTCCCCTTACCCACATTGTCGGTAATCGTCTTGTGGGCGCTGCACTTTACTATCGTTAATTTCCTGGGGAGTGTCAAAGCCAACAAAAGCCTATGTATAAGGGGGCCATGCTGGATCTTCATCCCATGGGAAGTGAGAAACCCTCTCTCTGCCCAGAGCCGCCCAAAATTATGGGCGACTCCGAAGGCATACTGGCTGTCAGTATAGATATTGACAGCCAGTCCCTCACTCAACTCGCAGGCTCGAATAAGGGCAACTAGCTCTGCAGCTTGGGCCGACTGATAGGGAACTCGTGACGTCTCACCTACCGTGGACAGTGTCGTGATTGCATATGCAGCGGTTGTAGTGCCATCTGGTAGCTTAAAGCAAGAGCCATCGACATATAGTTCCCCTTGGGGGTCAGATAAGGGAACATCAGTCAAGTCTACCCGTCCTTTCGGCTCTTCCTCCGTCCGGAAGATACAATCATGAATGTCAATGTCCTCACTCTCAGAAGGGAGGGGTAGTAACGTGGTTGGGTTCAGAGTGGCACATCTTTTAATCGTGACATGTGGTGCAAAGAGAGTTAGCTCATAACCGGTCAGACGTGCACTGGTGAGGTGCTGTGTCTTGGTCTTGTTCAAAAGAGTATCCACAGCATGGGGGCACAATGACTAAGGTCAGTATCAAGTAAGAGCCCAGCTGATTGCCTTATAGAGATGGCCACAGCCGCGACCGCTCTTAGACAGCTCGGGGGGCTCTTGCGACAGGGTCAAGAAGGGCAGAAAAATAAGCACACGGCCGTTGCTTACCTCCAAAGGCCTGTGTTAAAACAGAAAGCGCACAACCAGCCATCTCGTGTATGTACAGCACAAACGGCTTTGCATAATCAGGCGTACCAAGCACAGGCGCAGAGCAAAGCGCAACTTTTAATTGCTCAAAAGACTGCTGACATTCAGGCGTCCAAGGCAAGGGTTCATGCACATCTTTAGTGGTTAGTGCGAGCAGGGGTTTTGTTAATAACGAATAGTTAGGGATCCACTGACGACAATAGGAAGTGATGCCAATAAAAGCGCGCACATCCCTTTGAGTTTTAGGGATAAGCATTTTAACAATGGCGCTGATGCGCTCAGGGATCAATCTCCTACCCTCCTTAGACAGTAGGTGACCCAAGTAGGTGACCTC
Source organism: Calotriton arnoldi (assembly GCA_963921515.1). Taxonomy (NCBI): domain Eukaryota; kingdom Metazoa; phylum Chordata; class Amphibia; order Caudata; family Salamandridae; genus Calotriton; species Calotriton arnoldi. Next base: position 284,499 of record CAWUFW010013939.1, read on the forward strand.
CTGTCGACAATATTGAAATTTGGAAAGGGACACTTTATGTCCGCAGTGTGCCAAATGCAGCAACAATTTAACCGTACTGTCTTTGCAACCCTTTTCAGTGTCAGAAGCCATTAGAAGGTCATCTACATATTGGAGCAATACATTACCTGGAGGAAGCGTAAGGGAGTCCAATTGGGCTTTTAAGGCTTGACTATATATACTAGGGCTCTCAGTATAGCCCTGAGGAGCTCGACAGAATCTAAAACTTCTGCCAGCTAGGGTAAAACCGAACAAGTACCTGCTATCTGGATGGATCGGAATACTAAAGAATGCATTTTTTTAGATCAATGACAGAGAAGCAGTTAGCAGTAGAAGGAATCGTCAAAAGGGCAGTAATGTCAGGGACCACCAGGAACTGTGGAACTACTATTTTATTTATTGTGCGCAAATCAATTACAAAACGATAAACATATGGATGATCATCAGAGGAGTCCGAAGGTGCCCCCTTAAGAATGGGAAGAATAGGGCTATTACGCACATTAGCAGTCGTCTCCTCAACAACTCCTGACTTAATCAAGTCCTGTATAATTTGTAACAAGGCTCGCTCCCCTGCTTGCGGTATTTTGTACTGAGGAATACGAGGCAAAATGCCATTGTCTTTAATTTTGATAGAAACTGGGGGTATCTGCAATAGTCCTACGTCCGTGTCACCCGTTGCCCATAATGTGATCGGCACGTCCTTAAATTCAACAGGGAGGGGCGCATCTTTGGACAGACATTGCTTAGTGCTGACCACATTCGGGCCCATCGTCATGTAAACACCTTCGGGGAACAATAAATAGTAGCATGCAACTTCTTTAATAAATCTAAGCCCTTCAGATTTTCTCCGCAATTAGATGTCAACAAAAATGGCGAATCCACAGTAAAAGGACCTATAGTCAGTGTAAGAGGTTTGGAAATGGGACTCACAACCGGTACACCAGAAAATCCTACCGAAACATTATTATGGCCAGACAGAGCTGCCCCGGGGACCAGTGAACAAGAAATATAGCTATTCATTGCACCTGTATCCACCAAATATTCCTTAGCTGAGCCATGCAAATCTGCAGTAACGTAAGGACCGCGCTGATCTACAGGTATCTGAACTGGTCCCTCACCCTGTCCCTGGCTGTCCTAACTGTGAGACATACCTGTCACTTCGTCTATATCATAGTCATCATGATAATACTGGCCGCCCCTATTGTCATCGAAGTAGTTACTATCCGAGCGATCCTGTAACGTTGCAGTATGCTGAGCTCTGTCCTGTCCACTTGCTCCACGACCCCGGCCACGAGAACCTCGTCCTCTAGGGGCTGCGACTTTCTGCAACAACACCGGACACTCGCTACGCCAATGTCCCTCCTCCTTACAATATGCACACTGATTTGGTCCTACAGGCGTAGGATTCCGGCTAGTACGAGGAAGCTGTTGGGCCGTACCATCACGTCCTCTACCATTCCCTCGAGAAGCCTGCTGCAACAACACCTTCGTCTTCAATTCTTTATGCCTTTTCTCCACCTTCTCCTCATTTTCCCTGTGCTCATAATACTATGCCATACTCAAAATTACAGAAGGGGAGGAGGTAGTACAAGTGCTCTCCGAGGCCTGTAACCGAGTCACGATCTCAGGAAGCAGGTTCGTAACAAATCTATTAACGAACAATCGGACACCCCCCTCCATGACGAATCCTGGACGCTAAAATCCCAAAACACGCCTTCAAACCGAGTGAAAAAATCAGACACACCCTCATCCTTGTTCTGATGACATGCCGTTAACTTGTCCCAATCTTCCCTTCTTTGTGGAATATGCATATACGTAATAATTTGGCCAGGCAAAGCTAGTATCACTGCCTTAGGCTTCTCACCATACTTCCTCTCCTTGTCCCATGCTTTAATCTGATCCCAGGTACCACCCAATTCCACAACATGGTCCTGTGTGTGCACCTGTCTCCAAATATCAATGGGCACCAGTAAACCAAAGAACATCTCAATATCCACAAGCGTCATCACTGTCGATGAAGCGGCCTCAGTCCATTCCTTATAATATGCAGTTGGGTTTTTCCTAGGGTCAGGCAACTGAGTCTTAAGGGATAAAACTTCACTCCTTTTCCGAACGCTATGCTGATCCCGTAGCTCTGGTATTTCAGGGTGATATATGGGGTGGACTTCCCTCATCGGAAACTGGGATACTGTCGGGCTCTTCTCAAGCAACCTACCCCGATAAGCGACCAACGCCGCAACATTACCAAAAACTTTACTGGGTGCCATATCAGCAGCATATACATGATCCCTAATATCATAAATAATCTGGGGTGCTACACCATTGAAACACTGTTCCCACAGTCCAATCAAAGTAGCCGACATGTGCTTAAGGGCATGCTGCTGCACAAACGGCTTATAATCTTTCATCACTCTCCACACATCTTCCACACTGTAAATGGGGTTACGAGCCCACTGGGCAGCCTGATCGGCTACAATCTTTTTCTCTTCGTCTCCCACATCTGATCGTATCAATATCCGCCCCAATCATTCCCTAGCAATTGCCCAGTCTCTGTCCCCTAGTCCACGTACCGGCTTTCCGCTGCTCAGTAATGTCGAGGGATGTAGGAACAGGGAAGGAGTAGCGACAGACGTAACAGGCACCAACGTCGCTGCCGGCTGCGACGTAGGTGTAAGGGCTGGAGAGAGAGATGCTGAAACAATAGGCGTAGCAGGGAGACTGGTAGTCATCGTAGCCTCAGAAGGCGAAGTCAAAGAAAAAGCAGGAGGCGCTGTGGCCGAAGCAGCTTGATCAATAGCAGAAGAAACAGAAACAGCAGAGACAGAGGGAACGGATGGCTGGGGCACGGCAGTGTATATTCTCTGTGGGGCGTATAGGGGTGGAGGTCGAGTATCTAACAATTCCTCCACAAATGTATCGTTTTCTTCTCGGGCAACATAAGACTTTTCACATTGTATTCGAAATTTCCTATCAGCATACTCTATTCCTTTTTCTATTTTCTCTCTATCATGCGCTACAGCTTTTTGAGTCAATGTCGGGCCTCTTCCTTTGCTTTTATTCGTCTCTGTTTAGCCTCCTTTTGCCATGTTCTGAGGGAATCAAACATCGACTGCCTACTTCTTTTCGCAAACAATTTTTCCTGCAGGAAATTAATTTTCTGTTCATCAAAAGTGCCCGTCAATGGCCACTACAACTCAGCATTGTCCCTCGTATATTTGTGCCATAACGTACTAAACATAGTAGGGCCAAGGCCATGTTTTACGTACATGTTGAAATTCGGAGTACCTTCTGGAGGCGCCGGCTGACTTTCTTCCAATCGAGCATCAGTAGAACAACAACGACAGCCCAAACAAAACAACTTACTCAAACAAGGCATTTTCAAAGAAAACAAGTTCTCTACTTATGCCTAACAGATATTTGCAAATATCTTTACCAAAGTAGGTCCTCAGACCTCATCAAATACAAATCAAAGTGGTACCATGTTCATAAAGAACTCAAAGAACTCAAAAATTCAAGCGCTTGTCCAAAGACGGTCCTCAGACCGCATCAAATACAAATCAAAATGGTGCCATATCCACAAAGAACCAAAGCAAACTCACCTGGTGCACACAGGTCAAACGAGTTTATTCTCCACTGCTGACTCTTCGGACCAAACGGTCATATCCAAAGGTTTCGCCGTTCAGGACCCCAGTCGGGATGATCGCTGGACGAGGCACTGCCCGGTCAGACAGACGGGGCAGCTGCGAGTACAAGACTCTCTCGTGCAGGGATCCCCGGTCCGCCCGTCCGACCCGACGTGGCCCCAACCTCCTCACCCGGCCGTGGGTGATGATGGGTCACCCGATGGAGTCCCTGTTCGGGCACCAAATGAAGGAAGTGACCCGATTAGGGTCACTCGGGTCACTCGCGACCACCTCTCAGCCTTCCTCACAAATGAAGAGTCGGTCAGACAGTAGAGAATACAAACCAAAGGTATTTATTAGAAGTACACTCTAGTGGAGTCCGGTCTGACCAGCCTCCTTGGATTGCTGCAGAGGGACTGGCTTCAGCCAACATGGAGTTACATTAAGTACATCTCAAACCAATGAAAGCACAGCCCAGGATGGAAAATTCCAGGCTCACGCAGCTAAAACAAAGAGGCACAGTAGGATAAGTTTCAACTCTAAGGCTGGGTACACGCTATCTATAAATGAAGATCGTCCTGCCCGTGCCCGCAGCTGGGCTGGTGGGAGAAGGCCTCTATCTAGTGGGAAAGGTATGTGCTAACGAGGACAATGTACTCAGCGAGACAGCGTTAAACCTTAAAGGAAAAGAGAAAAAAAACGAATGGAGACATTTTTCAGCAAGCTAGATATTTCTCAGCAAGCTAGGGTTAGTTTCAATCATGGTTCAAAATGGCGGCTCAACTTAAAATGGTGCCGCGAATGCTGCCTTCAGGTAGAGCAATATGCAAGCAAAACGAATGCATAACATTTACATTTCAACACAAGGTCCAGGTGGAACAGGCAAAGGTCTCAATAAGCCTATTGGTCTTAATACGAGCACAAGTAGATCATGTTTACATATAACTCAATATGAGCAATTAGACTTCAGCACAAAAGTGTCTCCTTACTGCTGTTAAGTGTTAGCTATGCCACAATGTCCAGCAACTTTGATTCACAAAACCAATTCATAGCTTGTTGTCTGAACTGAACTGATGCTTTATCTCATTTCAGTCTGATAGACAACGGTATGCCCAAAGTCCTCCAAAACGCCCATGCTCTCAGTCACACATGTACTCCCCAACATCGATTCTCACTCTATTGCTTTTCATTGAGCCCCAAGGACTGATTCTACCCAATCTAGCCACGTACTTCATTAACATGCAGATGACACACAATCATTTTGCAAGAGGACTGCAGCCGAAACCCAGTGCTTGAAAAATGACCTGCATGAAATTCATTCCTGAATGACACCTATATACCTACAGCAGAACCTAATAAAAGTAAATTTGTCTTCACTAATGCAACTAATTGCATTCCGAGATCAAGGTATAAATGCACAAACTCATGTCCTCGCTAATATGACTGGAGAAAATCCACTGTTCACAAACCTCTCACACACCATGTTCCTTCCACCCAAAACCTCCTCACATGTAGCTGCTAACCGGATCTCTGCATAAGGGAAATGTCACCCGGTCACTCCCCCTCCTCCCCTTTCCCCATCTCCCCCCTACAACAAAGAAACCAACACCAGCTCCCCTTCCCAGCTCAAGTACTTTGTCTCTTTAACAAAGGTGGAAATCCCTAGCCTTTGCTCCCATATGGCACACAGTAACAACCAACTGATTCTTGAAGTACCCAAAACAAAAAAGCAACAGTAACAACATTCCCAATTTTCACCTCTTTCTTCTAGAACAAAGAGAATGATATCCATGTTTATAGCCTACAAGAAAAACAATATCCCCCTCTTCATGCTTGTAGTCTGCAAGAAAGAACACAATATCATCCTCTTCTTGTTCTTTATGGCAGTCTCTAACTCCCACCCTAACAACAAAGGAACCTCAACCTGTGCGAATTGTGCATATATTGTACAAACCTCAGCTGCTGTAAAATTTGTAGATTGTAACCTCTTATCACCCTGACCTCATGGTCTAACCTCTAAACCATTGTAAATGTTGTACATTTTACACCAACCATAACCAATTTAAATTTGATAAAACGTAAAAGTATTTAATGCTGATGTAATGTTGCTTCTATCTCCTAATACTAATCTTACCTCATCCAAGTTTTTGTATACTTCCACCTGTTGCTTTTGTGACCTGTACACAGTGGCATGGGCTGTCAAACCCTTTGTTAAGCATGTCGCTACTAACCAGGGCTTGGTTCACACTGCAAAATAACCCAAATCAATAAAGGAGGGGCAGTCTAAATTGGAAACCCCAAAGTCATACTGTATCATGAAGGGTGTGATGTTGATTAACATGAAATATAGTTGAATGACCATGACATCATTGCTCAAAAGCTTTCGACAACTGATATATAAACACTAACCCATTGCCCCATATTTAGGGGGGCACATTACAAGCTGAACTTTTCACTGTAAAAGCTGGAACTAAAAACCTCTAAAAGGATTGGCCAAAAAATACACTATTGTTGCATATGTCTAACAGTTATATTATTCTGGATAATAGCAATGGCAGTCATGTATTTTCATTATTAAAGATCAATCAGGTTGAAAATGTTTGTAGACATCAACAACATCTTGTTTTATCTGCAGATTGAAGGTGCGTTTGTTCAAGGTCTAGGCCTGTTTACCTTGGAGGAAATGAGGTACTCCCCTGAAGGAAATTTGTACACCCGAGGGCCGGGGATGTACAAGATCCCTGGATTTGGAGACATTGCAACAGAGTTTAACGTGTCACTGCTCCGTGACTGTCCAAACAGCAAAGCAATCTATTCCTCGAAGGTAATGTACGGGACCTAAAGACTCGGCCTAAAGTGCTTATATGTAAGTGGCATGTACCTGGATGGAAACTTGATGTGTTAAGTTACATATTTTAGGGATCTACTGTAACATTTTTGATGTAATGTAGACATAGATTCAATAACATAGATTCATAAATGTCGGGTAATGCAGGCAACATTTATGGGTTACAATTCCATTTTTTGGTTTTTTACAATTTTTTATAACTATGTTTTATCCATTTTCCTGATTTCACCCCTTCCTCTTCTATCCTTCCTTATTTCTCTTTTTCTATGCTTTTTTAACTGCTTTACCACCCATTTGCTCCTTCTTTAGTGCTGGTGTTGACAGTGCAGTTATCTGCAAGACTATTGCTTACAATATACTAGAGTGGGCTTTGGATCAGCCTTGAGAAACCATTGGCTGATATGGGTCAGCCTGTTTCAACCGCTGGCTTGAGGCATTGTCAGTCACATTTTAGTTAAGCCAAGAGGAATACTGCTCTTTCACTGTCATGGTGTTGGCAGTTTGGTGTATCATTCTGCCTTGCTTTCCTTGCAATGAATGACAGACATGTTTAGATGTAAAACGTACACTCAGTTAATACACTTTTATCACATTCAATTCTTTATCTCATGCATGCATTGGAACCTATTTGCTTTTTATCACATCGGAATGACCGCATAGAGGTCAAACCATCTGATTAGATAAACAAAGAATAATTGGGAGTTGTAGTATAAGCTCCTGCTGCAACAGCTTATTAAAGATCGACCTGGACTCTAAACAGACTTTCAGAGTAACTAGTACAACTGAAACACTGTAGCTAGCCTTTCTTCTATCAGCCAGAACCCCCACTAATAGCATACCACCACTGATACTCTCACAGCCACCAGCACCACACCACTACCACCAACTCATATGAACATCAATATTAAACTACTACCAATACCACCAACAACACCATCACCAACCACTATTATTGCCAACAATAACACTAATGCCACCAACACCACTGATACCTTCACCACTAGCACCATTACCGTCACTACCACCACCAATAACAACTTTTCTAATACTGCTGCAACTAATATCACCAGCACCATTGCCACCACCATTATCCAGCCTTGACAAAGCTAATAGATCTTACCATAATGTGCTATTGTATTTAAATATCAACTCTGAATTCCTGTGTTTGAATGTGTTTTCACACTAAACCCAAACCTACTGAATTTGCCAAACGCCTGTTTTGTTTGAACATGTTGCATTTTTACCCTGGGGCTTCCTTGCCCTGCCACTGAGGTCAGCGGGTAAATTTAATTTATTGTGTTTCTCCACCTGTTGCCCCTGTTTTGGAGATGAAAAGCAACTTCTGATTTATTTTAAATTAGTACGTGTGGTTTCTGTGTTTTCCTCTTTTGTCTCTCCATTAAATTGCTCACTCTATACCGAGTTACAGAAACATATCTGGGTACTCTCTTGAAAGAGATACAGATGTTAGGTAGGTCAAAATGTTGAAAACCAAACATTTGTTCACCATTCCTAAACATTCTTTCTTACACTGGTTCACTCCCAACAAAATATTTCTGAGGCTACAGGCAATTGTTTTTAAACAGTGTTCTGCTTTGTCTCTGAATAGTGATGCTAGGATCATTCACAGTTGTGTGAGTTTTGCAAGTACAAGGATTGGAATGCAAAAGAAAGGAATATTTGTCAAAGTGGCAGTATTATTGGTATACTTTATATTTTTCACCATCAGATGGCTCTACCAAGAGCAATAATAATAGCTTGTAAATTCTAAAGAAATGAAAATGTTCCTTTTTTAATGGAATGCCGTCTTCTGATCTCTTCTTATCGGCAAAGCGATTTGTTAAAGGGTTATTGGAAGTGAGACGACGAGATAGTATGTGGTGGATAGTCTAGGGATGAATGTGGTGGGTGAACAATTTAGGGTCATGTTAGGAAACAAGCAAAGCAGATGAGGCTATACGTAAGGAAGCAGTGCACTGAGATAGAAAACAGGGTATAAAGCAGGACTTTAAACATTCTGAAACATACACATGGCAATATGTTTATTTGAAAAGAAAGCCACCAGCATCCCCCGCATACTTGTGTGACAAAATCCTTCTATTCACTCCTGCGCATTCCGTATGATCATAGATGCCCAGGTGTATAATTCTGCTTACTTTTATTCTACACGTCTCTAATCATCAAGATTATAAAACTGCTGTTATGCAATGTTGGTTTGCAATTTGTATGCATGGTATTACAGCCAGTACCATATGTATTATAATGTCATGTTATAATGTCATGTTATAATGTCATGTTATGCATCCTATGTTATCTAGAATTACGGGTCTATGCTATCTCCTCTATGCATTACACTGTTCAATCAATAGTGCAGAATGTTCACTGCATCATCTTATGCACAGCCTACACCCCCTCCCTATGTTGTATCCATCCTTTCCTACTGTGTATTTATTTTGTTTACCACTGTCTACCTCTGTCTGCAAAAATGTAATAAAATACTTTGAACAAAAAAAATAAAAATTGAGTCAATGGTTGCCTGAAAGAATTAAAGAAGACATGTACGATTACTCTAGATATAGTACTTAGATGTGCAGGGCCACCCAGTATATCTACGAAGGGTGTATTTTATCATGGTTTTGTTAATTTAATCTCAGATGCAATGACCTCTCTTTCTTCTTCATGTTCTCAGGCTGTTGGCGAGCCACCTCTTTTCTTGGCAGCATCAATCTTTTTTGCCATTAAAGATGCCATCAACTCTGCTAGGAGTGAAGTCGGACTTACAGGACCCTTTAGACTGGACAGCCCTGCAACTCCAGAGAGGATAAGAGGCGCTTGTGTAGACAATTTTACCAAAATGGTATTGTATAGTTTGTTTATTCTTCTTGACCGTTATCTAGTTAATGCCCGCTGAAGAGGAACTGCATGTGGTATAGATAGAATTTCTGAAGTATACAAGAGCAGAATTGGATGTAACCTCACAGCCCATCCTACCCAAATATCTGAATAGATCTCAGTGTATTGCAGACTGCTGATACATTTTTGAGTCATTATTCCCTCTCCCCGTCCCAAGTTGCCTTGACATGGGAGCACACAAGCATGGTGCCCCCTCTACACCACCAGTCCAGGTGTCTTACCTATCAGAGAGTATTTATCATGTATTTCAAGATATACCTTACACACATGATGCATCCACAAGGAAATGCTCTAAAGGAAGCCAAATGGACCAAAGATCGGGCCATAAATTTGAGCCCCAACAGGATCTAGCATAACAAGATCAAAGTTTGCACCACCACTGACCATAGCATAGCATTGCTATTTGTTTTGTGAACAACAGCCAAAAACCCAGGTATCTCTGCTACAGGATAGGCAAAGGAGAACAAAGTTTACTGTGAGAATTCCCCATATTTAGAACTGATATCTTGGGGTAGCAGTGTGGACCGCATTGTAAGTGGATAAAAAACCAAGCTTGCATAACTTTCAGAAACAAATGGGCAATTCCCAGTCAAGAAACAGTGTCTCAAATGTTCACACCCAAGAACACACAATTCTATTAAGCAGCACCACTGAATATCGATAATCTACCTCAATATTGAGTTTCAAATACTGTTCTACCAACATATTGTAGCCAGAATATTGACCACTACAATATTGTGAAGGTAAGTACGAGTTTACTGGTCTTACCTCCACATTTATGTACCTTGACCACATGTGTATCTTCAAGGTATTTTGATGTGGCATTACGAATAATAAATCTATGCTTACCTACATGCATATTTACCTTCACAATATTTTGATTGTTGATATTTAGGCTACAATATGTGTGTGCTCGATATTCTGACATATGACCATGAAAATCATTTTCAGATCATGGGCATCTCAATCCAAGACCACAAAGTGTCCACCTATTTTTTGGTTTTACAATTCTAAGAGCAAGCAATTTCCCCAAGGGCCCCTTGTGGATTGACCTGCCCCTTACTTTCTGTATGTGGTAGAGTTCAACTTTTCAGTTCCACATCCCTTTTTCTGAGGACACTAGGGTAGTTTATGTGGGCACCAGATTGTGGAGGAGAGTTGCTGTATATCGCCCAGTATCATAGCGCCATTGCAGACTGTTTAAAGAATAGGAGTGGTGCATGAGCATTTAGCGGGAGAGAAAGAGGACTTTGAGGGCCAGGACCCAATGAAAGCCAGCTAGTAGTAACACACTCTTCTGGCGATCTTGACCTTCTACTGCCTACTACTATAGTATCAATTTTGGACCCCCTGATATCTAGCTAGAATGTGAGACAGACTCTTTGGTTGGCTAACAACCAGGCATGTGCACCCTCATTGGAAGCCTCTCCTGTCAGGTTATCAGACTCTCTGAGTAACAGCTCTTGCAGATCTGCCTGTGCTGGAGAGTAAGCACTCAAGCATATGTCACACTATCAAAAAATGGAGCTAGTGTCCAGTATAAGAAACTGCTGCCCTAACAACATAAACATTCTGAATATCAACCCCCACATATGAAGCACATCTACAGTGACAAGAGGGGATACTGTGCTTCTGGTTTACCCATACAAACCACTAGGTAGATGTTGAATTTTCCATCTGCCATTGTGGCGAAAATAGTTCCTCTGCTACCGTGAAGGTGGAAAATGTGCTGCATTTAAAATACTCTCACATGACTGGAGAGGAGTCTCCATAAAGGTGGCTTTCTCTGAAATTGGAAAAACCAATTTGCAGAGATATCAACTCAAATTATGTGATTACTTGGGTGGGATGGTGGAATTTCTACCACCAACAATGGATATCTGAAAATCTGCCCATCTATCTTATCTCCCTCAAATGCTGGGGTGTGGTTACCAGCACATATGGGTTATTATGCATACCTGTTAGTGAAATCCCCCCACCCTTTCCAAGGCAGACTTAACAGATTTAACTCTGCCACAGATGGTGGCGGCCCAGCCACACTACATTCTATCCACTCCTGGTGCAGATAACCGTGATCTTTGGAGGACCCTTTAGCTTCACTCCTTAGTGATTGCACCATCCTTAACAACGTATCTTAGGGTGCTTTACCCAACTTATAAAAATAAAGTCTTCAGCAGTTCTGTTCTAGGAGATTTAAAGTTCTAGGCTACCCCTTTAGTCAGACTGTCATATCTGAAGTGTGCCTATCTTCAATGTCTAATCTTGGCCACTATACCATAACAAGTATATCACCTTCACACAATAAGAATAGACTTTTATGAATGCGCTTCCATCACTGAAATCTTTCTTCGCCAAAGTTAAATTATGCCATCAGGTAACACGATGTTCTTCTCTTGCAGTGCCCGGATGCTCAACCAGGAACATTTAAACCATGGGCTGTGAGAGTATGAACAAAAAGCCTTTGCAGAAGCTTCCCACCACAAGCATTATTATTGGAATAATGGTGTGATATTACATTTGCCTAAGACTAACTGGAAGAACATTCAGTGCTAATGACACACACTCTGAATGATGATGACTTTGGATTCAAGCCTGGATTCTACTGCCACTTGTGGATTTTTCTACTTATTCTTCTAATAAAGCAACACCCCTCTTGTACATTTGCCATCAGGGGCATTGGGAAATGTTGGAACAAAGTCTGCCATAGCAAAGGCAAATTACCTCCTGTTTGTTCCAGGGGGGTACGGTACTTTTAATTTGTTTAGCACTGTTGAGAAAACGTGCTTTACAATTGAAAACATGTGTAATAACACTTCTGATCTTAGTCCTGCTACTCATACAAGATTACTCAGGGACAGATGATGATGCAGGACCTTGTGATTTAACTGGAGCAGTGACGTACAGCGGCGATACAAGAGTGCCGGATCCAGGCCAAATTTTCAGGGTAATAACTAACTAAATTGTGTGTTGTATATGCGTCTGACCCCACGTGCTAAAGTGTTAAATTACAACATTGAAATGTTAGTTTCAGAACTGCAGTTGATGGGGTGGTGGCGAGCCAGTTATTAAGAGTTATTGACCACAGTTCCAGGTGACAATATAGCCTTATAGCCCTCCATAGCGAGCTTTACCATAAAAGCCTGTTTATGGGGTCTTAGAGCATTCCGCTTCATGATGTCCTAATTAAAATCAAAGGCCTCCTGTCCTGGTAGACAAAGGGGTTAAACCCCCTGCTACTTCGAAGCCTTTGGTTCACTGCTCATGTTGTGAAGGTGTAATTTACAGCAGCGCCCAGAGCAGCATTACTAAATGTTGAACATGCACAGCTGTAAAATGAGGCTGAAATAAGTCTCTATTCTTCCTGGGCTTGGCCAAACTGCTTTTCAGCAGAGCCAGCGAGACCAAGGAGCTGCGAAACATTTCTCCTCCCTATTTTGAGGCTTCTGATGGCACTGTGAGCTATGGTGCCCTAGTCAACAGTCTTTGCCTCTCTCTCTCTCTCCTGACCAATCCACATTTCCTGGAGAGGCAGTTGTGATGAAAAGAAAGAGGCTGTGGATTAGTATATTGTAATGTTCAAAGCAACGAGCCGAGACTAGTGTTTATATCCAGTTGCTGCTCCATTGTCTTCAATAGAGCTCTCAATATTCTCATGTTCAAATGACTTAATTACCCATTCCTGTAATTATGGGTCAAACCCACAGGCCAGGCAGCATAAAGAGGGGAGTGGGCAATTTATAGACCTTGGTGACAAATGGCAGGAGTGTCTGAAACAGGGCAGGGTTCCGCCGCAGAAGCTGACATATTTGGTGCCATGCACAATGCCGGCATCTCCGAAGCAGATTGGGTCACACACATAGCAGAGGTTTACACCTTGGACAACCCTATCCTTTTTTCAAGAACTGCACTGGTCCAGCCAGGGCTCCACGTTCAAAGCCCCTCATTGGAGGCTTTAACATCCACCAAATTTGACGGCCCGTGGTTGTACAAACCGCAGATCCGGCGCAACCTCAAGCAACTCAGATCCGAGGGGGTCCTAGGCCTGACTTGACTCCCTAACGCTGTATTCAAACAAGATCCACAATTCTAGGCCTCTCATCGAACCCCACTGTTGAATTGCGCCTTTTTCACAAATTCCATACCGGCATCCTGGCGAAGTAGTATACTGCATCCCATTTACAAATCTGACTCGCAGTCCAACCCTGCAAACTACAGACTCATCACACTCACTGATGTTGAAGCAAAGATGTACGCCGCCAACCTTTTGATCGATTTGGAAGCCTGGGTTTTGTCTGCAAACATCATTCCAAAAACTCAGACAGGCTTCAGAGCAGTCATGAATACAACAACCAACCTCTTAGCAGTCAGTCTCCTCGTAGAAAAAGCCAAAGCCAAACATTCCAAACTCTATGCTTGTTTTGTGGATCTGAAAGCAGGTTTCGATTGGATACAAAGGGCTCACCTTTGGGCAAAAATTGCCAATTAGGGAGTGCCACCAAAACTATTGGAAGCTGTTAATAATTTGTACTCAGGCACTTGGGTCCAAATCAAAGTTGGCGACTTCCAATATAATCGTAAGATTCCCCACTCACATGAGCCTCAAGCAGGGGTGCGTATTTGCCCCCTGCTTATTCAACATCTACATGGTCGACCTCGACAATCAACTATCTGATGTGTTGTGCGATCCTCCCAAACTAGCTGAATAATCTCTCTGATGTCTCCAATACGCTGCTGAAATTGTTCTACTAAGCCAAACTCCAATTAGTCTCCAGGGTCCAATCACCCAATTGGCACAATACATCCAAACGATGGGGTTGGAACTACACCACAATAAAACAAAAGTGGTATGCTTCTCAAATACATCCCTTTTTTGACTGACTGACATCCCTGAGTACCTTCTTCTAACTTCATGTGGAAAGCCTTTGGTAAACCCTTAAAACTGGTCAACTCTTACAATATTTAGGTGTTCTAATGGACGCCGATTATCGTTTAGAGAGGTCCTCACTTTCAGAAGAGCCATCACAAACAAACTACAGTTTGCAGTCAAGCTGCTGCAAAAAAAAGATTGGCTGCACATCACAATACTACTTGCTACAGGTCATCAGAGCAAAGTTTCTCCCATCACTCACGTATGACTCTGATTTGCTGAAAGCGAGCGATGCATCCACACTAAATCTGCTTCAATCATCACTCTTCAAGCGCCTCTTCCGTGATATATATTACAATATCAGGTCAGGCTGGAGTTTGGTCTGTTTCACCAAGGCCCAATTAGGAATGGAGCCCTTATCAAACTGTTGGAAGCTCAGGGCAGCCCCACAAGACTCACTTGCTGGTTGGAAATGAGGAGGCAGACCACATACAAAAAACCGTGGCCAAAGGTCGTCCAGCAAGCTATACATAATCTAAAATTAGGTAACACCTGGAACTCAAAACTGGACTTCGCCACCTTCAAAAAAGCCACTAACAAGGCTGCAAAACAGCAATCTCAGAGAATTGACAAGGCAGAGCTTGCCCAGAAACGGCATGCATGGGCAGTTTTGAAGTCCTACACTTCTTGGAGCTCGCAGCCATACTTGACGACACATCACAGTGCCCATTCAACACGCACTACTACTATTTTGACTGGGTGAATTACCTTCAAAGGACCTTGCACCCACCTGGAAGCAGCCTTGACCGGACAGCCAATGACGCTGATGCAGCTATGGCCAAGAAAGCTTACTCCACCTTATGTGTGTGTGTCCTGCCCTCCTACCTCTTAGGCAGAAACTGCTACGCCCTCCATTGAGGACTTTTCAGTTCAGGTCTTGCCGCCCACAGAATGACACTTTTGAATGGACACAGCGTTCAGTTATCACGTAAGACTCCCATGTTTCTGCTTTACACAGCAAGGCTACTTCCACAGCAAACACCAGCTTTCTACAATCAACACTGAAGAACAAATTCAAGCTGGACGCAACCTCTGCTTAACCACATGCAAGCTGCAAAGAACAGTATGAAGCCAACTACTTTAGAATAGCAGATACTGTGCAAAAACAGCTACATACAGCATGTAGCCTACACTATTTGAATTTCAGACATTGTCTGACACTATGTCTGTGATGATCCCTGCCCCCAGTCCCCTTTGCAATCAGGGATTTGCACCCCATTGATCAAATTCATTCTTCATGATTGACATGAAGGGTTAATAAGCACTAGTCCCTTTATTTCACAGGCACCCTACGTGAAGAGTCTTGGAATGCGAAAGCATGAAACGTTCCTCCAGCGACAACTGTGTCCTTCTGTATTATTACTCGTGCATTTATTGTTGCCAGTTTGTATGTTATAATTATTCTAATACAATCATCTGTTTTAGTCTGATCATTTATAGTCCCCAATGCAGCCACGCCTCAATGGTTTTAATATGGTGACTTGTTTTAACGTATCACTTGCTCATCTTATTAATGTTTTTAGCGTTTACATTTGGTTTAACATTGCAATGATTTCAATTAATTGGCAATGCAGAATTACCTACTGGTGCCATGCATGGAATTGTGAGGAACCCAAGATCACCAGTGCCATGGCCAACCCCTGTTCCTGCTCGCAGCACTGGAGGCACCACAAATAAATGAATCAGTGGAGCTAGCATACCCTACTCCACACCTGTAGTTGCTGATCTGGTCTCTGGCCTCTTCAAAATACTGAAAAAATACTTCTGATAACACCACAAACGTCAATCAAAAGCAAATACAGAGAGCCATAGAGATCTGGCTCCATTCTCCTTTGAGGGAAAAAATGTGTCCAACTGGCAAAGAAAACCCAAACGAAACAGAGAGAGGACATATAGAGGGGCCGAGTCCACACCACAAGGGTGAAAAGCTGCAGCACAAGCACAAGGATAAGGGGCTGGCTGCACCAGAATTCTTCTTCAGCTGGCCTGCATTGATAGGTACTGCCCCCAAAAGAGGCACTCTGATTAGCTATCCCGCCCTGGTGTAGACATTCTTCCCCTACATTCCAGTGTTGTTTCTATTTGTTTTTCCTGGTTTAATTTAGAAAAATCTACATTGAGTTGGTAGAATGATCCACTGGCATTAAGCCATTTTTGCCTGAAGTTCAGCCCTCTCAAACCTTATAGGCTCTTTCATGAAGCAAAAGCTGATTACTCAAGGGGGAGAGGGCCTTTAACGACTGTGACAGCCCTCAAAAAAGTAACATATGGCTTTAATAGTGCTCCTTTTCTTTTACAATTTTTTACTGAGACATTGTTGGCTAGTGACAAAATGTTTATATTGTGGCTTTATCTATTGGGAGTCTATTATGCAAATATGACCCCTTTGAGCATGCCGTCAGATGTATAATACCACCTTGTACACTGTGCTCAGAGCTCAGTTTCTCACACTTTCTGTGTGCACAAACTGATTAATGGTCTAAATCTCAAAAGCCAAATATTAGTGATCCCTTGTCCTGTATGCAGATCCCTTCCTTTGCCAGATATAAACTCTACCATGTACCATGTGCCAGCAGGAGAGCACAGGTTCACAAACACACACACACACGCATGCACACATACACACACACACACATACCCTATGTGCAAGTCACTTATTCTGCATTCTCAAAGTCAAGAATTATAAATATAAAACAACGCACAAGTTATGTTACCTATTTTTCTGATTACCTGTTGACACTTGATACAGAGAGCTATATGGTCTCTAGCCATGACCACATTTACTCAGTGTTATTGCTTCCTTGTGTACTTGTCTCCATTGTGCTGAGATGGTCTCATGCAATCACTACTCTTTCTATGAAAATGTATTTTCCAATGTTACTTCTAAGTTTATCCTTTCCTTCCCCATCTTCACTCCTGTAACACTTTTTGGAGTAACTATGCACTGGAAAATGATTTCCTTTTCTCTTTTTACCAAACCTTAAAATAATTGTAAATACTTAATAATGAATATGTAAATAAATGAATACACAAAATGGCTACTTCAATTATTTTTGCTCTAGAATGGTAGTTTACCTTCCTGTTGCTTGTGTACGTTGCTTGCATATGTTTTCATTTCCATTCTCTGTTAAAAATTCATCACTGGTGGCATTTTATACCCTGTGTATGCTTTGTCATGTACTCAGCCTAAAGAATTTGGGGTTTGCGGTGCTGGCATAAGGCTGGGACTCAACTGCTGATGTAAAGGCTAACAGTTCTTTCGCCCCACTGAATTCCACCCTGGCAATGGTTGAAAGTGGCATACAGGGATTTCTAGACAAACCACTGTACAATTTGATTTGCTAAGTTACCATCTGGCACATGCATCAAGGTAGGCTTTTGCGATTCCTTAATTGCGATTATTAAGGAATCGCAATTAAGGAATCGCAAAAGCCTATGCATGTAGGAATCGCTATAAAAATAGCGATTCCTAAACATTCCTTAATTGCGACTCGCTAATTGCGAGTCGCAATTAAGGAATACCTCCCATCAATTCCTATGGGCCTAGAGGCCCATAGGAATGAATGGGAAGACATTCTCAATTTGCGATTCGCAATTAGAGAATCGCAAATTGAGAATGCAATTTCAAGGTGCCAGGGTGTCAAAGGGACCCCCTGTTGCACCCCTGAAATCTGCATATGAGTACATCTTGCACACACACATGCCCCAAGGGCATGTGTGTGTGTAAATGGAACTTTGAAAAATGCACTTTAGTGCATTTTTCAGTTTTTGCAAATTACCATGAAGTTCAAATTCATGGTAATTTGCGTCCCTATTAGCGAAATCGCTAATTTTTTTACTTTAATGCATTGCATTTAAGGAATCTCAATTTGCGATTCCTTAAATGCAATCGCAATTTGAGAATTCGCAATTAATTGCGAATTCTCAAATTGCGAGGGCCTTGACCCTTGATGCATCGCAAAAGGTAATTTTGCGATCGCAAACGGCCGATTTTTGCGAATCGCACCGTTTGCGATCGCAAAAACCTTTGATGCATGTGCCCCCATATGTGAAAATGTTTTATGCAGCGCATGCTCACTCCATTGGGTCTCTTGACACTTGCTCAGCATAGAGAAGAAGACAATTTATTAAGCTAATGATGGAAAGATGGATATGTATAAATTATCATTCACAGAGCTGCACAAGCTTTCAATTGTCATCCGGGCTTCAGTCACAAGCCAGTCTAAAGCACGGAGTAACGTACTGAATGGGCTAAATTTTCTTGGGCCCATGAATACAGGGGCTACGGATATGTGGATTGACCGAAGGCAGGCCATAGATTTTTGGGGAAAGACCTAGAATGAGAAAAATCGTATAGTCAACTTTAGAGATATGATGATCTAACGAAGGAATGTGTCAACATTAAACCTGAAGGGCCATATTCACAAATACATTTTGGAGTCCTACTTTCTGTAGTTCTCTTTTACGTACTCCTATATGCCTGTGACTTAAATTCAAAGGACCTCATTTACTATATTTTGACAAATGGCAGCGCAGCAAGCCTTCCTGTTTCACTGCAGTGCGGCAAAATAAACGGGCAGGAATGCACCGTATCTACAAGATACAATGCATTCCTGTCCTCCCCTGTGCTGGCGCACAAACAGCAGCCATGCGCCAATACAGACACCCTTGCGTCATGTTGCAAGGATGCCTGCGTTGAGGGGATTATTCTTTTTGTGCAGGAAAGGACACCTTTCTACACAAAAACAATCATTGATGGCATGTTCCTCTTTCTAAGCCTGCAGCACAATGCAACACACATAGAAAGAGGAAAGAAAACGAGGAGAAATAGAAATATTTCTCCTTGTTGCGCCACTCGGGGGAGGCGTAGGATTCTGACGCATTCCCAGCTTTACAAAACGTTGTAAATCTGGCAATGTGTTAGGTTCCATGGATGTTGCGTGGGAATACCCACAGCAACATTCATGGAACGCCCCTTTCATGCAGAGTAATGCATGAAAGGGGCACATATTTACAAGGCCATGAAAAGTCACGCAGGGGGACTTTACGTGGCCTTGTAAGTCCATGAAAAGTCACGCAAGGTGACTTTACATTGCCTTGTAAATATGGGCAGGTACACTGCGCTGCCGGTGCATCAAAAAAAGTGACGCACCAGCGGCACAATGGTCTTGTAAATGAGGCCCCAAGAATTTAAAATGGAAATAAATTGGGAATATTCAGAGAATATTCATATGCAATTAGTACAAAGGGAAAGGATTGTACCCTGTACACATTTGCTGATAGGAAGTTGGACATTCTGGCCTGATTCTCAAAAGGCATTTTTGAGTATGTAAAAGAGTACTCTGGCATTTCTTTTATGCTTTGAATGTGATACGACATTCTAGACATAAAGTGCTGGTCCTCCTTGGTACGGCCTTCAACTATCATATTCTCATTCCTCTCTGAGTTAAGTTTGAGACAATGGCTGCCTCCATGCATGCCAAAAAATAGTCACTGCCTCTCATAGGTCTCCATAAAGAAGCAAGAGGATTTGGGTGTCATCAATGTAGATGTAAAAGTGACAGGCCAAAGACTGCATTAATGCGAAATGTGCTCAACAGAGATATTACAATGACTGAGACACAGGGGTTCTCTCATGATAAAGGAGGAAGAACAACTTCCTTGGACCTGTGATACTGAAAGAACTTGAACTTGAGAGTGAAACAATCCACACCAATGTCCTGTAAATGATGAAGTGTAATGTTATGATTTGCAGAGCCAACCCACTGCAACAGCCCCCATCAAAAGACATTCTTTCTGCATGTAGGAGGAAGGCAAACGGGGTTGGTGTTTTTCTTGGGCTCAAAGCCAGTCTGAAAAGTATTTGAAAATTTAGTAGATTCAACATTGTCTCAAAGTTTCAGCATGATTATAGGTTCAATGATTTTAGCTAGATATAGAAGTAGAGAGAAGGGGCAAACATTAGATGGACCTGCTGGGTACAAAGAAGGTTTTGAGGGAGATGAGGTATTTCATATATTTAAAATGTACAGCACAGTGAGATTTTCCAGATAGTTTAATGACGCACCAAAGTTGGGAGTATAATTCAGGACGCAACCATCTGCCCCATGGTATACTTCAAAACGTAAGGGGCTTAAGCAAAAATGTAGGGCAGCAGTACATCTCTGGAGAAGGAGCTATGACCTAGTGGAGAAGGTCAACCACTCCGCTACCTGCAAGGAATATTATTCCCAGATTACGGCCACCAAAACTAATTTCTTTAATACTAAAATAAGAACCGCTAAGAATTATGTGGCAGAACTTTTTAAAACTATTTCTTATCTTTCTAATTTTAACAAAGCACCCCCTTTAATACTGATCAAAATTTTTGCAATAAGCTGGCGGACTTTTTTCAAAATAAAATTGAAGGTATCTATGAAGAACTCTCCTCCTGTTCTGCTGCGATAGACACAGCATTAGCTCTCATTGATCTTCTGGCAATAACACTAACTCTCTGAACTGCCCTAGTTCGTTTGATCTTCTTAGGGATTTTCCATTATTGTCAGAAGCTGAAGTCACTAATCTTATTGCTACCACCAAGTCTGGTTCCCCTTTGGACCTTTGCCCCCCTGCCATTCTTCATTTAGTGTCCAATCTGATTTCTGCTTATTTAACCAGACTTCTGAATCAGATTTTGTACTCAGGTCATTATGCTACCGCCTGAAGCAGGATTCGATTTTACCAATCTTGAAAAAATCTTCCTTGGATCCGAGTGAACCTAAAAATTACCAGCCTATTTCTCGGCTGCCTTTCCCAGCTAAAATCCTGGAAAAGGCAGTCAATAAAGAGATTACCATCTTCCTGGATTCTAAAGATTATTTAAACACGTCTCAACATGGCTTCAGAGCTCACCATTCCACTGAAACTTTCCTTGTTGTGGCCTCGGAGGAGATTAGGAGATTGGTGGATGAGGGGGGTAAAGCCGCCATTACCCTATTGGACATCTCAGCCGGGTTCAATATGGCTAACCACTATGGGGCCGATTCCGATTCGGGCCGGAAAACG
Source organism: Calotriton arnoldi (assembly GCA_963921515.1). Classification (NCBI taxonomy): domain Eukaryota; kingdom Metazoa; phylum Chordata; class Amphibia; order Caudata; family Salamandridae; genus Calotriton; species Calotriton arnoldi. The sequence goes on from CAWUFW010013939.1 coordinate 305,872, forward strand.
TACCGACCGACTCGGTACGGGAATTTATTCCGACCGACACGTACCGGCGCTGCCCGATCCGCATAGTACGATACAATGCATGTGAATCACGACCGACTCGTACGGAACACAAGCCGAACGACCGAACCGCACGGAAAACAGCTATCCGGCCGGGAAACCACGCGAATCGAACCGACCGACATGCACCAGGAATGAACCCGACAGAAATGTACCCGCGAACTCCGACCCGCGCAGTATGATGCAATGCGTGGAAAACCAGACCGAGTCGCACGGAGCTCAAGCCGTACGACCGACACGCATACAAAACCGAGCCGAAGCAAACCAATACCCCGCGACCGACGCGTACGCCGCACATAAAACACAGCAGAAACACAGCTTGAAAGACTCGGAGAAGCTCGCACGAGACAACTGCAGCGTCCTACTCGGTCAGAAGAACGTCTCCTACATGCCTAAAAACTACAAAGGAAAAAATACAAAAAAAAGGGCCAAACAAGCAATGACAAAGTCAATAAATACTGGGGGAAAAAACATGGAACAAAGACACACCCACAACTCCACCCATATAAAGGCCACAAATCCCTACCATGATCCTTTGCAAATTCAAATGACCTGCCAGCACAGAACACCATCAGACAGCAACCACAGACACACCCACAACTCATCCATCACACAAGCCACACACCATTAGCACCTCCCAAATAGCACCCTCACATACACCCAGCAAAACTGACACTCACCCACCCTCACTTGCACACTCACACACACATCAATCCCCACCACCACTCATCACCATGCCCCCAAAGAAGAATCCAAAGTTCCTAGACAGTGAATTGGAAGTGCTGGTAGATGAAATCCTCAGGGTAGAGCCACACTTGTTTGGTACACTGGTCCAACAGACCCCCATGTCGCAGAAAACCAAGATGTGGGAGAGGATCGTCGACAGGGTGAACGCACAATCACCATGTTTGCGCACAAAGGAAGACATCCAGAACAGGTGGTATGATGTGCGCAGGAGGGTCAAGGCCCTACTCAAGAAGCATTACACCTTGAGCCATCGCACCAGCAGTGGCCCTCCTGCCAAACCAGTATACCTCAGGCTCTGGGAGGAGAAGGTGCGGGCCATCCTACCACCAGAGAGCGTACATGGACTATCAAACATCCCAGAGCCTGGCGAGTACACAACCAATATACCCAATATCGTGTGACAATACACACACATCAATGTCAAGGGGATAGTCAAACCATGCACCGTTAGCAAAGCCACAGTAACCAAAACATAATCATCCCAAGATGTGTATGTTAGTTAGACAAACACAATACCTGCCATCCCATAGTGATATGTAACTGTGTCATGACATGTACAAACCTAACAACAAATAGAGCAAGGCAGTGGCACAAATCTAACCAACAAACACTGTCAGACATTTTGCCACCACTACAACACCACTTCACAGGGAAGCTCACTGAAAGGAAGGAATTCTGTGTATGCTGGTGAAGTCAGTGTAGCCAATAGCATGATGGGAGTTGTAGTCACAGATATTGCTCACGCTCACAATTAGCCCATCAACACCACTCTGAACCATGCTCACATCACAGGGAGTGGAAAAGAACTGACAAGATGGCTGACACTGGGTACTGCTGTGGGGAGCACAAGGCCCTGCTGGGAACTGTGCACCAACCAACAGCAGGACACCACTGTCTGACATCCTGAAAGCAAACTTGCACTCCCTGCAATGGAAGCACGTTCCATGGTGGGATATCTGGCTGGGTGGGAAGGAGGACTGACAGCACTGACCATAGTTACCAGCAGCTGTTCTCACACACACCCTTAACACAAACTACACACAACTCACCTGGGAGAATGCATTGCCTCACACTCTAATTAAATATCCCACAAAGAACCACCACCCTGGGTTATGCTGTGTGAAGCACAGGGACACTTCTGGGACTTGTAGCCAAACTAACGCCAGGACAACACTGTCAGCCATCCTGTCAGCACAGGCACACTACCCCACAGGGAAGCAGAGTCAAAAGGAAGGAAGTATGGGCATGCTGGGAAGGGGGTGTAGGCAATAGCAAGATGGGAGTGGTAGTCACAGCTCAACATCCCCCACCCACATGGCCCAGCAAGCTCACACTAAAGCATGCATACCTCACAGGGAGTGAAAAGCCACTTCAAAGATGTCTGACACTGGTGCTCTGTTGTGGGGAGCACAAGGCCCTGCTGGGAACTGGGCACCAACAAACAACAGGACACCACTGTCAGCCATCTTGCCATTGCTGTCACACTCACACACAGTAAAGTCCACTCAAAAGGAAGGAAGTATGGGCATGCTGGGAAGGGGGTGTAGGCAATAGCATGATGGGAGTGGTAGTCACAGCTCAACATCCCCCACCCACATGGCCCGGCAAGCTCACACTGAAGCATGCACACCTCACAGGGAGTGAAAAGCCACTTCAAAGATGTCTGACACTGGTGCTCTGTTGTGGGGAGCACAAGGCCCTGCTGGGAACTGGGCACCAACAAACAACAGGACACCACTGTCAGCCATCTTGCCAGTGCTGTCACACTCACACACAGTGAAGTCCACTCAAAAGGAAGGAAGTATGGGCATGCTGGGAAGGGGGTGTAGGCAATAGCATGATGGGAGTGGTAGTCACAGCTCAACATCCCCCACCCACATGGCCCGGCAAGCTCACACTGAAGCATGCACACCTCACAGGGAGTGAAAAGCCACTTCAAAAATGTCTGACACTGGTGCTCTGTTGTGGGGAGCACAAGGCCCTGCTGGGAACTGGGCACCAACAAACAACAGGACCCCACTGTCAGCCATCTTGCCATTTCTGTCACACTCACACACAGTGAAGTCCACTCAAAAGGAAGGAAGTTTGGGCATGCTGGGAAGGGGGGTGTAGGCAATAGCATGATGGGAGTGGTAGTCACAGCTCAACATCCCCCACCCACATGGCCCAGCAAGCTCACACTGAAGCATGCACACCTCACAGGGAGTGAAAAGCCACTTCAAAGATGTCTGACACTGGTGCTCTGTTGTGGGGAGCACAAGGCCCTGCTGGGAACTGGGCACCAACCAACAGCAGGACACCACTGACTGACATCCTGAGAGTCAACCTGCACCCACTGCAAGGGTGGCATGCTTCATGGTGGGATAACTGGGCTGGAGGGAGAAGGATGTCCGGATGTCAACCAAATACCACCAATGCTGGCCATGCACACACCTCAACATTCACATTGAAATGCTTCATGTTGTCAGGACAATGTGCCACACCAATATCAACCTCTGACTGTGACAACTTAGGACAATGCAATGTACAGGCCCGCATCCAGAGGTACAGTCACAACTGTCAGGTGTTTGAACCATTGATGCCTGTAGAAACATAACATACATTGTGTGTCTCTTCCAAAAACAGGTGATGATGGGGACACAGCAGCAGACGATGAGGAGTCCCTGTCCCAGGCTCCGGGGGACCCTGAGCACTCTGGTGTGGAACAGCCTCTGCCCGCCTCGGATGGCGAAGACCTACCTGGCCCCTCCGGTGTGAGTCAACATGCAGCACCAGCAGGACCACCATCTGCACCCCTGCACCCACTCCTCCAACAACTGCCAACACACAGACCACCCCCGCCGACACGGACAGACCAAGGACCACCAATGACAACAGCACAGGGACCCCGGCCCACCGTGAAGCAACGGACAACAACCCCAGTACCAACCCACAAGGGGGCCTAGGGTCACCTGTGCATGCCACCGCAGGTCCCGCACGTGTGGCCAGGGGTGGTGGGAGGGGTGGTAGGCAGAGATCGCTGTTTGCAGAGGGGTCTGGACTGCATGATGACCCACAACTGGTACGCATTGCTGAAGCGTACCAGAATAGCACCGGAGAGGTCAGCCAGGTAGTGGGGATCCTCAAGGACATGCAACAGCAGCAGGCTGCCCATCATGCCCGCTTGGACTCCCACATGTCCCGTGTGGAGACACGCATGTCCCGTGTGGAGACACACATGTCTCGCATAGAGTCCAAGTGGGACACATTGAAAGAACTGACAGCGGTGCATAGGGACATATTGACATGCCTCCGCCAGATTAGCACCAACATGGCCACACCTCCCTGTGTGCCCACAACATCTGGTGCCGCAACAACTGCAACTGCCACAGGGAGGGAGGATGACTCTGGCGGAGAGTCCTCTGCACCGCAGCAGCCTGCACGTGAGGGTCCCCCCCCAAAGAAGAGGGGTCGTCCGAGGCAGGAGAACTGAGAGGCCGATGGCCATGTACATCCCCCAGGAACCCAACACCTGTTCTGGAAATCCACCTTTGTGTGCAAACTGTTCACCCTGTCGAATGCAACCCAACTCTCCCACATGACATGGGGACTTTAAGTTGGACCAATGTATCAGATGACTGTGGACTTTACTCAGGACATTTCTGCTACCAACACTTCCAACTCATCTGGGAACTTTGGATTCCAATCCCAATGTACAGCACCCACCATCCTGTGCACTATCCTCACACATGTATGTAAATAAACTCACTAATACACCATACTTGCCTCTGTTGTGATTCCAACGTTGTTTCTGTAATGGAGATGATGATCTGCTAAATGACACTGTGCATGCTAACTGCTACAGCAAGTTCAACACCGTCATGTGAGTCATGGCGACGTGACACATATGAGGGAGACACACCACTAGGGCTACACAACACATACATACCAGGGCCATCTGACTCATCGCCTTTACTGATGTTGCCAGGAAATACAGTGGAATGCACAGACACCACACCTATTCACAGTCTGTGTTAACTAGCCCACAGGTGAAGTAAGCTAATGTCAGTCAGATGTGTGACCACAGACAACGCACATCCCAAAGTGAAGCACAGGTTTATTACACATTTGCAACATGTTGTTTCCACTACAGATGCAAGGTAATCCCACGTGGCAGTGGCCACACAGTCAACAATTGTAGAAGAAATAAAGTCCAGGGGTGTGGGGCACATCACCTGTAGGGAAACGACTGCTTCCACCCTGGAAGTTGAATCATGGTGTCGGGGGATCCGAGTGGACCAAACAACTCTGAAAGCACCCTGTGAAGGACAGTCATGACACACAGTCAAAAGCACTGAAGAACAGGACAGAACTGCAATACTCATGCCCAATACATGTCACAAGATACCTACACAAAACCAAGTTAGCATGTCAACACTGTTGGGGAGTAAGGACACATTGCTGCACGCATCCAGTCAAGTAGCACATGGCCACACTCAAACAGCAACAGAGCACCACCAACACATATCATGCAAACTCAAATCATTGACATGACAACTCTGGATACTCACATTCAGCTGAAGAAGTTGGTGATGAGCTGTGTGCGGACATCACCATCATCATCATCATCACTGGCATCGTGGCCCAGGCCAGGATCCTCCACAGGTGGCAGATGTTGGTCATCGTCATCCAGGATGAGAGGCAACTCCTTCCACACTGCCAGGTTGTGTAGCATGCAGCAGACGATGACAATCTTGCACACCTTTGCTGGGGCATATGGGAGGGCCCCTCCTGTCTTGTCCAGGCAGCGAAAGCGGCTCTTCAGGAGACCAAATGTCCGCTCGATCACTCTCCTGGTCCGACCATGTGCCTCATTGTAGCGCATCTGGGCTGGTGTCACAGGGTTCCTGAGGGGTGTCAGCAACCACGGCATGTTGGGGTATCCGGAGTCACCTACATACAGACAATTGCACATTAGCTGAGTTGGGTAAAGAGGGTGGAATACAACATTGCAGAACACACACAATGGTAAAAAGTCAGTACACACCGACAAGCCAGGCACGCTGGTTCTGCATCTGTGACATCATCCTCGGGATGCGACTACTCCTCATCACGTAGGCATCGTGTGCAGAACCGGGGAAACGTGCACACACATTTGAGATGGTCATATCTGCAAGAGATACCACCAGAGCATTGATAGAATGGTAATGTTTCCTGTTCCTGTATGCCTGCTCATGTGCCTGTGGTGGTACCAAAGCCACATGTGTCCCATCAATGGAGCCAATGACATGTGGCATCCTCCTCAGGGCATAGAAGTCACTCTTGACGTCAGTGAGTTGTTGACGTTTAGGGAAATAGATGTACTGGTTCAGGTATCTCAACATTGCCTCCAAAACATCGCGTAGCACACGGCTGAACATGGTCTGTGACATCCCACCAGCAGACGCCACAGTGTGTTGAAAGGTACCGGTGGCAAAGAAGTGTAGGGCTGCCAGCACCTTCACCTTGGGGGTCAGCGCTGTAGGGTATGTCCGGCCAGGTTGCAAATGTGGGGCCAACCGCACCCTCAATTCCTCAATCAGCGGCCTGTTGAAGCGGTACCATCGGATGCAGTCACGTTCCACCATGGTTGCAAGGTCAGGGAATTGTCTATGGACAGCTGGTGCCCTGCAGTGCATAGGTGAACAAAGAAAGATTGTCAGTCACCCCACATATGTGGCATTGACCATACTCAATATCACATGATACATCATTACAAGACACAAGTACTTGATGTGTGTGCCGTTCTGTATGGACATATATGGCACCTACATGGCCAACATCTAACATCACAGTTCAACATGTGTTGACAACAAGTTCCAGGTCGTGCTATGGGAAATCATTAGGCTGTGTCACAGTACACATGTACTGCTGTCACGTTCCAAACACACACCACAGTGACAAGTGAGGACAGATGTGCCACAGGCATCACAGCTCATTGACAGGTAGATTCCCAGGGACCCTGTATTGCCACATGGACAGTGGCCTGACATGGCGTATCATGTACACGTCAGCAAAACAACCATGACTCCCACAGGTAGTGGCCCCTGTTGCCTCTGCAGGACAGACATGGACGTCTGTGACACACACACGCACAACATCAAAGTAGATGCACAAACAACGTGGATGTGGAGACTGTCTCCCATTGTGCACATTGAATCTGAAACACAACATGCACACAGACTGTGGAGGGCCATCACTATTGTGGCAATGGGTCACCCTGTGACGTACATACCTTCCCACATGGGACTCAGGGTGTATGTGACATGACATACACATACACAACCTGGAAATGTGACCATGCCACATGCCCTGAACTGAACAGTTGCACATCACAGTGGTCATGTGCACAACACACAAAGGATTCTGTCCCCATGAACACGTGCACAGCCTGGGAGTGGCTGCCCCCAAGTGCCACCAAAAATAACACAGGTTGACCCCCATACACACACAGGTAATGCAGCCTTACATGCCTTAGGATACAGTGTGGACAGGCTGTGGTGTTGTAGGTGTGCCCCTGAGTCCCTGGCAAGTAATTGTGGTTGGCATACATTCACCAGTGACAACCATGGTGACATATGCGAGTTATTTGTACAGGGATGCGTCGTACAGCAATGGACCGATCGGCGCGCACGCATTGGCCATTGCATCTGATGTGAACGGGTACGCGTTGTTTTTCGAAATACGCGTTGTACAGCAATGGACCGAACGGTGCGCACGCATTGGCCATTGCATATGATGTGAACGGGTACGCGTTGTACAGCAATGGACCGATCGGTGTGCACGCATTGGCCATTGCATATGATGTGAACGGGTACGCGTTGTTTTTCGAAATACGCGTTGTACAGCAATGGAACGATCGGTGTGCACGCATTGGCCATTGCATATGATGTGGACAGAAATACGCGTTGTACAGCAATGGACCGATCGGTGTGCACGCATTGGCCATTGCATATGATGTGGACAGAAATACGCGTTGTACAGCAATGGACCGATCGGTGTGCACGCATTGGCCATTGCATATGATGTGGACAGAAATACGCGTTGTACAGCAATGGACCGATCGGTGTGCACGCATTGGCCATTGCATATGATGTGAACGGGTACGCGTTGTTTTTCGAAATACGCGTTGTACAGCAATGGACCGATTGGTGTGCACGCATTGGCCATTGCATATGATGTGGACAGAAATACGCGTTGTACAGCAATGGACCGATCGGTGTGCACGCATTGGCCATTGCATATGATGTGGACAGAAATACGCATTGTACAGCAATGGACCGATCGGTGTGCACGCATTGGCCATTGCATATGATGTGGACAGAAATACGCGTTGTACAGCAATGGACCGATCGGTGTGCACGCATTGGCCATTGCATATGATGTGAACGGGTACGCATTGTTTTCCAAAATATGCGTTGTACAGCAATGGACCGATCAGTGCGCACGCATTGGCCATTGCATATGATGTGGACAGAAATACGCGTTGTACATCAATGGACCGATCGGTGTGCACGCATTGGCCATTGCATATGATGTGGACAGAAATACGCGTTGTACAGCAATGGACCGATCGGTGTGCACGCATTGGCCATTGCATATGATGTGGACAGAAATACGCGTTGTACAGCAATGGACCGATCGGTGTGCACGCATTGGCCATTGCATATGATGTGGACAGAAATACGCGTTGTACAGCAATGGACCGATCGGTGTGCACGCATTGGCCATTGCATATGATGTGGACAGAAATACGCGTTGTACAGCAATGGACCGATCGGTGTGCACGCATTGGCCATTGCATATGATGTGAACGGGTACGCGTTGTTTTCCGAAATATGAGTTGTACAGCAATGGACCGATCGGTGCGCACGCATTGGCCATTGCATATGATGTAAACGGGTACGCGTTGTTTTCCGAAATACGCGTTGTACAGCAATGGACCGATCGGTGTGCACGCATTGGCCATTGCATATGATGTGGACAGAAATACGCGTTGTACAGCAATGGACCGATCTGTGTGCACGCATTGGCCATTGCATATGATGTGGACAGAAATACGCGTTGTACAGCAATGGACCGATCGGTGCGCACGCATTGGCCATTGCATATGATGTGGACAGAAATACGCGTTGTACAGCAATGGACCGATCGGTGCCCACGCATTGGCCATTGCATATGATGTGGATAAAAATACGCGTTGTACAGCAATGGACCGATCGGTGCGCACGCATTGGCCATTGCATATGATGTGGACAGAAATACGCGTTGTACAGCAATGGACCGATCGGTGTGCACGCATTGGCCATTGCATATGATGTGGACAGAAATACGCGTTGTACAGCAATGGACCGATCGGTGTGCATGCATTGGCCATTGCATATGATGTGGACAGAAATACGCGTTGTACAGCAATGGGCCGATCGGTGGGCACGCATTGGCCATTGGATATGATGTGAACGGGTACGCGTTGTTTTCCGAAATACGCGTTGTACAGCAATGGACCGATCGGTGCGCACGCATTGGCCATTGCATATGATGTGGACAGAAATACGCGTTGTACAGCAATGGACCGATCGGTGTGCACGCATTGGCCATTGCATATGATGTGGACAGAAATACGCGTTGTACAGCAATGGGCCGATCGGTGTGCACGCATTGGCCATTGCATATGATGTGAACGGGTACGCGTTGTTTTCCGAAATATGCGTTGTACAGCAATGGACCGATCGGTGCGCACACATTGGCCATTGCATATGATGTGGACAGAAATACGCGTTGTACAGCAATGGACCGATCGGTGTGCACGCATTGGCCATTGCATATGATGTGGACAGAAATACGTGTTGTACAGCAATGGACCGATCGGTGTGCACGCATTGGCCATTGCATATGATGTGGACAGAAATAAGCGTTGTACTGCAATGGACCGATCGGTGTGCACGCATTGGCCATTGCATATGATGTGAACGGGTACGCGTTGTTTTCCGAAATACGCGTTGTTCAGCAATGGACCGATCGGTGCGCACGCATTGGCCATTGCATATGATGTGGACAGAAATACGCGTTGTACAGCAATGGACCGATCGGTGTGCACGCATTGGCCATTGCATATGATGTGGACAGAAATACGCGTTGTACAGCAATGGGCCGATCGGTGTGCACGCATTGGCCATTGCATATGATGTGAACGGGTACGCGTTGTTTTCCGAAATACGCGTTGTACAGCAATGGACCGATCGGTGCACACGCATTGGCCATTGCATATGATGTGGACAGAAATACGCATTGTACAGCAATGGACCGATCGGTGTGCACGCATTGGCCATTGCATATGATGTGAACGGGTACGCGTTGTTTTTCAAAAATACGCGCTGTACAGCAATGGACCGATCGGTGTGCATGCATTGGCTATTGCCTGGCATGGCAACGGACGCGTTTTCGAACATTTAACGAGTCTGATGCAGTGAATTCAGTTGGCCACCCACAACAATGTTGCAAATTCATGGGTGTCATGAAGTTGAACTTTTGAAGGATGCTGTGGGCGTGTATAAGTGGTGCAATTCCATGGATTGGCCAGATTCAGAAGATGCAAACGACTTGGACCTATCACTTTGGACACATGGGACAGTATCTGCCTCTGCAGCACACATATAATGCTGGCTGTTCCCCTGAGAGCTCACTTGCCTGCACTACATGCTCCAGGACGACATCTGCCACCAACACTGCTGCTGTCTCTGCCTCCTCTGGCTACTGCAATGGCACGTACTGTGGAGAGAGCCCCAGCCTTCAGCACTGAGGAGAACCAGGCCCTGCTGGACAGCCTCCTTCCACAGTACAGCAAGCTGTATGGGAAACCAGGGGAGCAGGTGAGTGTGCTGTCCTCTACCTTACTAAATGTGCATGTTGTCTGACTAGCAAGACTTACAGTGTGCACGCCACTGGCTAGCATGCTCACTGAGTAGTTGTCACCCCCCCCAAAGTGTGTAGTTACATGCACTGAACAGGTATAGTGCAGTAACAGTGCATTCCAACAAGGTTTGACTTTCTAGGCAATGATACCATGTGGTAACTGCTGGCAAACTGTCCATAGCCATAGTTGCACTGCCTGTGTACATCATATGCCCCTGTGATTGAGACATGTATATCCAAATGTGTGATGCACGGATATGTTGCATGTGTAGTAATGGCCTTTTCACTTTGTCATCCTCACAGGTTGATGCCCACCAGAAGCAGGAAATCTGGCTGACCATCGCCCGGGCAGTAAGATCCGTGGGGGTCTACAAGCGCTGGATCCGCAACTGCCAGAAGAGGTGGCAGGACCTTCGGGGCTGGACCCGGAGGATCGCAAGGGTCCAGCTGAAGCTGTCGCCTCCTCGCAGGAGGGGCGGACACCGGACCCTGACCCCCCACATGCTCAGGATCCTGGCGGTGGTCTTCCCTGACCTGGATGGGCAGCTGAAGGCCAGACAGCAGCAAGGAGGGGGTGAGTCCATGACTGCACTGTGAACTTTGTCTGACATGCTATGTGCCCTCCTCTGGCCTGGTTAAACTTCCACAGTACATCAGTCTTGTGGTCCAGGACCCATGTCCCTCAATTGTGACATGCCCACTCCTCATCTGATACCCAGGTATGGCCCTTACAGTCAGGAAATTGTGTCACTTGGGTACTGTGTCCTTGCATTTTGCTTAGCTCAAGGTGGGGGACAGCATTTGTTCCCGTAGCTTTGTGGTGGGCTTCATGGGTGGGTCAATTGCTTACACAATGCCTTGGTTCTGACATGTAATCTGCGTGTAACTTTGATATGTGGTCCAATTGCTGATCTGACTCACCACATGTGCCTGGGGTATTTGGCACACACCCATGCTGCGGGTGGGAACAATGTTTGGGCCTCAGGAGTATGTATATCAAGTGTGTCACACATACCTAGCCACCTGCCTACTGTCCAGGGCTCATCCCTCTTTCACGTGGAGCATGACAGTCATGCCTACTCCAGGCCATACAATACACTCTGTACTCCCACTCCCGTGTATCAGCTGACACATTGTGCTCAGTGAAATGTTCCCTCATGTGTCTGCCTCTGTGTCATTGTGCTGTGGCTTCGTTGTCAGGACTACTGGGGTGTTTATCGGTTAGGGCTCAGCATGCCACCTGAGATGTGACCATAGGAGACGATACTTGTGTGACATATAGGTGTTTGATCACTTGACTGTGCAGACTGGGGTATGCGACTGTGAAGTTCAGGCAGCTGTTTCTCATTCACAGCAGACTGTGAGGTGCTCAGGTTCAGAGGGTTGTGTTTCATGTCTCCCATATGTCCAATTGGTATGACGTGGACAAATAAGAGTTCAGATGATGTGGTTTGTGGGGGATGGACATGTGCACTTGTCAGCTACAGAACTTGCATTCCCCATGACCTAGGATTGTGACACAGTGCAGACTGTTGTTGGCTGGCTGCCCTGCCCATGTGACTGGAGACAGTGATGTATGACTTTGCAGGCATGCCTGTGCCATGGCATTAAACTCCCTAAGAGTGATCCTGCAGGTGAGTGACATGTGCTACAGGCACCCCATTGTGGCATTGACTATCAGGACATGGGTGCATCATGGTGTCTGGTGCTGGTATGCATCACATGCATTTCAAATTAGACTGTGGCCATCCCTTTATCCGGACACCTGTACTGACTCAGTGGCAAGAGATGTGATGTGTGCATGTTCACATACTTCACCGTGTTCTCTGCAATGTCCAACTACTGTGTAGGTGGTGCATGTGTCCACACTGGGGTATTACCATCCGACAGGCACCAGACAGATGGGTGCGAGGCCAGGAGGGATGTGAGTGCCATGGTTGACCATCAGATTGACAATTGGCTTCTCCTAATCTGTGTGAGCACTTTTGGCAATGTTCAACTAAGGATGCCAGGGCTTGCTCTGTAATGTGCTGTACTTACTGTGGTGTGTGCGGTCAGTGCAGGTGACTGATGTTTGTCTGTTTCCCTAATTGTTTGCAGATACATCCACGGCCACAGGAGGGACAGCTCCACGGACCAGGAGGAGCTGCAGAGCCAGACTGGGTCAGCAGCCGATGAGTGGTCGGAGGGACTCAGTGGCACGGAGGGCGAGGGGAGCCACACCGAGGAGTCCTCAGCACCATCCACCTCAGCTGAGGACCACAGCAGCTCGGAGGATGACTCCCTTGTGGAGGCGGGTGTCAGCAGCCACCACACCACAGCTAGTATTGCTGTCCCCGCCACCACCACCACCACCACCGCCCTCGCATCGGCTCCCATTCCAGAGGTCCGTGGAGGCTCCCGTGTTCAGGAGCGTGTCTCCTTCGTGCCAGGCACCGCACCCCCTGCCCCTGTGTCCCCTGCTGCCCTGAGTGAGGAGTCTGTGTACTTACTTCGCCAGCTCCATGTAGGGCAGACAGCAATGCTGAGTGTCCTCCATGCACACACCACTCTGTTGACACAGCTGGTGTTGTTCATGGAGGGCATCTCATCGGGCATGTCTGCCCTACAGAGGAGCAATAAGTGCATGGACTCCTCCCTGACGGCAGCAGTGTCCCTCCTCCAACAGTCCCTCACCCCTCCTACCTCTGCCCCATCCACACTTCCTGGCACCCTACCTGTCCCAAGCACATGCACACCTGCACAATCACCCAAACACACAGACACGAGCAGCACAGGAACACCCAAAACAAAGACAAAATGAGCACGCAAGCATCCTCAGGGGACTGATACCACACCCACAGGGGATGGGGAACAGACACACACACAGGCATCCACAGTCACTCCGCAGTCCTCCGATACCTCTCCCTCCAAGGCCCCTTCCCTTGCCTCACCTGCAACCCCACCTACACAGCAGCTCTTCCTCTGTGACCTCGGCCTCTTCCCCTCCGATCCAGCATACAGGGGGAAGAGGAAGTCCACCCACACAGAGGGGAGTGCCCCTCACCCCCGGACACCCTCCCCCAGGCACAGACAGACTGAGGCCCCCACCCGCAAGTCCCCCCGGACCCGGAAGAGCAAGACCCCGCCACCGCCCTGCAGCTCAACCACACAGTCTCCTTCCTCCATCCCTCAGGCCCCCACTACACAGGTTCCCCCACCACACCCTGCCCCAGGTTCCCCCACCCACAGATACACCGTCCCCAAAATGATCCGGCCTTCACCCCCTACCACTTGCTCTTCCAGCACTACACCCCCCGCTGCGCATGTTTGTGTCACTGGTGTGGAGACCGTGTCCTCCCCCCTCTGTCCTGCCCACCTTACCTGAACCCCATTCTACTCCCCTGGAGATAGGCACTGCAGTGGAGTCCACTACCACCCCGTCTGACTTGGGCACTGCAGTGGGGAACCTGTCCACTCCATCTGACCAGCCCACTGCAGTCGTGCCGGCACCCACACCATCTGACTCATGCCCCCCAGTTGTGCCGGCACACACCATGTCAGACACCTCCACTGCAGTTGTCAGTGACTCTCCAGCACCCACCACCCCTTCCCTGCCTCCTTCTGGTGAGCCCTGATCCTGTCCCTGCGGTGCCTGGCCTGCCCCCCCGTATGCCCCTCCGAGGGGAATGTCCCTGGTCCGTAGCAGTGCAGGCAAGCAAAGGGTGACATCTGCCACTGTCACCCTGTTCGGACTTTACTAATGGACTGGCCATTGGCCTTTGTGTTTTTTCAGGACTTTCACTTTTGAAGCCACATATGCTGAATAAAGCTACTTTCTGTTCTCTATTGGTTTTGCTTCAGATGTACATGATGTTGATGATGCTAACCATGCCCTTGCTGCAGTGATGGTGATTTTTGATGTCAGGAAAATGAAGTGTTACTGTGCTGGACCCCATGTGGTCCTGGGGGAATGTGTCCTATCCTGGTGTGTATCCATGTCATCCTTTGCAGCAATATGAGGGTGTCATGTTTTCAATATTTGCCAATGGGATTTCCTACTTTTATTTGCAATGTCACATCTGTGGCTTACACCCATGCACATCTGTTGTGCTTGCCATTGTTCAATTTGTCTATTTCCCTGACCGTGTGACCATCTCCACTGGACATGCAAGTTTGGGCATCAATGGGGAAGGACTCATCTGTGTTATCAGTGCAACTTGCTATACATGTGTGTTGGATCTGTGCAGATGATTTCGGTGACACTCCCATGACCTGGCTGATGTGACGAGAGCCTTCATTTTGTGCTAATTGTTGACTGAGTGACCAAGTGTTCTGCTGACATGATAGAGCCCTGCAGAGACATCGTATGGCACAGCTTTCCTTACACAGGAGTGGAGTCCCCTCATGGCAGTGTGTAATTCCGTGACATTGCCTGAGCCCAAGGTGTGTGTTGTGTGAGCATGTCTGTGTGTGTTCACTTCCATTTTGCTACGCAGGCTGGGATCCCTAGTGATGTTCCTGTTTGTGATGCTTGCTGAGTTGACCTATGTTCCCCCAAAATCTTCGCCCTGGGTTCTCTGGGATGTGGGTGCATGTCACATTACTGGTCATCAGGGTGTCATCCATAGGTGTGTTTGCTGTCAGGGCTGAGTTTGTGGGCAAACGCAGATGAGACACAGTCAGGATGCCCCTTGGCACTTGTTGGTTACACAAGTCATGTAATTTACAGTTTGTGGTAGCTTTCAGTGATTGTGACACGTGTGTGTGTGACTGCTGCCACTCCTCAGGGTCAGAGCTGCAATGTTGGAAGTTGTCTATGTGTGTTCTTTGTGGGTGACCTTGGCTTCTTCATTGGTGTGTTACTGTGGCCGGGATCCCATTGGTTGGTGTGGATTTGACGTCATGCCCATGTACGGCGTACTGTGCAGTGTGTCAGACATTCACAAGTCTTGTTGACTGGCCATGTGTGATGGGTTTCTGCACCTTAGTTCCCACCACCACCCCTGGGATTGTCATGGGTGCATGTGCAATGTCACCAGTCCATGTGAGCTTCACTGCTGCACATTGGTGGAGATCAAGGTGTGTGGTGTTGAGTGTGTGCAAATGAGAGTTGTTGCACGGCTAGACCCCTACCTCCATATTGGCCTTGGCTGACAGGCCGTGCTGATTGATTTGTGCTTGGGTAGGTGTGATGGTAGTTTGTTGCTCAGGACACATGACTGTGGTTCACAGTGTGAACGACATCTAGCTTTGTCATCACTGTGGGATTATCATGCAGGCCAGTGTCACCACAATGTGGGGTCCCTGGGGGGTAGTGCTGTGGTGGGTCTGTCTCTTGCTGTGTTAGTTGCTGTTCCTACAAGCTTGTGTGACATGTGTAATTTGGGCTCCCTCTCATCTAACAATGCCTGATTGCCCACATAGGGGAATCCGATTCATGAGTTACTTTTGTGTGGCACTGTATACAAATCTGTGTAATTGGGATTCAGGCCTCCTCATGTGTTGTGTGGTTGCCTGGGGACACTGGCACACCCCCCCCCCCATCACCTGTTGTGTTTGATATGCAGTGTGAGGCTGCCTGTTTGTGTTTGTGCATCTGCACCACTGCATTGGCATATCTTTAGTGTGCCATTGGCTGTATGTTGTTTGGTGGGTTTCCCCTGCTGTCCCTGGGACTCCTAGGGCATCAGTCAGCACAATGACATGGTTTGTATGTCCCATTGCTGCCATGGTATGGTATTTGTTCACCTCACATCTACAGTCTCCACAGGATATCTACATTTATGTGTCCATTTGGTGCAGATATGTGGGTCTGCATTATGATGGTCACTTCTGTCATTGTGTTATTGATGAATGTTGACAATGTCAGCCCCCATGGGTGATGTTTGTCTGCACATGGCCAAAGGTATGTCTTATTTGCACTGCACTGTTTGCCTCACCCAATCTATGTTGCTATGGGACACAAGCACTACTATGCCACTGATGTGTTTGTTGTTCTGTGACCAGGAATCATCCATGCTGTTTGGCATTTGCAGCTTTTTCCATGACAACACTTACATTTTGGTCACTGTGATGATGGGGGTTTAGACCCCATTGCCACAATGTTCAAAATGTGCTTCAGCTATGGACCCCACACTTACATTTTGGTCACTGTGATGATGGGGGTTTAGACCCCATTGCCACAATGTTCAAAATGTGCTTCAGCTATGGACTCACACTTACATTTTGGTCACTGTGATGATGGGGGTTTAGACCCCATTGCCACAATGTTCAAAATGTGCTTCAGCTATGGACCCCACACTTACCTTTTGGTCACTGTGATGATGGGGGTTTAGACCACATTGCCACAATGTTCAAAATGTGCTTCAGCTATGGACCCCACACTTACCTTTTGGTCACTGTGATGATGGGGTGTTAGAACCCATTGCCACAGTGGTCATGGTCTGCTTGCATTGTGGAGGCCACACACATTTATGTGTGACACGTGATAGGGGGTCACATTGTATGTTCAATGTCATGTTCAGTGTTGTAGGCATTTGACACAGACTACACATGCTTGTCATGGTGTTGGGGGGATGTGTTTTTCTGACATTCCTTATGTTGGAGTATGCTGGTTGTGTCATGCATTACCCGTCCTATGAGTAGGGGTGGTGGTAGTGGTAGGCATCCAGCCCCCCCTGAGTAGGGGTGGTGGTAGTGGTAGGCATCCATCCCCCTATGAGTGGGGATGGTAGTAGTGACAGGCATCCAGGCCCCCCTGAGTAGGGGTGGTGGTAGTGGTAGGCATCCAGCACCCATGAGTAGGGATGGTGGTAGTGGTAGGCATCCAGCCCCCCCTGAGTAGGGTGGTGGTAGTGGTAAGCATCCATCCCCCTATGAGTGGGGATGGTGGTAGTGACAGACATCCAGCACCCCCTGAGTAGGGTGGTGGTAGTGGTAGGCATCCAGGCCCCCATGAGTAGGGGTGGTGGTAGTGGTAGGCATCAATTCCCCTATGAGTGGGGATGGTAGTAGTGACAGGCATCCAGCACCCCATGAGTAGGGGTGGTGGTAGTGGTAGGCATCCAGCCGGGAAACAACCTTTACCACGCATGCATTACATCGCATGCCATTAGATTGCGGTTTTTACAACGCAAGTTGTTACGACTTGCGCTGGAGGGCGCTATAGGACAAGGAATAGTTTAATTTACTATCCAACACCTTCCCTACTGTACGTAGGCTGGAGTTGGAATAGTAAATTAAACTACTCCTAAGTCCAGCGCCCTCCAACGAAAGTCGTTGTAACGACTTGCGTTGTAAAAACCGCGATCTAATGGCATGCGATGTGAATGCATGCGTTGTATCGTCATACATTCCATCCAGCCCCCCCTGAGTAGGGGTGGTGTTGGTGGTAGGCATCCATCCCCCTATGAGTGGGGATGGTAGTAGTGACAGGCATCCAGCACCCCATGAGTAGGGGTGGTGGTAGTGGTAGGCATCCAGCCCCCCCTGAGTAAGGGTGGTGTTGGTGGTAAGCATCCATCCCCCTATGAGTGGGGATGGTAGTAGTGACAGGCATCCAGGCCCCCCTGAGTAGGAGTGGTGGTAGTGGTAGGCATCCAGCACCCATGAGTAGGGGTGGTGGTAGTGGTAGGCATCCAGCCCCCCCTGAGTAGGGATGGTGGTAGTGGTAGGCATCCAGCCCCCCATGAGTAGGGTGGTGGTAGTGGTAGGCATCCTGCCCCCCATGAGTAGGGGTGGTGGTAGTCATCCAGCCCCCCCTGAGTAGGGGTGGTGGTAGTGGTAGGCATCCAGCCCCCCATGAGTAGGGGTGGTGGTAGTGGTAGGCATCCAGGCCCCCATGAGTAGGGGTGGTGGTAGTGGTAGGCATCCAGCCCCCCATGAGTAGGGGTGGTGGTAGTGGTAGGCATCCAGCCCCCCATGAGTAGGGTGGTGGTAGTGGTAGGCATCCATCCTCCTATGAGTGGGGATGGTAGTAGTGACAGGCATCCAGGCCCCCCTGAGTAGGGGTGGTGGTTGTGGTAGGCATCCAGGCCCCCATGAGTGGGGGTGGTGGTAGTGGTAGGCATCAATTCCCCTATGAGTGGGGATGGTAGTAGTGACAGGCATCCAGCACCCCATGAGTAGGGGTGGTGGTAGTGGTAGGCATCCAGCCCCCCCTGAGTAGGGGTGGTGTTGGTGGTAGGCATCCATCCCCCTATGAGTGGGGATGGTAGTAGTGACAGGCATCCAGCCCCCCATGAGTAGGGGTGGTGGTAGTGGTAGGCATCCAGCCCCCCCTGAGTAGGGGTGGTGTTAGTGGTTGGCATCCAGGCCCCTACGGGTGTATATGGCATTGGTGATAGCTATCCCACCCCTATGGTTCTGCTGTTGCTAGTGTAAGTCATTTCTGCATCCCTATGTGTGTGTGTTATATGTCGGGTACATGTCGTTTGTGTAGTGGGTGTTTAACTTACCGTCTGCGCCGTACGCATCCGTACCTGTTCCGGTAATAGATGCAGAGTATTGGTAGGACCTGCGTGATGGGATTCATGGTTGGTTCGTCTCGTTCGGCTTTCTCGCTGCTTCGGCTCATACTCGTGGCAGGCTTGTTCGTCTCGTAGCCGTGGATCGTCTTGTGGCGCGAATCGGAGCTTATGTGCGGCTCTCCCGGATGCTCTGACGTGCCGGACGTAGCGACGGGTTCGGCGCGTACGGAAGGCGCATCGTACTGGTCCGGCCGGAAGGTGCTGTATTTTTGCTTCCGTGCGACTCGATTCTGCGTTTACGGATCCGGCTCGGGCGGGGAACAGGAGCTGGAATGGGTAAGTACGGCTGGGTCGGGATCTGGGCAGTTATGCGCATCGTACTTGCTCGTTAGTGCGAATGTTCAAATCGGTCGGGAAACACGCGTTCGGCTTGGTTTTTTTCCGGACGAATAGTGTTAGGTGCGCTTCCTGCCGAAATCGGAATCGGCCCCTAAGTTTTGATTGATCAGCTGGAGAGGATGGGCATCTGCGACTCAGCACGGTCTCTTTTTAAGTCCTTTCTTACAAACTGAACTCATACAGTTGAGCTTAATGGCTATAAGTCCGTGGCATTCTCTCTTCAGTGCGGGGTGCCACAGAGTTCTTCCCTGTCCCCCACGCTATTTAATATCTACATTGCCCCATTGGTTCATCCTATTCAATCTTTTGGTCTATCGGCAATCTCATACGCCGACGAGACACAAATTATTGTGTCGGTTCCGGACGAAGATGGTGCTACAGCCTCAAATTTTAATATTTGTTTTACCCAGGTCTCTGATTGGATGTAGATTTTTTTTTTTAAACTCAATACTGAAAAGACAGGTGATTCTTTTCGGTAAGAACTTAAACTTCTGGAATTCTACATGGTGGCCTCGGGATTTGGGCACTTTGCCAACCCCTGTCCCTAAGTTAGGAAATCTTGGGGTAATCTTTGATCATCAGTTCAACTTCTCCCAGCAAATTAACTTCATCACTTCCTCCTGTTTTCATATTATCAGGCTGTTGAGAAAAATCTTCCCCTTCATCTCTCCTGATCTTCAAAGGACTGTTGTTGTTGCACTCATCCTTTCTAGGATTGGTTTTGGTAACACTTTGTACCTAGGTAAAAAATAAAAGTTCCCTATCTAAACTACAGTCTCTTCAAAATGCTGCAGTGAGGCTACTGTTAAAAGTGGCTAGATTCTGATCCATATCGAGCAAACTTTGTGCCCTCCACTGGCTGCCTGTACAGGAGAGGAAGGCCGTACAAGGAAAGGGGCGGCGTTACTTTCAGAATTATTTCTCATGGTATTTACCCCAATGGCCCCTCAGGTCATCTACTGCCCATTTAGCAATGATCCCTAAAATAAAGAAGTCCAGATGGGGTGGCAGAAGCTTTACTCATCTCACCAGTAAGCTATGGAATTCTCTCCCTTTACCCTTAAGATCTCAGCCTAGTCTTCCTTGTTGCAGAAAGTTACTAAAGACTTGGGGCCAGATGTATGACTATGACAATTTGCGACTCGCAAATTGCGCTCGATTGCGCGTCGCAATTTGCGAGTCGCAAAATGCCATGTACAACAGTGTGTTTAACACTGTTTGCGACTCCCACTGGGGTCGCAAATTGCGAGGCTCATGAATATTAATGAGCCACTCGCAATTTGCGAGTCCATTGGGAATGACCGGCCCTCCCAGGGATGGTGGCCTGCTGGGCTCAGCAGACCTCCATGTCTGGGACTGCTTTTAAATAAAGCAGTATTTTTTTTTTAAATGCAGCTCGTTTTCCTTAAAGGAAAACGGGATGCATTTAAAAAAAATGAAAATGAAACGTTTTCGTTTCATTTTTTAAGGGCAGGCAGTGGTCCTTGGGACCACTGCCTGCCCTTAAAAAATATTTTCCCCTGCATTTGCAAAGGGGAAGGGGTCCCCTGGGACCGCTTCCCTTTTGCGAGTGCATTACCAACCTCTTGAAGAGGGTGGTAATTTGCGAGTGTTTTGCGATCGCAATTGCAGTTGCAAAACATTCATACATGGGGTGGCGGTCGCTATTAGGAAGGGAACGCCCCTTCCTAATAGCGACCTGCAATTCCTAAATTGGATATAGGATGTTTTCTGCGTATTGCGGACAGGCAGGCTTTGCTAAATAGTACAAAGTCTGACCCAGAAGCTTCGATCAGATACACAAGTCCTTTTCTAAACCAATGCTCCATGTTTCAACTTATGGACTTCATTTTCCTCCAGCTCATTGGAGATTCATTGCATTCAATTTAAAACACATCCTGGTACAGCAAGTGGCCACAAGAATGAGCAGTACACATGAAAATAAAAATTCGAAACTTAAGGTAGGCAAACCATTAATATGAAAAAAATTAAAGAGAGAAAAAAGGGGGAAAGGTTGACAAATATAAGAAAGCGTGGAGCTTCTAACGTCCGAGTAGGGGGGGCGGCGAGCAGGGTGATGTTCAGAGTTATGGAAGGGATTAAGGAGTGGTCACTTTGGTTAGGATAAGGTGTGTTACGGTGATGCTTTGGAATAAGTTTTGAGCTATGTTCAGGGTGAGTTTAGCATTAAGGACTGGGTTTAGTTTAATTTAGTTATGGCAATAGGGGTGCAAGCTAGGATATAGGTATTTTACAGGTCGCTGTAAAGTTTGGAGGCAAAGATTACAAAACTTTACAGCATAGGAGAGAACCTTTAACAACAATAATTTTTTTTTTTTTTAAGTTTGCATTTAAAACTAAGTGGCAACCACATACCTTTGATTACCCTGCTGGGTTTTCCACTTCCTGTGTCGAACGTTTACCATTCACACTGCACAGCAGACTAGTGTCCTGGCACAAGGGGCTATTTAGGAATTGTACATAGCCCTTTCACATTTTCCATGCGCAAATGGTGGCAAACCCGTTTGCGCATGCAAAATAGGGTCGTACATCTGGCCCTTGGTTGTTTCCACCATCAGCGATTTAGTTTTTTTCTCCTTACCTGCTGTTTTTAAGGACCCGCTTCAGCGCTAAGACACCTCGGTAGGATCACTGACAAAATATCGAAGGTCAAAAAATCGACCTACAAAAATATCGGAGCAAGAATATCGATGTCAAGAATATCGATATCCTATCTACAACATGGTAAGTACAAAAATATCGGAAAAAATATCGATGTCAAAAATATCGTTATTAAAAAT
Source organism: Calotriton arnoldi (assembly GCA_963921515.1). Lineage (NCBI taxonomy): Eukaryota > Metazoa > Chordata > Amphibia > Caudata > Salamandridae > Calotriton > Calotriton arnoldi. Next base: position 328,256 of record CAWUFW010013939.1, read on the forward strand.
ATTGTTTGTTTTTTTGTTAAAAAAATATGTAAAATAAACTAAATAATACTTATAAATAAAATAAACAGTTAAAAATATTTTATAATGTTTACAATTAATAAGTAATATATATAATTTAATAAATTAAACATATACATATAATATATATAATATATATACTTACTTAATAATCAGTTTTAATAATTATTTTAATAAATTATAAATTATTAAAAAATATTATAAATTACAAATACATCTATATACATAAAACAATAACAAATAAAAATTAAATAATTATGTAAAACAAATTAAAAATTAAATTTACTTTTAATATTTTTAAAATTAATTATACACTACATTAACTAAAATAATACAAAAAATATTAAATAGCGGAGGGAATAAAACTACTATTCCAACTCCAAAAAAAACAACAGTAAGAAAAATGTTGGATAGCGTAGAGCTTAAAATTACTATTCCCACTCCAGAGAGTGCAACAGTAGAGAAAGTGTTGGATAGCGTAGGGGTAAAAATTACTATTCCCACTCCAGGGAGTGCAACAGTAGGGAAAGCGTTGGATAGCGGGAGGGTAAAAATTACTATTCCCACTCCAGTGAGTGCAACAGTAGGAAAAGCGTTGGATAGCGTAAGGGTAAGAATTACTATTCCCACTCCAGTGAGTGCAACAGTAGGGAAAGCGTTGGATAGCGGGAGGGTAAAAATTACTATTCCCACTCCAGTGAGTGCAACAGTAGGGAAAGCGTTGGATAGCGTAAGGGTAAAAATGACTATTCCCACTCCAGTGAGTGCAACAGTAGGGAAAGTGTTGGATAGCGTAGGGGTAAAAATTACTATTCCAACTCCAGAGAGTGCAACAGTAGGAAAAGTGTTGGATAGCGTAGAAGTTAAAAATAACATACTTATAAATAAAATAATTTTTTTAAATAATTAATGAATTAATTATTAAATAATTCTAAACTATTTACAAATACCAATAAATAATTATTAAAAACATAATTACCAAGGAAAAATGTATTAACAATAAATTAATAATAAATACCAATAAATAATAATTAATAAATATTAATTACCAAATAATAAATATTGAACAATAAAATATTTTTAATAACAAAAACATTAATTATTAAAACTTAATTACCAATTAACAAATATTGAACAATTAAATGCTTTTTTATACCAATAATAATAATTATTAAACATTAATTACCAATTAATAATTACTTATTAATATATTAATTAAATGTATCAATAAATAATATTTAATAATATTTAATTACCAATTAATGATAAAACAACAATAAATTAATTTTCATAACAAAAAAATTATAATTTAAAAAATTACCAATTAATAATTAATGTCCAATAAATTATCAATACCCAACAATAAATTTAATAATTACTTAATTAGATTTCAATTACTTCCAACACTATTCCCCTATAAACGCACAACACACTCCAATAATAAAATAATACACTTAACATAATGATCAATTAATCAAATTAATAAAAATTAATAACCAATTAATAAAAATTAATTCCCAATTATTAATTAATTAACAATAATATAATTATCAATACCAATTAATTAAAATAAATTATTACTTAATTACAATTAAATTACTTCCCACCCTATTCCCCTATAAACCCACAACCCGCTACAGAACTTAAACGCAAAAATGATTAAAATTAATTTATAATTCCTAAAAATTAATAATTAATTTAGTATAATTAAATTACTTCCCACCCTATTCCCCTATAAACCCACAACCCGCTACGGTACTAAAAAACAAAAATAACTTAAAAAAACATTATTAACATATAAAAATTGTATACATATATTTTTAGACAAGTAGAACACTTAACAAAAACACATATCACATACATATTAAATACATAACAAAATACATAACAATAATATAAATATCGATATTAGTAACATTGATATTAGTAACATCGATATATTTGATGTCGATATTACTAACTTCGATATTACTTACATCAATATAAAAAAAAATCGATATTACTTACTTTAGGGTCGATATTCTGTCCATCGATATTCTTAACATCGATATTCTGTCCCTTCAATATTGTCACCTCGATATTAGTGTAGGTCGATATTTAATTTTCGATATTTTGACTGCTCACCACCTCGGTATAAGTGCGCTTTATAAAATCTCATTAATTCGTCTCTAATTAGCCACTTTCACACATCCCCCTCATAATTACAGCATAGAGAAGATTATAGTGTAGATGTGGACTATGCCTTTGAAGTAGGGGAAATATACAAAAAGTGGTCAACCTGCAAGAAATGTTTGCTAGTTTTCCAGTGCAAATGATTCAATGATGGAGAAGATCATACATTATGCAGTAACTGTGAGAAAGTTGCCCTCTCAGCAGAGCACCCCAGATGTTTGCCTTCTGACACTGAACCCATCTTTTGGCCACAGGACTCTTCGCTCTTTACATCTGCTAACCAGGGGTAAAGCGCATGTGCTCTTCTCTTTAAATATGATAAAACTGGCATATACCTGATTGGCACATTGTGGTCCCTAGTGTATGGTAGAACATGTACCCAGGGCCTGTAAATTAAATGCTATCATTGCAATCATTGAGCACCAACTAAAGTAGCACTGTAAAACATGTCTCCAGGTCTCCCATTGCAGCCTGGGTGGGCAGTTTTAAACTGTTATTTTGGCCTGGCAAAATAAACCTGTTGCCAGGCATAAACCTTCCTAATACTTAGAAGTCATCTCTAAGCTAGACCCTAAAAGCCCATACGGCAGGACATGGTATTTAAAAAGTAGGGAATGTTTAAATAAGATTTTACATGTCCTGGCAGTGAAAAACCTCAAAAGTCGTTTTTTAGGTCGAGCCTAGAGGCAGCGCGCATGCGCTGATCTGCAAGACTTGTGTAGTGGAGTATGGAATAGCCCCGCCCACTCTCCACCCATATTTGTCATTGGCTTGTGGCATTGTCCTTCATAAATGCTGGCTTTTGATTCCTTAGTAGGCTTGTTAGTCCCTCCTTAGTACCGCCTTGTCTTCATTTGTAACCTCCCATGGCGAATGGCCCTTTTACTTTGGTTGTTACACGGTACGCCTTCTTTAGTCTGTGAGCACTATTTTCAATAATGAGTTTCTCTTACTGCAGGCAGCAAAGGGGCGCCCGCTTTCAATAACAACACAGGGGCCTGCTTTCACTTTAACCTGGGCGCCAAGCATTATCTCAATCCCCCACCCATCCCATCGCTGCTTAATCTTGCTCTGTCGCACTTGTGTCAGTTTCTCCCCCCCCACCACCAACCAGACCTAAAGCCCCGCCTCCTCCATGAGACCATCTACATTGCCACTATCCTTGCTTATTTTACCAAGTTATGAACTCGGAAGTAGGCGAAACTAAAGAAAAGTGTGTTTAAATTGCTGCACTTGTTCTTGACTCTTCAAAATTTTGGGAGACTTTTTATTGTGTAATAAAACTTTTTGGCACATGTCTTTAATATGAAACGTGGCAGATTAGCCCAACAAAGTGGTAGCCCGAAGGCTTCTATCCAGCTCATCAGCCTTCCCAAATGACCTGCTTACCTTCCTTTCACATTTTCCCATTTGTTCTTTGAACTTTGTAGAAGTGCTCGTTGACACCCTCTCTCCGGGTGTCCCTCGGGTATACATGTGTCTATGCCCCACGCCTTTTCTATTCCAAGAAATGCTTAGGACAGCTGAGTCACCATTCCTTACAAGAGTGTACCCTTCTCTTGACCCTCCGATTGCACTTCACGCTCCCTCCTCCTCGTGATGTATGCACTCATGGCCTAGTGTGGCCCTTGCATGCGTGCCTCTCTCTCTCGGGTGTTGCACTGTTTCCTAATGCAGCCCTCTATCTTGCTGCCAGCACTTACAATTCCCCTCACTCAGCAGGCAGTGGAAAGATGAGGGAGATGCACTGGCTGCCGTCATCCTGCAGCACACCGAGCCGGAGAGGGGCACTGCATCATAGCCCAGGCCTCAGATGCTGGGTGCAGTCGGTGCGGGCGTTGTAACGGCGCCACTCACCTCCTGAGAGCTCTTCATGCAGGTTCTTATTGATTTCACCTTCTGTGTTGTTGAGAGGGTCGCACAGCCATTTGTTGTCCTGCAGTTTTCATCACTGGCCTCTAGCCAGAAGCGGACACTGCCTGCTTAGTCTGTGATTGTCCCGCTGTAAATGCTGTTTCAGCCACTTTTTTCCTTTGGTTGAAATTTGTGGCCAGTGATGTGCTCTGTTTGTCTCCTGGCTTTGAGCGGTGCCTTGCATCTGATGTCATGGTGGTTTGGGAGGGGTAGCCTTTAAATTGTTGTGATCCATGGTGGCTGAAAGAGTCATGCAGTGCAATGCAGCAGCTTGTTTTTTAATCCGGGTCTTGTGCGGGTAGACTAGTTATTAACTGTGTGGGTGGGATTTATGGCACTTGGGTGACATCAGTGCTCTTGGTTGTTTAGACTGGGTTTCTTGAAGGTGGAGTTACAGATATCCTCTGGGCATTTTTAGACTCACTCACCACTTCACGAGCACTACCTCGCACTCATCATACGGCGAATAATCAAAAGATCTCCGTTAAAGCGACCGTTCGGGGGACCCGTAGGGCATTGCAGCACTGGCCCGATGAGGAGCAATCGCCCTATGATGAAGCATGACATCCCTTGGGATGTTTGAGGGCAACAAGTAAAAGTCACATTGACTTCCCTTTCTATTCTCTAGACCGACATTCTCTTTCTGTTTTTATGAACAATGACCCATTGTTTTGGTTTATACATTACTTCGGAGCACCGGCACTGGACCTTTATTAGCTCCTTGCCCAGCCCCCTCTTTTGTTTAGAGTGACAAAACCAAGGCGTCAGGAGGCAGCACAGAAGGCCCTAATTCATAAACTGCCCTTTGAGGGTCCCAAACATTTTGGGCAAAAAGTGAACATGATGGTGCAGCATTCTGCTAAGAAGAAAAAATTGCTGTAGCCTTTCCAGTCTGTGCAAAAGAAGAAATCTTTCTTTCCATAAGCAGAACTTTCACATAGTTTTCTCCTCTTCCCAGCCCTTTCGTGGATGGGCCCGGGGTCAGGGGGCTGTGTTCTCCAACAAGTCCTGACCCCAGAATCAGCAGTCCCACCATGCTGGTCAGAAGTGACTATGCCAGGGTGGGAGCACGGATCCGTTTGTTCCAAGAATGATAGTCCAGCTTGATTTACGACCAGTAGGTTCTGTCAGTCGTCATTAAGGGGTATCGGATTCTGTTCCGGAGCCCTTCTCCTCTGACTCATTTTCGGATTATCCCATTGTCAGGAAACTCCATGAAGAGATCTGCTCATTTATCTGCAAAAATTGCTTGCAAAGGGATCTATTGTCGGAGTCCCGGAGGCAGAAAGGGGCCTGGGCTTCTATTTGACTCTCTTCTTAGTCCCCAAACCAGATAGTTCTTACAGCCCAATTCTGAATCTGAAGGCTCTGAACAGAGAGGTGAAACTGGATCATTTTTGGATCACCACATTGCAGCCCATCACTCCAATCATCCAACAGGGAGATTTTTTGGCCTCCCTCGACCATGGTGACGCTTATTTTCACATGCCTGTCCATCCAGAAAGCCAGCGGTTCTTGCGGTTTGCCATGGACGGGAATCATTATCAGTTTTAAGCGTTGCCCTTCGGATTCTCTTCCGCTTCCTGACTTTTACCTAGGTATTGGCTCTGGCTGTGGGGGTTTTGCAGCTTCAGGGTTTCTATGTGTTTCCCTATATTGATGATTGTTTGATTTCTGCTTCCTCTCTTCCTAAGGCTCTGCTGGCAGTGGAAGCGACTATGAACATGTTCCAGCACTTGGGCTTCAAGTTGAATCTGGCAAAATCTCAGCTGGTCCCTGCTCAGAGACTTCAGTTTATTGGCGGTCTTTTCGATGCTTAGATAGGGGCGGTATTTCTCCCTCCTGCGCGCATTGCTTCACTGCAGCATCTTCTAACTGAGCAGTCGGCACCGGCTCAGACTTGGTTGAGGCACCAGGGGTTGATGGCTGCTACCACGAGTGTGGTTTACTGGGCTTGCCTGCACCTCAAGCCTCTGGTGATCATCTGTTGTCTTACTGGGACCCCTCCCGTGCAGATTACATTTCTCTGGTTCCTTTCACTCATATTCTGTCCCAGGAATTGGGTTGGTGGCTATACACTCCCAACCTGGAGAAGGGGATCTGTTTATAGCTTCCTCATCCTCTGTTGCTAATAACCAATACCAGTCTATGGGGTTGGGGCGCCATGTTGGGGTCCTTGGAAGCCAAGGGTCAATGGTCTAAGGAGGACAGCACTCGTTCCTTGAATTGGCGGGAGTTGGCAGTCATTTGGCAGGCGATGCAGTTCTTCCAAGATCAGCTGCAGAGGGGAATTTGTTGGTTCACAGCGACAAATAAGTGGCTCACTGTTATTTGAATCTCCAGGGGGAACGAGGTGCGTGTCTCTGAATCATCTGGCTTCCCTGATTTGTTCCTCGGCAGAGTCGCATCGCAGTGCATTGCGGGATGTATGCAGTCAGGGTCAGCTGAACTTTCATGTGGACAGCCTGAGCCGCAACCTGCCGCCTTCAGTCCTGTACCATCTGTCTGAATCCCTGTTCAGGGACATTTGTCTCCGGTTCGGTCCGCAGACTTAAAGAATAAGGTTATGTAACACATGCCGAGCCATCTTCAACGGCTTGAATGGAAAGCGCTATGTAATCAATGTGGCTTACAAGGCACTGAATACAATTATTCAAGCTACTGGTCTGCCCTCACACTGACAAGCTGTAGGACTGCGCCCACTGTGCTCTAGGACAATCAGCATAAAGTATATAATATACCGAGATTATAAATGCCTAATAATCGCTATACTTTAATAATGAATATAATATGAACAATGAAATGAAATGAAAAAGAAATTTATAAAGCGCAAACCAATTACCCAAAGGTGTCAATGCGCTGGCTCATCAAATAAACATATGTCGTAGGATCTTAACTCAAAAGTCAGAGGTTAAACAACCATGTCTTCAGCGCCTTCCTGAATGCCAACAGGTGAGTCTCGTCTTTTAACCTTTGGGGAAGAGAGTTCCAGAGTTTAGCTGTCCCAACCAGAAAACTTCTACCGTCCCAAGCACTTTTCTTGAACCTAGGGATCACCAGATTGTGAGATTGAGCTGAGCGTAGCTGACGTGCGGGGACATACAAGCAATAATTTTGCTTGAAAATGACTGGCCCTATACCATGAATAGCTTTAAATGCTATGCGTCGCTTCACAGGAAGCCAGTGCAATTCTCTTAAAGCTGCAGTGGCCGATTTATGCTTAGGAATATTCAACAAAAGACGGGCAGCAGCATTTTGCACGATCTAAAGTTTAGTCAGGCATTTGGACCTGAGATTGATGAAAAGACCATTGCAGTAATCGGCTCTCGAGAGAACCAGAGCTGTGATCACCAGCTTACGTAGCTCAGCGGGGATGAATGGGAGAATCTTTCTCAACAGTTTTAACATATAGAAAGATGCTGAGGAAACCTGGTTCACATGACCTTCAAATGTGAGCTTTGAATCAAAGGTGACACCTAAGCTTTTTACTTTATTTGAGGGGGTGGGTAGAGGGCTCAGTTCCGATGGCCAGAGAGTGGGGGACCAAAAGGTAGTGTTGCTACCAAAGAGCAACACCTCGGTTTTGTTGGAATTCAACTTCAAACAGTTGGTTGCCATCCAGTCTCCAACTTGACGAAGGCAGTTATAAAACTGAGCTGCCGTATCTGATGGTGTCCCTGTCACCGACACCACAATTTGGGTGCCATCGGCATAAGATATTGCTGAGAAAACCAGTGATCTGATCAGCTGCGCCAATGGAGCCACATAAACGTTAAAAAGGGTGGGGCTCAATGATGAGCCCTGAGGGACCCCACAAGGAAGAGTAAAATTATGAGACTTAAATTCAGAAAGCGCAACAAATTGTTTTCGGTCAGACAGAAAAGATCTAAGCAGAGAGAGAGCTTTTCCTTTTATGCCTATCCTCTCAAGGCATTCCAGTAATTTTATATGACTGACGGTGTCAAATGCAGCAGAAAGATCAAGCAGCACAAGTGCTGCATTACCCCCTGCATCGACCGTCTGCCTAATCTGTTCTGATGCAGATATCAGTGCCAGTTCCGTGCTGTGGTGTTTCTGGAAGCCAAACTGAGTGGCATCCAGGAAAGCATTTGTCTCGATATATTCAGATAGAGCTGAGTTCATGGCCGCCTCAACTATTTTAGCGGGTAGAGGTAGTCTTGAGATTGGCCGGTAACTATAGGATCAGCCCCATCCAGATTCGCTTTTTTTTAGAAGGGGAAGAACTGATGCTAGTTTCCATTTAATAGGAAAGATTCCTGTAGAGAACATTTGATTGAAAATGGGGGCAAGATAAGGAGCAATTGTTCCTGATAGAAGATGAAAGATCTTTGGGGGGCAGGGGTCCAGAGGGGATCCCGATTTAGTAGATAAAAGTAGTTTGATGACCTGATCAGCTGTTAGTGATGGAAAGTGAAATAGTTCTTGAAGCTTCGTCGATTTTGGGGTTGTTACCATGGCTTCCTCTGTTGAGTTAGGGGTGACCGACTTGCCTTGTGGGACGGTTGCACATAGGGATGGGGGAACAGAGAAGCTACTGTAAACTAATTTAACTTTCTCCTGGAAGAAAGTGGCCAAGGAGTCACAGAAGGTCTGGCTTTCTGGAGTATTGGCTATTTCAGGGGGTTTGGCTAATTTCTTTACTGTCACAAATAATTCTTTAGACGAATTCTTAGCTGCAATTATGGCTGAAGAGAAATAATGGGTCTTCTCCTCCTGTATTAATCATTTATAGTCTAGTAATGATTGTGTATACAAGGATCTGTCACTCAAATCATAGTTGGACCTCCACTTCCTTTCCAACCGGCGACATTTCTGTTTTTGGAATCTAAGCTGTTCAGTGAACCAGGGCTCTGAGCGTCTAGCTCCTTGGTTAATAATAGATTTTTCAGGTAGGACCTGGTCAATAGAGTTGAGAAGCCATTTTTCGCATGCAACTGCCGCTAGATTGGGGTCATTATTGTATTTAGGGGGATTTGAGGCTAGAGAGCTTTCAAGAGTCATCAGTTTGATTTTGTTCCATGGTCGGAACCGTCTAGAATACTTATATCTTGAGTTTTGGAATCCAAATTGGTGAGGAGAAAGAGAGAACAAAACAGCTTTATGGTCGGACCAAGTAAGGGGGAGCAATGAAAGACATTGCAGAGCACTATTGTTGGAAAAGCTATCATCCAATAAGTGCTCTAAGTGGTTGCTACCGGTTACTTGCTGAGTAAGACCTAAGCTATTCATCATGTCAGTAAACTGTACAGCGTCCCTAGACAAAGTGCAAGTGCAGTCAGGTAAGATTCTGCTAGTCTAAACGATTGGCAGTATTAAAATTAGGGTCAAAAGTTACACTAAAATCATTTTCAAATTCATACAATTCATACAGTTTCAATGATATGAGGCACAGTAAAAACAGCAATTTCGTAGGTTGATAAGATTGAGCAGTAGTTAAAAAGAGGTAGTGAAATCTCTATTCAAGATAAAGAGGTCAAGAAGACGTGCAATACGACCGTTTACGAGAGAAACTATTTCTAGGCTCGCGCAGCGGCCCTGCTTTTAGAACCCCCAGTGTTCAGCATCTAGACCGCTGACCACCTGAAATGAGGCAATCCTGTGAGCTCCTGTTTCCCGCCCAGAGACAAAGTGCAAGTGCAGTCAGGTAAGATTCTGCTGGTCTAAACGATTGGCAGTATTAAAATTAGCGTCAAAAGTTACACTAAAATAATTTTCAAATTCATACAGTTTAAAAGATATGAGACACAGTAAAAACAGCAATTTCGTAGCATGATAAGATCAAGCAGTAGTTAAAAAGAGGTAGTGAAATCTCTATTCAAGATAAAGAGGTCAAGAAGACGTGCAATACGACCGTTTACGAGAGAAACTATATCTAGGCTCGCGCATTGGCCGTGCTTTTAGAGCCCCCGGTTTTCAGCATCTAGACTGCTGACCACCTGCCCGCCCCATAGGTGTTTCCGGTACTCCCGGAAATGAGGCAATCCTGTGAGCTCCTGTTTACCGCCCCGAGACAAAGAGCAAGTGCAGTCAGGTAAGATTCTGCTAGTCTAAATGATTGTCAGTATTAAAATTAGGGTCAAAAGTTACACTAAAATCATTTTCAAATTCATACAATTCATACAGTTTCAAAGATATGAGACAGTAAAAACAGCAATTTTGTAGCGTGATAAGATCGAGCAGTAGTTAAAAAGAGGTAGTGAAATCTCTATTCAAGATAAAGAGGTCAAGAAGATGTGCAATACGACCGTTTACGAGAGAAACTACTAATGTACTAAGCTATTCAGGAAACGACTCAGGAAATGAAGAGATAAATCTATATAAATTTAGAAGGTATGCCCGGCCTGATATGTTTTATCACATGTCGACTACTTTCTTTCTGACTGCATGATATACTTATTAGAGCACTTACCAACAAGACTAGGAATTAGCAATACCTCCAAAACAAGCTTTAATGCATGCAATGTACTAAGCACCTACACTAACTGAGCCCTTGACTAAGCTTCACTCATAACCCACCAGACCTAAGACACACATGGTAATGTGTAACGACCTAGTAAGAGACCTTCTTTAAATCACTTTTTTTAACTGTTAATCTCACCTTGACTTTTTTTCACCAAGATTATGACCATATCTCTGACGAAGACTTAAAACTAACTCTTTTGCACCCGCAGTTGAGTCATCATGTTAACCTTGCGCATAGTAGGAAACATCTTTCCTCAGTTTCACTTTTGGTGATAGCTCCGCACTAAAACAGAATCAAGAATTAAGATTATTTTCTCTTTGTTTATCTTCTTTGATTGATACAGCCTTGAGAAAGCCCCAGGCGCAATAGCCCCAGGGGGTGAAACACGTGTTGGCTGTTCTTGGAAATGGATCCAATATTCTGATAATAAAAGTGGAGCTATGAACATACTGGCATGAGTATGAATGATTACTAATGGGAAAACACTCCTACGCTCTGTTGAACTGATGTTGAATGGGGAAATCAAGGGTCTATACCCCGTTGGAATGAACACCTCCCCATAAAGAAGAGATTCTATCCGGCAGGTAGAGGGTGTCAGACCCATATCCAGTGTACTTGCTAGTACACAAATGTATAAAATAATGACTCAGCTACTATCCAGTAATCTTCATTTCTCCGAGTCATAGTCTTCCTCGCTACAGTCCTGACTAGTGAGCTACTCCGTGGGTCCTGCACAGTATTCACCCCTAAAAGTAAACCAACATTTACAATGCAATAGGTCTCGCATTTGCAAGAGTTTGAGCTATTGGCATTCTAAATGACAATGCCTTTTATTTATGTGTTTTGAAAATCTGCAAGCGGTGCGTAAATACACACTTTGTACTTATAGTCGTTGCTTAAGAGAAGCAAGGCTGGCAGTAACTGTGCCTCTTTTACTGCCAGCCTTGCTTCTCATAAGCAAGGACTATAAGTACAAAGTGTGCTTACGCAGTTTTCAAAATACGTAAATAAAAGGCATTGTCATTTACAATGCCAATAGCTCAAACTCTTGCAAATTCAAGACCTATTGCATTGCAAATGCTTGTTTTAAAAGTAACTTTCCAACTGAAACTAAGCATTCCCAAAATATATTTGTTTTTAACTCGACCTGACATAGCGTTGTGGATTCCGTTTGTATCCTAAATGGCGATAGTTTAATTTTGTTTTGACTCTCTGTGAATCTTGCGCTTATAGTCTAATGCTACGTAATATGCTTGTAATAAACTAAACAGGTGAACTTTAACCTCCCTCTCTCGGGGACCTTGCAGAGCGAATTAGTGCCTTGGCAGAACAAACAGTTTCCCAGTGCTGTCTTATCACTGAAGATTATAACTAGGCTCTTGGGTGAATGGCCAAATGACCTTTCCACCCATAAAAACAATGTGCTTGGGTTTACAAGTGGACTTTATCCGCAGTGGCGTAGCAAGTCAATAATGGTGGGTCCCTACTGCGAGCACGTAAAATGGGCCCATACCTCCGGTTTGGTATTACAATCCAGCCATAACTGGGGCACAGAGGACCCATCGGACCACTGACCCAGTGCTACTGCACCTGATGCACTGTGGCGAGCTAAGCCTGTGAATATCATCACGTCAGTGTCCCAGCACTTACACTTGTTTTCCTCCTACCTCTACACCCGGTAAACACTGAAAGCAGACTGCTTCTCCATTGTTCAATCATCAAGCGATTCATTCAAGCAAACTGAAATAACTCTACGGTCGGCTCCATTCTATGATCATTAAATGTTGCTCCGCTATTTGCATATTTAGTAAAAAGTAAGAAGGGGCGTTCCTGAACTCCTCTCTAAATGTTCCCACTATGCAAAAGTAGAATGAGAAACGGAGGAGGAACAGGCCACCCCTGGATGTGGTGCAGGTATATTAGATGTGCTTACTCTACAGGCAATACAAAGTGCATTCTTAAGGAAAACAAAGAAAGTCTGTTTTATGTGCAGAGAAGGACTCCGGGTCCATAGGTGCAGACGTACGCCACTCCGTGAATAGTCTGCACCGCATCCTCAACTTTGGGGCCGATTCCGATCTCGGCCGGTAGGGCTCTGAATCGGATTCGGCTTTACCGGATCCGATTCGGAGCCCTGTTTCCGAGACCGATTCGTACGTGCGTCCGGGCGAGCGAGTACGATGCGAAATCTCCGACCGACTCGTTCGCGAGACCCAACCGCACCGACCGACTCGTCCGCGAAAGCCGACCGCTCTGACCGACTCGCACGGACACGACTCGCACCGCGCAATGGAGACGTTCCCCGGCCGGGTAAGTACGATGCGCGCCTCGAGCAGTCCGACCGACTCGCGCCGTCTGGCTCAAAAGAGCAGTCGGAGCCGCACTTTGGGGGTCCGTGTCGGACCCCCTGTACGCGTAGCCGCACGAGTCGCACACAGGGGGGACCCATGGGTCCCCCCTACCTGTGCATGTACGGCGCGACCCGCTTCGATGCGTACCCGCTGTAGGGGGCGCCCTTGTTCGCCTCGCACCCATTGAGTCAATGGGAGCCCGCGTACGTGTTGTACGACCGGCTCCCATTGACTTCAATGGGAGTCCAACCGAATCGAGTCCGATAGCATGCGTGCGCATCGTACTCGTTCGGTCGGACTGCTAGGGTCCGATTCGGTCGGAAATCTGTCCGGGTCTGGCTCGGTCGGAGAGATTTCCGGCCCGAATCGGAATCGGCCCCTTAGTCTTAAAGTCAGCTCGGCGGTGCACAGTCCGTGGCGGGTGCCCCAGGGGCGCCTGGTTGTTATGACATGAAAAGCATCTCTTGCGAGAGCTCGCATCCCGGGCAAGTAACGTGGAAGTGGTGGGAGGAGGATTGTGCATCAAGGACGGCGACTCAAGAGCGCTGTAAGGATCCTTTAATTGACCACGCACGCAGAACTTGGTGTTCTTAAGGGGTTATTGCATTACATGCCTGACAACCCGCAGATTAGCTGTCTGACATCGGAGCTGACCATACACCCACCCACACAGTAACCCGAGCAGGAAACAAATAAAACAAGACTTCAACAAGCCCAATCCCCCTTAAAAGGAAGCCCAAAACCCAAAAATGTCCTATAAAAAAAAAGCCCAAATGGCGATGGACTTCGGAAAAGTGTAAAAAGGCTAAAATCATACAATCAATGGAGCAGGAGGTTAGGCGTGGGAGGCAGCAGTAACACAAATGTGGCATTAAGAGGAGGTGGGAGGGAGGAATGCTATATCCTGAAGCTGAACACAGGCAAACAGTAACAGAGCAGGAAACCAAGACAAAAATAGTGCCCCAAAGAACAGATAAAGAACCATAGCATAATGAGACAGTACTTAGTCCCTGCTGCCTGGGAGAAACTGAAGAGAAAAGGAGGGACAAAGAGGCAGAACTGACCACTAGCAAGCAAGGATTTTTAAAAGACACTGAAACAGAAGCAGGGGGATGGCTTTAAGCCCACAAGAGAAGTATACTAAAGTACACAAGAGGTCGTACGCTTACGCTCAACCTAAAAAAAAAAGAAAACCAGAAGCCTTAACCAATATACCCCAAATGAAGTGACACTTACACACCCATAAAAGCAGGCACACCATATGTGTTTCCTGAAAAGTGCCAAGCAATAAACCTCCCTGCAATTTCATTTCTCCCTAACAAATTATGAGGGAAGGAAAGGAATGTAGGACTGTGGTGGGGAAGACTATGACTCGGAGTAATGAAGATTACCATAAGTAACTGAGTCATTACCTACCTCATCCATCTTCCTCGCCCCAGTCTTGACTTGTGAGCGTATACCAAAGCTGAGATGGGAAAAAATTGACTGGAGCACATGAAGACATCGCCACCACTGCCGCCGGTATTTGTTTGGGAGCAGGAGCGGGACTGGACTACACGTCCCAGGCTCCTTGCCATCAGTGCAGCTGACCACGCGCCCAGAGGCGCCTACTTAAACCACGGAACTCTCCCGCAGCGCGGGAAGCTCGTGAAGACATCGCCACCACTGCCGCCGGTATTTGTTTGGGAGCAGGAGCGGGACTGGACTACACGTCCCAGGCTCCTTGCCATCAGTGCAGCTGACCACGCGCCCGGAGGTGCCTACTTAAACCACGGAACTCTCCCGCAGCGCGAGACGCACCCGGGCAAAGCCCGGGCCAAGGGCGGGCCCATCCACGCCCGTCCGAGCCCGGAGCGGGCTGGGCTGGGCCTATTCCCTTTCATCTGCGTTTTGGTCAAGGTACTGTTTATCCCTTACTTCTCCTGTTTGTTAACATGTCGAAAGGAAAGGGATTTAAAGAGAAGTCTGGAGGGAGGGTTGGAGCAACGCTGGACTCTTTCTTAGTTAGAGCAGCAAGCGTTCTTTCGCATGAGATAGAGCTGACCGAAAGATGTCTTTCCCTGGACCCTACCTCATCAATACTGGGCCTGTCCCCGGCCCCAGCTCCTGAGTCTGTTACTTTACCACTCACTACGTTGCCAGCACCTGTAGCCCCAACAGCCCTGTCACTAGATAAAAGCGGCTTCTCTCTTTCAAACCAGATTACAGAGTCCGTCTCAGGAAGGGGTTTAGACTGTTCCTTCCAGAATGTCTCCCTACTGAATTCCTCCTCACCGCTGCCACCTGCCAAACGAACCAGAGCAGGGGGGGGGCCACTAAAGGTGCAATACCCAAAAAACATTTGTGCTCCTAAACTTAAAACTGCCCAAATAAGGGTCCACTCCACGAACTCTAAAGTGATAACGCCACCGGAGCTAGTAAACACTTTGTTGCCTCAGGTATTGCAACCGGTTCCCAGCGGGTCAGAGATCGGGTTGGAGATCACAGTAAAACTGAACGAGATATTGGCTCCCATTCTTGTCAAATTGTCCCAAATACAGTTACGTTTGGCGGAGTTAGAATCACAGAATCGGACCCTACTTGCCAGAACGCCTGCTATGCATGACCCCCACCCGTTAACATCTACAATTTCCAGGGAGAAATACGGGACCCACTCCTAGCGGCAAATACGACGCAATCATCAGCACCACCTCTACCATCTGGAGGCCCCATTAGTCATGCAACGCAGTTTGTCAACACTCCCTCAAATTCCTATCTAACTAGGGCTACACAATGTCTTCCAGGTTCGAATGAAGGAGATTCTACCTCCCAGCCACCATTACCCCAGAAGGGACCAACAGGATTAGCACACAAGGCAAGACGCCAAGATTACAAAAATGGATCGCAAGAGCATTTCCGGCAACAAACTCTTCATCTCCCACCCGCCGCTGCCCCACTGGTTCTGGTTCTGGCAAACGCCCCCCCCCCCTCTGTGAAAACCAGAGTGAATCTACCGGACAGTTAATGGACAAATGCCGGCACTGGTTATTGTATAACGTTAATGACCCGGGGGAGGAGGCTGCTGGCCCACAAATTAATTATGGCCAGGAGAGTTGGTTGGGTGGGGGGACAAAGCAAACTTTTGTCGGAGACTGTGTGGTAATTAATTTTAATAATGGGTACGTAACTGCTTCCCTTTTGGCTAACCTTCACAGTCCCGCTTTAAGGAACACCCAGATAATACCTTTAGCGTTGGAATTCTTTTATACTGGCCAGGATGTTTCCATGGGGAGGGTTCTCACAGACAGAAATACGAATCCATTTATTGATCGGATAGGGGGTCCCATTGCAAACTCTGGGATTAGATTACACAATATATTCGCTGCCCTGTCGAATCTGGAGGATTGTGACTGACTAACCCTGTCACCACCTCAATTATCCATCAGGCCATCTACCGCGGCCACAGTAGAATCCAGCCCACGGTTACCTTCATCTAGTATATTACCTTTTGAGGTGGTCCCTGCAGTTGTAACTTTAGCGCAAGGTACACAGGGACATGGGCAGATTCCATCACCCGCTGCGAACATAACTGAGGGTACTGGAGCAAACATGGTATCATGGAATGTGGCTGGCTTAGCCTCCAAAATAGTGAACCCACACTGGCTAAATGAGTGGCAAGACATTGAGATAGTATTATTCCAGGAAACCCGGGCAATAGACCCTCCCTTTTTTATGGGGTTTCGCACCTTCCACTCTCCAGCTGTTCCCGCAGCTTCCGGAAGGGCAAAGGGGGGTTTACTTACTTTAATTTCAAATACTACTCCACTCCAAGTCAGACAAGTAGGGCCCCCACATACCCATTTTCAGATTCTAGTGTTGGCCATCAGGAAACAGATCATCTGCACTCTTGTTAACTTTTATAACAATGAATTCGGGAGGAACTCGAGGGCTGTGGTGGATGCTTTAGTGGTGGAGATTGATAAACTGCATAAAGGGAAAAAAGGGGGAAATATGAATCCTATATGGGCGGGGGACTTTAATACCGACCCTTGTAAGCTTATTGGGACCAGAGTTTGTGGTGTAGAAGATATTCATGGTAATCTCCTCCCGCATTTTTCACATAACGGGTACGGAGAGGCTCTAAATAGCCTGTTATTTCAATGGAACCTGTCTATGCTAGGCGTGTCGAATGAGAGAGGGCAAGGGACAATCTTTAGAAGGGGTACTCAGGAATCCACTATTGATTTTGTTTTAGTGTCCGGTCAACTACTTCGGAAGGTGGCCCTTAAGAGCATTCGTTTTTCACCCTATAGTGATCATGCCATGTTATTGACCTATTTAAATATCCTACCCACACCTAAAGAACATAATCAGGTTGTTGAGGATGTGAACCTGTCTAGGAAAAATGGCTATCAATTGAAATGGACAGTGGTAATAAAATCAAATTTGGTCCCCGAAATTCTTTCGCATGTAAAGTATGATATTATAGAATGCTTGGGAGAAAAGGTATTGCCTGCAGACCTGGTCACCAGATTCATCGCCCTTTTGGCAAAAATAAAAATAGCAATCACGCGGTTGAAGTCATCAAACTCTACAGCAAAAAAGGGGTGGTTTGACTAAGCCTGTACGAAAGCAAAAACAGCCCTCATAAATGCCTTAAAAACTCTCCCCAGAGATTACCTTAAGATCCGCTCACTACGAAATGAGTACAAATTAGCCAGGAGGGTGAGAGAGAATGATCTAAGGGCACAGGCGTGGGAAGACCTTGAGCAAGCAGCCAGCTCTGGCAGCAGCAAAGCTTTTTGGGAAGTTGTAAATGCCCCTTATTTTAAAGACATTAGTGACCCCGTATTAGATGTACACGTAGATGAAGAGGCATGGGTGAGACATTTTGAAGGAATTTTTGGGCTATCATCTCCTTCATCCACACTAGCATGCCCCCCAGATAATTCACCTCAGGAAGGACTAATTTTCACTGTATCTGAGATTCGAAAGGCACTAGAATCCTGTACCCCCGGTAAAGCGCCAGGGCCGGATGGCGTACCGATTGACCTCTTCCAATATGATTACGATATGTGGGCCCCCCTACTTGCAAATATTTTCAACAGCATTCTGTTAATAGGTCCACCGCCATCATGGAACCAGAGCGTAATAGTCCCGATTTATAAAAAAGGGGATAGGGGCTCTCCGAAGAATTACCGCCCTATATCTCTCCTTGATACTACCGCCAAACTAATGGGGCAGGTCCTACTGGCCAGATTGGAGGATTGGGCAGAATCGCACAACATAATCATGAAGGCACAATATGGGTTCCGTAGAGGTATGGGGACAGTTGATCAGTGCCTAAACCTCTCCCTAACCATAGGGAAATACTCGAAGGCTAGAAACGGGAAGCTATACATGGCCTTCATGGACTTAACATCAGCCTTCGATTGTGTGTCACATTCTAGACTATGGTCCATGATGGAGGATATGGGCATAGACCCGCCGATCATTGGGTTCATCCGCCAGCTATATGCCAACGCTACTGCCTGCGTAAGGTACGGTAGAAAGGGGGAGTGCACTCGTCATTTTAAAATCGAAAAGGGAGTAAGACAGGGGTGTGTGCTCGCCCCGTTTCTTTTTTCAATCTATACGAACGGAGTCGAGTCCTCCCTGTCTGCCCTCTCATTGGACGTGCCCAAGTTCGATCAAACCCCCCTTCCGATCTTGGCATACGCTGATGATGCGGTACTGATGGCAAGAACGGGCCTGGCCCTACAAAAACTAATTAAAGCTTATTCCATCTTCATGGCTTCCCTTGAATTAAAAGTCAATGAAACGAAATCATTTGTAATTGTGGCCTGGAGAGACTAGAGGTGAGACACATCCCCACTTTCAGATGGCTGGCAAGAAAATCAAGGTGGTCGACTCCTTTTCATACCTAGGAGTGCTCTTTGATAAGGATCACTCGTGGTCCAAATTAGTAAAAACAAGAGGTCAGGGTATGCAAAGGAGCCTCAATGCTGTCAAGAGATTCGCAAAAAAGTTGGGTGGTAGCACATTGGATGTAACTAAAAATATTTACCTAACTAAAATAAAATCAGCCGTAATATATGGAGCAGGTGTTTGGGGGATGATCAACGCTGGCCCGTTACAACAAATGGAAGACTCCTTTTTTAAAAATCGTGTGTCTTTACCTCAATTGGCCCCAAATCACATTTTACATCTTGAACTGGGGCTTCCTTTCTTGAGTGACACCATAAGGATGGCCCCGGTCCTCTTGTGGCTATCAATATGGCAGAGAACTACGGTCGACCTGACACAGACCATTATAAGAGAATTCTGTAATTTAGATCACTACAAAAGGATTGGGTGGCTAAATCATGTAGAAACTGTATTGAAAGCTCTAGGGATGGTAAAACTCTTTCAGGACCCTGATTTCTGTAAAGCGGTCAAGAAGAAATGGTTAATAGATTTATACTCGCAAAGAGCAGAATACGCCCATAGGGAAAAAAACAGGATCCATCAATCTTCCATTGCATACGACCTGGTCCTACAAATATCAGGAGAAGGTTTTCATTACCTAGCTCGTATAAATAATGCGCAGCACAGGTTTATATTATTGCGCTTCAGATTGAACATGATCCCGTTACTTTTGGGATACCCTCAAAATAAATATAGATTAGCAGATCTCGCCCCCTGCCCTTGTAACAACCATGCCGTGCAGTCAGATCTGCATATCCTATTATTTTGTAAAAATTATTCAGAGGAAAGGAAAATATTTATACTTCCAATTCTGAGGTACCATAAATTTAGGCAATGTCGGGTCGCCATGTATTTTCTAAAAGCCTTACTGGACCCATTTGTATGTTTCTGTGTCGCTTCATATTTATGGGCCTGTTTTAGGAAGAGGAAAAAGGTGGGCAGACATTTAAGTAGTATTCTGTAATTTTAATTATGAATTGTTCTTCCTTTTATACAAATGATTTTAAAGGTCTTATTTGGATCACAGCAAACTTGTTTAATACTTGTTTTAACCAATGTATATATGTATATTTATTGACTTGGAAATTTTATATGTATCTTTGTGCTTTTACGGTCTGTTTACATAGATCGAATAAAGTTGTGTGACTGACTGACTGACTGGAGCACTTCAGTGCTACACCAAATGACTTTTTTGATACAATCCCAAGAAACAAGGAAAAACAGGCAGAAAAGTTTGCATTTAACTGACGAAAGCTGACCCAAAAGCTGCTGAATGAACATCCCCCATCCATGAAATATTAAGGTATTATGGTCCTCCCAAGTAGTGAATGCACAGATATCCTTTAGAGGTGCCCCTTTGAAAGCCATCCAGGTAGAGGACACAGCCCTTATGGACCATCCCTGAACCGCAAAAGGTAGAGACACATTGGAAGCCTGATATGTCAATAATAACAGTCCTGATCCAATGGCTGAATGTAGACACCGTAGGGAGTTGACCCTTATTGCCCAGACCAAAAGTAACAAACAAAGTGTCAACCTTCCTAAAAGAAGCCATTCTCTGGAGGTAATTTGTCAATGTCTTGACCAGATCCTGGGTATCCCAAGAAATCTCATGAGGCGAGGAAGGAGGGGGGAGGAGGAAAGAAAGCAGGAAGAACCAATTCCTGATTCACATGCAAAACTGAAGCCACCCTAGGATTAAATGTCGGGTCTGGATGAAGGACAACCTTATTCGGGAAAAACACAGATAACTTATGCTCATGACATAAAAGGGTTCCTACCTCCAACAACCTCCTGCCTGAGGTATAAGCCACAAGAAAAAATACCTTCACATCAAGAATCTCAAAGAAACTGAAGGAACAGGCTCAAAAGGAGAAGTTTACAAGCAGAAACGCACTAATGTAAGGTCCCATGAAGGAACAGGAGCATGGACCACTGGCCTTTTTAACATAAAACCTCTGATCAAATGGGAAGCCAGATGATCAAATTGCGAATGGAAGGACACTTTCTGGCGCAAATAGCAGCTCACTGGCCCCTCAAAGTAGAGACAGCCAACCCCAATAAAAAACAATCTCTCAGGAATTCCAGTATCTTACCCCCTTCAAGGAAGGAAGGAATGACTCCCTTACTTGCACATCAACAAGAAAAATTAACCTAGTGTCTCTCAAACACTCTAGGAGTGCTAACCTTCCTAGAGTTCTGGATTGAAAGGCAATATCCAATGGTCAGCCTAGAGCAACTAATCTTTGCCTTTCAATCTCCAGACCCCTAACGAGAGGTGGCAGAGAATATTCTCTGGAAGAGAGGGGAAACTCATAGGAGATGGGGCAATCAGGAAGATCCAGGGAGGCTGAACTGCCAGATGGAGTAACCAAGGGTATCAGAGTCCATGAAGGTACTACCACAAGAACTTCCATGTGTTCCCTCCTGATTTTGGACAGAACTTTGCTGATGAGAGGGAATGGGGGAATGCATAATGGAGGCTCAGAGGCCACCTGAACCTCATTGCATCCACTCCCCAGACCTCCTGACTAGGAAGTAGAGAGCAAAAATGGAGAAGACCAACCTGAGGGGAGACCAAAGATCTAATCATGGATCCTCCAATCACTCCCTGATCCCTTAGAACACTGTTGGGCATAGAAACAGGGAAACCGAGGATGGGAATGTGTGACTCAACGATGATGGATTCAACCCAGATCTGTGACTGGGGGTGAGTGTCTGAAAAGTTTCAGCGCTCCGTCCATCATCTCCTTGTGTTTGCTTTGTTCGCCCTAAGTTGGCAGGGTATGCCCAGACGTGGGTCCCTTGCTCACTTTGCCACTGGATTCAAGCTAGCCTGGCTGATGAGGGCTGTTAGCCTGAAACCGGTCCCAGTATGCTTGTTTTCGGTCCAGGGAAGACATGGCTTGGCAGTTCGGGCTGGACTGTTCCCATGAGGCACAGGGTCAAGACTGATTTGCATATAGCTATGTCTGAACTGGGGTGGCGAAGTGAGCTAAAGAACGATGATGGATTCAACCCAGATCTGTGACTGGGGGTGAGTGTCTGAAAAGTTTCAGCGCTCCGTCCATCATCTCCTTGTGTTTGCTTGGCTCAACTGATCCCCATGTCTATACTCCCTCCCCTAGAGATAGATCGCTGTCAGAGAGAGGAGAATCTGTTCCACCCACTGTCCAATCTGTTCTGCCAAAGTCACCAACAACGTGTTCAGGAACCCCTCCAGATGGTTCACATGTGCCCTTCTCACTTGACTGTCTGTTCTGATCTGCGCTGGCTTGTTTCATAACTGTGGAGCAAAGAATAACAGTGCTTTGAACACAGCTGCTTGTTCTTTCTAGTTCAAAAAGTGATTCAATTCCAACAGTTTTCAAATTCCCTGAGCTGATGTGTCCTCCAGGGTTACTCCCCACCTCAGACTGCTGGCATCCGTTGTGACTCTGACTGGAAGAGGGGGAGGGGGGGCAGCAGAATCCCCTTGTTGAGATTCTATAAATCAAGCCACTACTGGAGCTGCCTGGCTACCGCTGGAGAGACTTGTACTGGAGTCTTGAAGTTCTGTGACCAAGGATTCCAGTGAGAAAGGAGGTGATACACCTGTTGTCAATGCAGAGGGAGAAACACCTTACCTAGCTCTGTGTTGAAAAGAGCTCAAATGAACATAAGAGTCTGGGACGGAACCAGCTTGGACTTCTTGATGTTCAATAGAAATCCAGGATCCTCCAGTCACCTGCGGACTGTGTGAATGGCTTAAAGACCCTTCGAAAAAGAAGATGCAGCACTTATCCAGTAATCCAGATATGAGAAGACCGACAGACCCAAATGCAGGTTACCCACCAAGGGAGCCAACACTTTCGTGAAAACTCTAGGAGCTGAAGATAATCCAACAGGGAGACCACAGAACTGATAGTGGAGCCCCAAAACACAGAACCTGAAGTATTGCTGAGAGGAAGGGTGTCTAAAAATGTGCAAGTCAGTGTTAAGAAGATCAATTGATGCCAAAAACATGTCAGGTGAGATGAGGAAGAGAACCTGTTGTAGACTCAACATCTTGAACTTGAGAAGAGGAATAAACTGATTCACAGTCTTTAAGTCCAAGATGGGCAGGGATTACTTTTGAATCAAAAACATATTAGAGTAAGGGGGCGTGGCTTAGCGAGCCATCATGGCGGACGTGTGTTAAGTGAGCTCCGTCCAGCCCGCCAAATATCCTCCTATTATCCTTGCTCCCCCGACTTCTAAGGCTCTTCGGCGACGACCCAGCGGCTCGGTCAACTCCTGGGGTCACTCGGTGCGATTTTCAGGCACCTGTGGAGGCAGCTGGAGGGGCGAGCGGAGCCCGAGCGGGGGGCGGCCTGCCGGCGAGGCGGAAGGGCCGCGGAGTCGCACACGGGGAACCGGAGATCGGCGGTGCCCCTGGTCACCTGAGGAGGGCGCTGGGCTGCCGGGGGTGGCCCGACGGCGCGGTGAGGCGGTGACTGAGAGGGCGGCCGCGGCCGTAATGTCCTGCGGCGTGGCCTGCCCCGGGAATTGAGGAGGTGGCGCTGCGGCCGACGTAGACTGTGCAGGTGAGGAGCGGCTGGGAGAGGCCGGAGCGGAGACTTGCGCCCGATCGTCCCTGGCCGCGAGGGCGCTCCCTGGAGACTGGTGCCGAGGCAGGGGCCGTCCGTGTGGAGAGGCGCTGCCTCCCCACACTTGGAGTGCTCGGGCGGATCGGCGGCAGCTTCGAGCCGCGGGGAGTGTCACAGTGGGGCCTGCTATCGGCCCTGAAGTCCACCCCTCCCCCCCGCCTGACTCTCATCACCATCCTACTGCATTGGCTGACTGGAGCGGCCCGGGCGTGGGTGAGAGGCACCTCCTCCCCGTTGCCCGCCCACGTGAGCGCATCGGCGGTCGGCCGGACCGTGCGCGTGCACGTGGGAGAGCCCCGGCTTGGAGGCTGACATCGGGGGTGCTAGGGAAAGACCCTGCCTGGACGACCGGGGCTGCCCAGAGGAGGCCATCGAGCTTGCTGCGTGGCGACTTGGGGGGAGAGTGAGGTGTGTTCCCCCTGATTAGCGGGATAGCTCCTGGGTGTTTGTTGCCTCGGCGGTGGCTGGAGTCAGAGGAAGGGGTAGTAGAACTCTTCCACACGCTGGGAGTAGCGGCGGGGAATCGGTGGTATAATCGAGCCACGTGGGGAGGAGACCAGGGACCTGCGACCAGACCTGCCCTTGGCTGCTCTTCTCCTCTCAACCCCCTGATCCGTCTCTCCTCCCCCCTGGGGACCACTTACATCGGCGGTCAGTCGGGCCGCGCGGCCCCTGGGTGTGCCCCCGGGGGTGCGGGTGGTGGCCCCCGGTGGCCTCCGCGCATTAACGGTCAATCGGACCGCGTACACCCACCTTCCCTGGGGCGCCATTATTGGCGGTCGATCCGGCCGTGGGGGCCCTAGGGGTATTACCTCTCGCAGAACTGTGTGGCCTCAGGCGCGGGTCCCTGGGAAGGCTTGCTGGCCCTGAGTCGGGGGGTGTCTTCGGAGTCGGCTCGAGACCCAGACTGTCCGGCCCGTGCCTGCACTGCGGGAGCCGCAGCGTCAACGCCGGGTGGAGCCTCGCTCGCGCCTGAGGGGCAACTGCTAAGGGCAGATATGACGAGAGACAAGGGCAGCGGGGGCTCGACTAAACACGGACCCATTGATAAATTCACTGGCCCGGGAGCGGTGGCTGGGGCCATGGGGGGCCAACAGGAGACCATCCCAGACAATGCGGCGTTGATGGCAGCAATTACTCAATCGAGGGACATGCTGGACGCCAAAATCGGGGCGGTGGGCTCAGACGTCATGCTGCTGCGCCAAGATCTGCGAAACGCAGTAGCCCGCATTACGGAGGCAGAGACCCGCGTCTCAGGAGTAGAGGACGATGTTGCGACACTAAAGCAAAAGGTAGCGAATATGGAGAATATACAGAAGGGGCTGGCGCTCCGGGCTGAAGATGCAGAGGGACGGGCCCGGAGGAACAACCTGAGATTTGTGGGATTTCCGGAGGGATGCGAAAATGGCAACATGGAACGCTTCCTTACTCAGTGGCTTGAGAGCTGGCTCCTCCGGAAGTCATGTCCCGGTGCTTCGTCGTGGAGCGGGCCCATAGAGCGTTGATCCAGAAGCCCCCGGTGGGAGCCCGCCCGCGGCCGGTGATAGCTAAACTTTTAAACTATCTGGATCGGGACGCCATACTAAAACAGGCCCGGGCCAAAGAAACCCTGCTATATGACAATGCTCGTATCCTCATATTTCCGGACTACACACGGCTGGTCCAGCAACAACGCCAATCTTTCATGGCCGCGAAGGCCCGACTGCGAGACCTCAAGCTGCCGTACGCCCTCCTGTTCCCGGCTCGCCTGCGGGTAGTGTACCGCTCCCGCACCCACTTCTTTGATACCCCGGAGGAGGTCTTTAGATGGACAGATGAAATGGTTCGAGTGCGAGTGCACACGCCGCCGGGGCGGGAGTCAGATTCCTCCTCGAGTGGAGTCGCACTGAAGGGACTCGGACGACAGCGGCGAGGGGGCAGATGACGGTCCAGATCCCGGCGACGCTCCAAGTCGTGCGGGGCCTCCTCCCGCGGGGGCTCTGCTGCCGGTCAGCAGACATTGGACCTTTGAATTATGTTATTCATGTGGCGCCGCTGATTTCTGCTAGCTGCTTGGGCTGAATAAGTTGGGGGGAGTTTTAACTTGGGCTGCATCCCCACCCGTTGGATGCTGGTTGGGGTTGGGCCCTGAGGCCATGGGCTGTTCGCTGGGGATCCATTGGATGGGGTGGCCCTCGTCTCCCTGTTGGGGACAGGGGGTCCACCCTGCCGCGACAGATACTTCAGCGTTTTTGAGGTATGGGGTGGGGGGTTTGTTGAGGGGGGGTTGTTCTAGGGTACGAGTTGCACTTCCACGAGGGGTTCACTTCAATACACACACGTGCTTCCGAGACCCACCGTACGTGCTATGGCACGGTTCGTTTCATAATGGCTGGACGCTTTGAGGGTGGCCGGGAGCCCCGGGAATACTCCGCGTTATTAGTTGGAATGTACGCGGGGTGCTAGATAAAATTAAACGGGGCGCTGTCTTGCGTCAGGCGAAGAGGGCCAATGCCGATATCCTCTTGCTGCAGGAAACCCACCTAATGGGTACGAAGGCCCTATGTCTGCAGCGATACGGGTACCAGCAGGTTTTCCATGCCGGCTTTGCGAGGGGCTCGCGAGGGGTAGCAATTCTAGTGCACCGAAGAATCCCATATATACACTCTAAACAGTGGGTTGATCCGCAGGGGCGCTACCTGTTTATCCGAGGTATGGTCGGAGAGGCTCCTTGATACTGGGCTGCGTATACGCCCCCTTACAGTGGTCCATGGTGGAAAAGATATATACCCTATGGGCCGATATGCCCGATGAGTTATCCGTGGTGGGCGGGGACTGGAATGATGTTATGGATGTAGCCATAGACAGGCACAGGATTGGTGGAGGGCCGGGTGCTGGTCTGACCACGAAGCTACACGATATGGCGGTAGGCCTAGATTGGGTGGACACATGGCGGCGCGTCCATGGAGATAGGCGGGAATACACATATCTCTCCGCAGTCCACAACTCCTTTTCCAGACTTGACTACATTTTCGTTCCCCGAGTAATGGCGGGCAGGGTGGCGTCGGCCGAGATCCTTCCTCGCGGGCTCTCAGACCACTCCCCGGTGGCCGTGGACCTTCAGGTGGGCAGAGGGCGGCAGCCATTTCGTTGGCGCCTATCAGTATGGCATTTACAAAAGGAGGAATACCGGAAATGCATGAGTGAGGCCATCGCTAACTACTTCATCGTTAATGTGGGGTCTGTCTCTAGTGCCGGGACGTTGTGGGAAGCCTTGAAGCCCATCCTGCGGGGAGTGGATATAGCCTGGTGCGTAGCGGCTCGTAGGCAGCGCAGGATGGAGCTGGTTCGGGCCGAGGCAGCAGTGGAGACGCTTGAGCGTCAGAGCCGGGAGGCAGATGAGGGGCAGGTGGTGAGGCGGCTGCTCCTGGCGCAGCAGTCATATGCTGCCCTCCTGATGGATGAGGCCCGACAGGTTTGGCTGGCAACGCGCAGCAGGATATGTCAGTGGGGGACAAGTCGGGTAAAATGCTGCACCGACTCTGTCAGGGCACCTTCCACGCCCAGGCCCTCCCGGGTATATTAGATGAAGCGGGAGCCCCGATTACGGACCCAGTGGCCCTGGCGGAGAGCTTTGCTGCATACTATGCGGAATTATATGCCCCCCGGGAGTGTCTACCGGAATATATGGTGGACAAGTTTATAGCGGATTTGCCGCCCAAGGCGGTGTCGGATGAGGTGCGTGACCGGCTGGACCTCCCTCTAACGGACGAGGAACTAAGTACGGCACTGGGTGAACTTAGCTCGGGAAGGCTCCTGGACCCAACGGGTTCCCAAGTGAATTTTTCGTCACTATAATCTGCAATTGGCCCCTCACTACCGGGCGGCCCTGGAGGAGGCCAGGGAACAGGGTCGGCTTCCCCCAGATTGGAGACATGCGGAAGTGGTGGTGTTCCATAAGCCGGGCCGGCCCCCGGAGCAGCATGCCTCCTATCGTCCCATCTCCCTGTTGAACGTCGAGGCCAAAGTCCTGGCTAAAGCATTGGCCAATCGGCTCCTGCCACATATCTCAATGCTCGTTCACCCGGACCAGGCCGGATTCATGCCCCAGAGGGCGACCAGGCATAATATACGGTGGGCGCATGTGGCGATGGCGGCTATCCGACAGACCGGAGAACAGGCGGCGTTCCTTCTAGCGGACATGGACAGGGCATTTGATTCTCTGAGCTGGGTCTATCTGTTCGCACTGCTGCCCGGCTTAATCTTGGCCCCCAGTTCCTGTCCTACCTGACGCTCCTATATACAGACCTGACGGCAGCAGTTCGGGTTGCAGGGGTGGTCTCTTCCAGCTTCTCTATCGGGCGGGGCACCAGGCAGGGATGCCCCCTCTCGCCGTATTTATTCGCCTTAGCTATGGAGCCATTGGCGGCGTGGGTGCGTATAGATGCACAGATTAGAGGCTTTGAGTGGGCTCCGGGGCTGTCCGACAGCATTGCTTTATACGCGGACGATGTCCTCTTTTTCCTTACTGCTCTGGATAGAACGGGGCCACGCCTCCTGCGGATTATGCAGATCTTCGGGGAATCGTCAGGGTTGTATATGAACCCCCGCAAATCCACACTGTGGGCTCTGGGGGATCGGACGACGGTGGGCGATTGGGCGTCCAAGCTTCAGGTGGCAGTGGGGGCCTCAAATATCTGGGGGTGTTTATTTCGGAGGTGCCGGTCATCTCTTGGGCACGAAATATAGAGCCGGTATGGGAGCGAGCCCGTGCAGATATTAGGACTTGGTCGCGCATGCCTCTGACGCTGTACGGTAGATCAGCAATCTTTAAGATGGTGGCGCTTCCTCGGCTGCTATATCAGCTCCAGAATCACCCGTACCCGATCCCGCCCAAATGGTTCCGGTTGGTGAATTCTGCGCTTGGGCAGTTCCTGTGGGAGGGGGGTGCTGTGCGTGTAGCGCTGCGCACATGCTTTCTCTACACCTATTGCGGAGGACTGGCGACATCGGACATTCTCTCCTACTACCAGGCCTCGCATCTATTGGTCCTTAATGAGTGGTGGTATGGCGACAGGAAGACCCGGCATATGCGTTGGAGCGTCATCTCATGGGGTCCCACACACTACACACTATTCTTTACTCGGCGCCGCTACGGGGCGCGCTGCCACCGGCCACTCAGGTGGTGTTCCAAATATGGCGGCAAGCACTGCGTCGCATGGGGTGGTGGAATACCCTGACTCAGGAAACCCCCTGTGGCATAATGGGCGACTGCCCGACATTGCGGCCCTACAGGGCTTCCGGGGATGGGACGCCATTGGCATTTCGACCCTGGGGGATGTTATGAGGGGCACGATACTCAAGTCCTTTCAAGATCTACAGGAGGAGTTTGGCATGCCCCGGTCCCAGTTCTACCGCTACCTCCAACTCCGCCATGCACTGTCCCCTAGTCTGCGGGATCTGGAGTCTCTCCCGGAGTTTAGCCCCTTGGAGGCAAAAGTCTTTATGGGGGACCTAGAGACCAAAAAGATATCCCAGATCTATCAATCCCTGGTGACCCATTGCTCCCCTACGCTACAGAGGCTCCGGGGGTGTGGGAAGAAGATGTGGGCCCATTAGAAGAGGAGGATTGGAGGAGGCTCTGGCCGCCCGCGCGGCGCGGCCATAGCCATGCGTCTCCGCCTCATTCAATTTAAGTACTTACACAGGGTCTACTTCACCCGGAGTCGACTGTGGCGGGCGGGACTGATCGCCTCCCCGGAGTGTCTTCGGTGTGGCCGGGAGGAGGGCACGTTTTTACATACCGTCTGGCATTGCATGGCTCTGGACTGGTTTTGGAGGGGGGTCCTGGCCTGTTTGTCGGAAGTGTTGGGGTGGGGGCTCCCACGCACGCCACAATTTGCCCTGCTACACGTCATGGAGGGGGTAGGGGGCAATGTATATAAAAGATATCTAGTGTACCTTGGCCTTACACTGGCAAAACGTGATATAGCTAAGGTGTGGAAGGACCCACGGGCCCCGTCTGTGGCAGCCTGGAAAAATGGTCTGGACTATTGCATGGGGTTGGAACAACCAATCTTTGTTGCTAGGGGTGCCCCGTAAGCATTATAAAATATGGAAGTGTTGGGCGGACTACAGGGGCCTGTGGCTCGAGCCTCCGGTTGTGGAAGCGGCGCCTCCGGGGGAGTAAGTGATGGCGACGCATGGGTGGGCTGTGGTGCGGGGGGAGGGGGGTTTGGGGGTGTGTGTACATAGGCTGCTACTCTTTTATCTATAAAGATCGATTGTGGACTGGACTACGTGGACATTGTGCGACTCTGGGGGGGTGGGTGCGGGTGGGGGGGGAGTTGGAGGGTGGGGGTCCGCTTTGGACAATTCAGTTTCATATGCATAGCCATGTGTAGTTGTTTTTTTTTCGTTCGTTATTTAGAGAAAAAAAAAAGTCGATTGCTTCCGGCTGCTGTAAGGTTTGTTATGGCAGTAGTCTCTGGAGTGCAGAGCCCTGCAACATATGTGCAATCTGACAATAAAATACGTTTTCAAAAAAAAAAAACATATTAGAGTAACATCCTTCCCTCCATTTATGCTGTGGAACTGTTATGATGGCACCTTTTGCATTGAACATCTTGGATCCCCTTTTGTAGTTGCCAGGAGCTTGAGAGGATTGTAAGGGTCTAGAGTTTGTCGAAAGACCTCTTTGGAGGAAGAGGAAAATTCTATTCGGTAGCCCCCTATTACCACTTGTAGATCCGATACGTCTGCCTCCCAAGCTGTGAGAAAGGCCTTGATCCTTCTTCCCACCGGATAGTCTGGATTTTGGGATGGCAGGTGAGGCTGAAGAAGCACCGGAGAGTTGCTGGGACTTGTCAGTGGAAGGAGTGCCATGGACACGTCCTATTCCACGAAAGGGCTGTTTGGAAGCCTGAGGGCTGACCAAAAGCTCTACGGAATCCAAGACCTCTACATTTCCCAGGAGCCCTCACTGGAGTCATCAGTTTGTGGTCCTCAGGAGATTTTTTAACAAGAGCTTCTAGTTGTGAACTGAACAGTTTTGCTGCAGTAAACATCAGGAGGCTAACCAAGGCTTTCTGAGATTTATCAGCCTTTCAGGATCTCTTCCATAAGTGGCGGTGGGCAGAGATGGAATCCCCAGATGCTGCAGCTGCTGTCGAAAGTTAATCAAATGTGATGTCCGACAAATGATGAGCCTGCTTCTCCATAATGGACAGTCTGGCCAAAGTATCATCTCTGCTGGACATGGCCTCCTTAGGGAAATTACCCCGAAAATGTTCACTTTTTCCTCCTAGTCTTTGCTGACTCTCTCTGCATAACCTTAGGAAACTGGCCACCTTCCCCCTGTATGGCAGAGGGAAGGTGTTCACGCCCGCCTCGCCCACACTGGGCTGGGGGTGCGTATATGATGGGGTTTAGGTACCGTACCGCCATGTGCCCTGCAAACAGGTAGACACATACCTGAGGAGGGTACAGCACTGGATAGTAGTGGGACTAAGCACTGAGAGTGCCGCCCACCGGATAGCCTTCAATCCTTTATCAGGTCTGCCATGACAGGTCTTTGGGGTGACATTCTGTCCTTGCCTAGGTTGGCAAAGCGCTGCCTCAGCCAACCCTGAGTGGGTTGTCCCATAACATGAGGGCACCCCCCCTAGGGAAGCCCTGTCGGAACCCAGGGGGGTGGTAGGATGAAGGCCGGGTCGGGCACATATGGATGTGCCCTGCCCACGTAATGAGGGCCCCCCAAATGGGGCTTCCCCTGCCTATGAGTTCAGCTCTACCCATGGATACTCCTGGGGTGTTGCCGATTCTCTGGTGTGGCCTCAGGGCCCTGCACACGTCCTCACTGTCAAAGCCTTGTGGAAGTGAGTGTGCCTTCCTACACAGATTAAGAAGAGGTGCAGACACATTGTTCTGGAACGTGGGCTGGTCTGCCAACAAGGAGTGGGGTTTGCGCACGGGCCCTGATGCTGTTTCAGATACGTGTTCCACCTGCAGTGGCAGGCTGAAGGATGCGCCATGGCACCTATGGCATTTTGGACAGGTGCCCGGCCTGCCATCGTGGGCTTATGAGCGTATACCTGTATCCCTGGTGTTCTAACCTCCAGGTCAGACCTGCCGGTGCATGGCCTGTGTCTGCGCCCTTGCATCTATGGTGCTGGCAACAAAGGGCCCAGTCTGCAGTCGCTGGCCGGGAGTGCGCAATCGCACCCATAAGGGGGCCCACCCATGTCCAGCTGGTCAGAGCAGGGTGCAGTGCACGCAGTTGCACCAAAGGTGCTGGGGCCTGGATAAGCCATGTGCCCGGCCTCTCCTTGACACGTGAAAGCGCGCTTGCCCGTTCTATCCGTGTTGGGAAATGGCACTGATTCCATGTTTTGAAACACGGGCCGATCTGCCATTGCAGACCGGTGGTTACACACTGGTATCTCTCATGAGTTGACTCATGGGCAGCGTGCCATTGTAGGCCGCTGTGATTATGCATCCACACCTATGGTGCCCGTGATTGCGTGTGCCACCTGCCAACGCAGTTTGAGTGTGCACACAGACACACGTATTAGTTAAACCTGTGTCCGGTCTACTGTGCAGACTCGGACGGGTGCACTTGCACCACTGGTGCTGGGAACTATGTGTCCCTCCTGCCATCGCAGGTCGATGTGAGCAATAGTGCGCATGCACCCAGTAGTAAGGAATACCTATGTGTGTTTTTACTGCCTATGAGGCCTGCTCTTCCCATAGGTTAACTTGGGGAATCGGTTGACATTACTTCGAACTGCAGTAGTGGATTGCAGTGGAGCAGTATCATGATGTTTCATATCAATGGACTCACAGTGCCAAACCCTTTCCATTGATAAAGGAGGTTTAGGTATGACTCACCTAGAAATGCCACTTATTGAATATGGACATTTCTATGCTCCAAGAGTCTTGAAGACCGTGGTGTCTGGCTCCAGTGGACACCAGGGGTCAGGGGGAGCACATTTGTGCATTCCCCAATTGACAACCATAAACTATGGGCATCCCACAGGAATGGAAGACCTCTGCCATTTGAGGGCTGAATAGGATAGGTTGAAGATAGAGGTTGTGACACCTATCCTCATGGCCCCACTAAAAAGTAAGATCTGCATTCCATGGCCCTGTGGCAGACAGGCCTACAATTTAGGGGAGACATCCGTGGTTCAAAGGGAAAACCCTTAACCCACCGCGAATTTCAAAGACACACAACAGTATAACTACGGGTGCCATCCTTTAGCAAAGGGTGAGATACACTTGTAGGGATATGGGATCGGAGAACCCGGACTGCGTGGTGCACATTATCAGAGGACTCTGTTGTGCAAATGGAGGATAACTGTCCAAATAGAGGCTGGCCTATGCCAAGGACCTGCTGAAGTGTGGCGCCTTGTAGTGTGCTTTCCAAGGGCTCGACCACAGGCCTCCTGTTCTTTTGGAGATCTCTGGGACATCAGAGATCTTCTGTGAGGGACCTACACCATCTACCTGTGACATCTGGAGAGCGTTGCCCCCTCAAGTGCCCACCTCGGCTACTGAATCTCAACTGGTAGCGTGGTGCGAGTGAGGAACTAAGACTTATGTCTAGAGACTGGATTGTCCAGTGCAGAGACCCAGAAATCTTGCCCACATCTAAGACGGGTGGTTCCTGTACTGCAGGGACCCCAACACTCATAAGCATATAGGGGCAGATTTACAAGAAAGTGACTCAGTGCGGAACGCAAGCCATTTGGCTATGCCTCACTGAGTCACTTTCAAAGCACAGGGATGCGACAAATTTACAACAATATGTCGCATCTCTGTGCTTCCCCCTGCGCTGGCGCACAAACTGCTGCCATGCGCCAGCGCAGGCACCCTTGCACCATGGTGCAAGGATGCCT
Organism: Calotriton arnoldi; assembly: GCA_963921515.1. Classification (NCBI taxonomy): domain Eukaryota; kingdom Metazoa; phylum Chordata; class Amphibia; order Caudata; family Salamandridae; genus Calotriton; species Calotriton arnoldi. Next base: position 361,647 of record CAWUFW010013939.1, read on the forward strand.
CCGTTGTGGGGAGATTGTTCTTGTTCAGGAAGGGTTCCCTTCCTGCACAAAAACAATCTGAAATGCAGTTTTTCAACTTCTATGTGTGCTGCATTAGCACACATAGAAGTTGAAAAACGGCATTGTTTAAATGATTGTTTATGTGCAGGAAGGGAACCCTTCCTGTATATAAACAATCATTAGAGGTGATTTCCTCTTTCTATGTGTGCTGCAGAATGCAGCACGCATAGAAAGAGGAAAAGAAATCGAGGAGAAATGAATACATTTCTCCTCGTGGCGCCTCCCTATGCCTCCCCTGTGGGAGGCGTAGCATTCACACGCATTTCCAGATTTACGATTCCTCGTAAATCTGGAAATGTGTCAGGTTCCATGGGTGTTGCATGGGAACACCCACAGCAACATCCATGGAACGCCCCTTTCACACAAAGTGCTGCGTGCATAGGGGCCATATTTACAAGGACAGGAAAAGTCACTCAGGGTGGATTTTCCTTTCCTTGTAAATATGGAGCACTAAAATGCGCCACGGGTACGTCACAAAAAGGGACTCACCGGTGGCGCAAGGGGCTTGTAAATCTGCCCCATAGTTGGTGGTGAGCGGATTCACTGTTTGCAGGACCCCGTGGCCCGTTTCATCGATTGTGCCGCATCTCTCTCGTGCAACATGCCGACTGCATGCTCATTGCGTGCAGTATCCAATTAACGTGGTGCGACCCTCCCCGGGTGGGGGTATGTACCCAGAGTAGAGCTTCATTATTCCTCATGTGGCTCTCCTGAACTTTGGCCTGTGTGTGTGACCAGACTGGTCTGGTGCAGCTATATCATTCTGCATTGGACACATGGTGCCTCCTTTCCAGGGTTGTATGGAATTGCATCTCTTTGGTGTGTCTGACCAGAATTCCCTGGTGCAATCCATCTCAACATGCACCGGTCATTGTGCCTCCTTTCCAGGGAGGTGCAGAATTTGCAACTCATCGTGTTTGGAATCTGAAGTGCTTGGCGCAACTCATTGCAACGCGCACCAAGTGCTATGCTTAGATTTTCTGGGCACGACCTGGATCATCGTGTACCGATCAGGGCGCCTCATCCTAATAATAGGCTCCCCTGTGTTACTCCCCATTCATCAGTTGTTCCTATGTTGACCCTCATCGTGGCGAACCAACTGCCCTCTCCACACCTTGCCCCTCCCGAAGAAGTCTTGGCGCCAGGTAGTAGCGAGAGAGATTGAGTTGAAAAAATGCTTCCAATGCAAGTCAGGAGCGGGTCAAGAGACTATGTGACTCCTTTGTGTTTTGAGACCTGTGGGTGCACTTCCCAAGGGGCTGCTAACCTCTCCCTTGTTTACGTCTACCTCCTAATTAAAACTGTGACATATTTTCACCTGCTTTCCGAGGACCCAGACAGTGTGCCTTTGGCCTCGTGCAGCCCAGTGTCCTGGAGGTGAGGTTAGTTATCTTCCATTTGGGGGCATAAGACAATCAGGGTGAACTAGTGGGTGGAGGGAGGCTTAGGCCACAGAGTCTGAAGAGGGTGAACCACTGACCTGCTGGGTACCAGTGGCACCTCATTTGGGTGCTGAGTACGCATGTGTGTGCAAGAGCATGCCATACGGACTGGCTGATACCTGTTGCACTGCGTAGTGGTGCGGAGTGAGTGGGAGTGATTGGGAGTGATTGTGTGTGGACCACTTGTGATTCATGACACTGGCCGGCGGTGCCGCATTATACGTTGATTGTTGCCAAAAGCACAATACCTTCTGAGACTGGGATTTCCCACGTGGCTCCGGCTCACTGTGCTGCTAAAAAGTCTTCTATTTTTGTGTATGTGCATAATTTTGATATCATGCACCACATAAGGGTGCTCTTTTTCAATTCTTGAGGGGGTTAGATTAGGAATTGTCCAGTATGCATAGCAGTGTTACCATACCAATACGAGTGGGCACACTACTGGTAGTAACATTTTCAAATGTGTTTTATGCCCAAAAGTATATTATGGTCATGTTATAATGATTGTTAAATATAAACGTTTTTACATACATCCTGTGTGAAGCCTTGTGTGTGATGCTCAGTGTATTTATAACCAGTGGCTGATGTGCTTTTGCTTTACACATTGCCTCTCTAGTGAGCTTGACTGCTCAGAGCAACCGACAGGGTGAGCACGGGTTTTACAGCGAATGTAATCACCTGCCCTTGATGGGAGGGGGAGTTCTGCCTGCCTGGGGCATCCCTTCAGCCAACCAGACACTGCCGGTTCCAACAATCTCTTTGCTGCAACTCCTCCACAAGAGCACTAAAGCCATGCTGTAGGGACTGTACTGTATATGTGGCATAAGATCCTGGTCTTATACAGAACTTGGAGGCGGAGTAGGATCTTGTCACCGCTGATTCCACATTCTTATCGACCTGATCTGATGGAGAAGCCTCATCTGCGATGATCATTCTACTAGATGACAATTCCGCTATAGTAGAGGCAACCTTACGCACTGAAGGAAACTCCTTGGAAAAATTCTGTAGAGAAGACTACTTCTCAAAGAACCTGGAAAGCCTGTCTTTTCCACATCTGACCATTCACAAGTGAAAAGTCCCCGAATGGCTTTGTGTGCAGGAAGACTCTCAGTTTCCTTCCATCTTTACTGGCAAAAAAAGTTGTCCTCATCCACATATGACAGAGAATTGGGAAAGGAAAGGTTTTCACAGATGTGGGATAGCACCTCCCTAAGCTCTTTGCCTTGAACATATTTTCCCCCATGCTCTTTCTCCTGAGAAGAATCGGAGTCAGGATCAACAGGAGAAGGCCTGGGATGCTTGGACAAAAAGCTCTCACAGCGGCAAAAGTAGCTTGAACTGCCTTATTAATCATCTCCTGCAGTATATCCAAATATTGGGGAGGCGCAGAAGCCCTGAGATCTGGACTCGGCCCCTCCTCCTTCTGGCACAAGTCAGAGGAATGCTTTCTCTTGGCAGCATGTTTTCCCTCCATGGCGACCCTGCATGGAGGAGAAACATGCAGCCAGTTCATAGGTGTATCTGTTTCCATAGTTATTAAACCACAAAGATCCACCCTCGGATGGTTTCAAATGCCATGTCCTCCCAGATTGAGTATGTTTCCTACAATGGTGGGAAAAACACACAGTGTTTTAAAATACCCCTCACACACCAAAAGGGCCCTTGGTGTCATGCTTCATCATGGGGGTCTTCCCGCCCCTCTACGGGACGGGGCGTGCTACGACCTACGATTACGCGGGAGCACTGTTGTCGTGATAAGACTGTGTCGTGTAGGAATGTGAGTGGAAGGGTCAGGGGTGAATGGAAGAGTGAGGTTAAAAAATACCTGGCTCGGCGGTTTAGAAAATAAGTTTTTAATATACCTTTGAGCTGGTATTGTTAAAGAGTGGGGACGGAGGTGTATTTGCCTCAATGAGCTATGCCTCCAAAGTCAACATGTTTGAAGCCCCTGGCTTCTTCTTCAGGACTTAACAGATCCCTTCTACACTCACTTAATATGTGGTGTGTTTATAATCTAATCCTCTCTAAAAAAGTGTGGGTGAGAGTGAATGAACAGTGCATGCAAATATTTAATGCACATATACGATACCTAAATAGGTATCTGTCATCGTTATCTGGAAGAGAAACGGCATTATACATATATATTAAAAATTAAAAAGCGGAAAAACACCATCCATCGTGATAAGATAGTGACCTAAAAGGAAATAAAATGAGTGAACATTTACTCCTTATCGTTAATTCACAGTGCAGTTTGATGGTGATGTGTCCCGCTATTAATCAGAGGAAAAAGACATTTAATGACAGACTCACACACATGAAACATAAAACACACACTCTATGAACAAGGACCCGGTCTAATCGGTCCATAAGATATTGTCATATCTGTCCAAAGGAAACTCGTGGTTGTTAGGAGTTATCTGAGGAAAAAGGGTATCTCGGTAGGAAAAAGATAACCTACTTGATTTCAAAGGTAAACGCGACCCATGAGCCTGTAACGGGTGGGAGGGGTGCCTATAGTAGCAACTGCTCCTGGGACACTGCCCCGCTGTGTCTGGCCTCCCCGCGGCTCCGCTGGACAATGGAGTGCCTGCAGGGAGGATCTTAAATACGACTCCTAATTGTTGCTTCCGCCCTAGATGGAGGGCGTGTTAGATAACACCTGTGTAGCCCCTAATTGCTTCGTAGTGTGGAGCGCTGACCTCTGAAATCTCAAGGGAGGTGATTGCGGTGCCGTGCGTGTAGCGCTGCGTAGCTACGTATAGTAGCGTCTCCGTGATGTTGCCGGAAAACGGGTTTGAAGGGAAATCCGGAAGAGGCTTGAAGAAAGGATGGCACTAGTCTGCTAACCTACTTGCTATAGTTATGAAACAAATATATACAGATATATTTAAAGAAATCGGCATTTGAACGATATTTTATGAACGAAGGAATAATATACAGAGATCGGCCTTAGAACGATATTTTATGAATACATGTGGTGCACATTAATTATTGGATCCTCGCATGAGTAGTGATCCTATAAGATATTCAAAAATATATAGGTATATCGATCAGGTATATTAATAGGGGTCTTTACACAACGATTTCGGGAAATCGGCATTTGAACGATATTTTATGCATACATGTTGTGCACATTAATTAAATCCTCACATGAATGGTGTTCCTGTAAGATATTCAAAAAATAGGTATATCAATCAGGAACATTAACAGGGGTCGATGTGGGAAGACAAGGAGGGTTATGCAAATTAAGGAAAAAATCCTACCAATAGGAACTTTCTCTTAACCCCTGAGTAGGAAAAAGAAGATGAACTCAGGGGTTGAAGAAGGTGTAAAAACCAGTTTTAATTGATAAATATAAATTGGGGTTCCCAAAAAAATAGGGTATTTAGGTAAAAAGTGGATGTCAAGGGGCCCCCTCACAAGAAAAGGGAGAGCGGTGTGTCCGTACCTCACTAAGTACCAGAAAATCTACATGGTCAAAAAGACCGTGGTAGTGTCTAGCACGAGCCTAGGTGGATTGGTAGGCACATGGGTCCTATTCTGGACTTAAAGATAAAGTGGGGCACTTCTTACGTGAGCTGATTCCATGGTATATCATCATTCAGCCCGTCGATGTGTGTTCCAAGACGGAACACCCAACGTTGTTCTTTCTCAAATAAGCCATTCTCACTATTAAGTTGTTCAATCACGGTCCATTTCAAGTCCCCATTCCGTGCACGTGGGTTAGGTAGTGAGTCGACATCTTAGTTGTGCTCTTTTGCAACGAATGTTGCTCCTATGCTCCCCAATGCAGAACTTTGACAGGTCTCGTGGTCATTCCTATGTATTCCAGGCCACATGGGCAGGTGATCATATAAACAACATTTTTGCTGTTGCAATTCGTGAAGCCTCTTTGCTCCCAATCGCTTCCATTCCTGAATCTCAAAAACCTACTCTTGCAGGTCAAATGGCAAGTGCTGCAATTGCCACACGGATGATGACCCAATACTGGTGACAATAGGCCTATCAGTCTTGTTGGTGCAGGTACCCTTGGTCTGGTATGGACCAGCATGTCTTTCAGGTTCCTCCCCTTTTATGGGCAAACATAGGTTTAGGGAAGTTTAATCGACAACTGTTAAGGAGTCTCCAGTGCTTATTGACAATCTTGGCGATCTGATTTGAATGGGTATTGAAAGTGGTCACACAGATGGGGCGTTCCTCCTGTTTGACTGCCACCCTGTCCTCCAACAGTGACTCTCTATTGTTGTTTCTGGCCCTCTTCATAGCTTTATCAACAACTCTTTTGGGATAATTGCGTTTTAGGAGTTTTGTTTGTAGGTCAGATGCCTGACTCCTGTAATCACGTAATTCCGTACAATTCCTCCGTAGACGGAGAAATTGTCCATAAGGCAGATTCTCTCTCAGATGGCGGGGATGGAAACTGTTATACAGCAGTAGACAGTTCTTTGCTGTCGGCTTGAAGTGTGTTGTAGTTTTTAAAATCCCCTCCTCTGGATAAATGTTGAGATCCAGAAATACCAAGTTGTTTCTTGAGGTGGTATTGGTAAATTTCAGAAAGTTGTTCTGTTCATTCAGCCATGCCACAAAAGCTTCCGTGGATGCAATATCCCTTCCCAAATCACCAGTATATCGTCAATATACCGTTTCCAAATCCTAATGTTCCGATAGAAGGGGTTGTTGATGTTCAAAATTTTATGGGACTCAAGGTGATGCACGTAGAGACCAGCTAGACTGGGAGCAAATGTGCTCCCCATGCTGGTCCCGTGTTTCTGTAGATAGTAGGTATCCTCGTACATGAAGTAGTTTCTCGTGAGTGCTAGTGAAACGCACTCCATAACCACATTTCGTGGTGTTTGGTATTGCCATTCAGTGGAGAACAATACTTCCTCAATAATAGCCAATGTCTCATCATGGGGTAGGCTTGTATAGAGGAGGGGATTTTAAAAACTACAACACACTTCAAGCCGACAGCAAAGAACTGTCTACTGCTGTATAACAGTTTCCATCCCCGCCATCTGAGAGAGAATCTGCCTTACGGACAATTTCTCCGTCTACGGAGGAATTGTACGGAATTACGTGATTACAGGAGTCAGGCATCTGACCTACAAACAAAACTCCTAAAACGCAATTATCCCAAAAGAGTTGTTGATAAAGCTATGAAGAGGGCCAGAAACAACAATAGAGAGTCACTGTTGGAGGACAGGGTGGCAGTCAAACAGGAGGAACGCCCCATCTGTGTGACCACTTTCAATACCCATTCAAATCAGATCGCCAAGATTGTCAATAAGCACTGGAGACTCCTTAACAGTTGTCGATTAAACTTCCCTAAACCTATGTTTGCCCATAAAAGGGGAGGAACCTGAAAGACATGCTGGTCCATACCAGACCAAGGGTACCTGCACCAACAAGACTGATAGGCCTATTGTCACCAGTATTGGGTCATCATCCGTGTGGCAATTGCAGCACTTGCCATTTGACCTGCAAGAGTAGGTTTTTGAGATTCAGGAATGGAAGCGATTGGGAGCAAAGAGGCTTCACGAATTGCAACAGCAAAAATGTTGTTTATATGATCACCTGCCCATGTGGCCTGGAATACATAGAAATGACCACGAGACCTGTCAAAGTTCGCATTGGGGAGCATAGGAGCAACATTCGTTGCAAAAAGAGCACAACTAAGATGTCGACTCACTACCTAACCCACGTGCACGGAATGGGGGACTTGAAATGGACCGTGATTGAACAACTTAATAGTGAGAATGGCTTATTTGAGAAAGAACAACGTTGGGTGTTCCGTCTTGGAACACACATTGACGGGCTGAATGATGATATACCATGGAATCAGCTCACGTAAGAAGTGCCCCACTTTATCTTTAAGTCCAGAATAGGACCCATGTGCCTACCAATCCACCTAGGCTCGTGCTAGACACTACCACGGTCTTTTTGACCATGTAGATTTTCTGGTACTTAGTGAGGTACGGACACACCGCTCTCCCTTTTCTTGTGAGGGGCCTCTGACATCCACTTTTACCTAAATACCCTATTTTTTGGGAACCCCCAATTTATATTTATCAATTAAAACTGGTTTTTACACCTTCTTCAACCCCTGAGTTCATCTTCTTTTTCCTACTCAGGGTTAAGAGAAAGTTCCTATTGGTAGGATTTTTCCTTAATTTGCATAACCCTCCTTGTCTTCCCACATCGACCCTGTTAATGTTCCTGATTGATATACCTATTTTTTGAATATCTTACAGGAACACCATTCATGTGAGGATTTAATTAATGTGCACAACATGTATGCATAAAATATCGTTCAAATGCGATTTCCCGAAATCGTTGTGTAAAGACCCCTATTAATATACCTGATCGATATACCTATATATTTTTGAATATCTTATAGGATCACTACTCATGCGAGGATCCAATAATTAATGTGCACCACATGTATTCATAAAATATCGTTCTAAGGCCGATCTCTGTATATTATTCCTTTGTTCATAAAATATCGTTCAAATGCCGATTTCTTTAAATATATCTGTATATATTTGTTTCATAACTATAGCAAGTAGGTTAGCAGACTAGTGCCATCCTTTCTTCAAGCCTCTTCCGGATTTCCCTTTCAAACCCGTTTTCCGGCAACATCACGGAGACGCTACTATACGTAGCTACGCAGCGCTACACGCACGGCACCGCAATCACCTCCCTTGAGATTTCAGAGGTCAGCGCTCCACACTACGAAGCAATTAGGGGCTACACAGGTGTTATCTAACACGCCCTCCATCTAGGGCGGAAGCAACAATTAGGAGTCGTATTTAAGATCCTCCCTGCAGGCACTCCATTGTCCAGCGGAGCCGCGGGAGGCCAGACACGGCGGGGCAGTGTCCCAGGAGCAGTTGCTACTATAGGCACCCCTCCCACCCGTTACAGGCTCATGGGTCGCGTTTACCTTTGAAATCAAGTAGGTTATCTTTTCCTACCGAGATACCCTTTTTCCTCAGATAACTCCTAACAACCACGAGTTTCCTTTGGACAGATATGACAATATCTTATGGACCGATTAGACCGGGTCCTTGTTCATAGAGTGTGTGTTTATGTTTCATGTGTGCGAGTCTGTCATTAAATGTCTTTTCCTCTGATTAATAGCGGGACACATCACCATCAAACTGCACTGTGAATTAACGATAAGGAGTAAATGTTCACTCATTTTATTTCCTTTTAGGTCACTATCTTATCACGATGGATGGTGTTTTTCCGCTTTAATTTTTAATATATATGTATAATGCCGTTTCTCTTCCAGATAACGATGACAGATACCTATTTAGGTATACGTATATGTGCATTAAATATTTGCATGCACTGTTCATTCACTCTCACCCACACTTTTTAGAGAGGATTAGATTATAAACACACCACATATTAAGTGAGTGTAGAAGGGATCTGTTAAGTCCTGAAGAAGAAGCCAGGGGGCTTCGAAACATGTTGACTTTGGAGGCATAGCTCATTGAGGCAAATACACCTCCGTCCCCACTCTTTAACAATACCAGCTCAAAGGTATATTAAAAACTTATTTTCTAAACCGCCGAGCCAGGTATTTTTTAACCTCACTCTTCCATTCACCCCTGACCCTTCCACTCACATTCCTACACGACACAGTCTTATCACGACAACAGTGCTCCCGCGTAATCGTAGGTCGTAGCTCGCCCCGTCCCGTAGGGGCGGGAAGACCCCATGATGAAGCATGACACCAAGGGCCCTTTTGGTGTGTGAGGGTATTTAAAAACACTGTGTGTTTTCCCACCATTGTAGGAAACATACTCAATCTGGGCGGACATGGCATTTGAAACCATCCGAGGGTGGATCTTTGTGGTTTAATAACTATTGACTTAAGGAGGACGTATCCACCTCCACTGCTTTTGACAAGCAGTACCTCTTTACTCCCCTTTTTGTTCTTTTTGTATCTGTTTCCATGCCTAAAACGTTGCTTAGGAACGCAGAGGCAATATTTCCAAAGTATTGCAGGACCGCCACCATTCCTAAAGCAGGCAAGTGGTCCCAGACAAACACACACATATATGGTCCTCCACGCCTGCCTCTCCTTGAGGGACATCAGCTGCCTCTCAACGCTCTGCGGAAAGGCAACCTAGAGGAAGCGGTGGGGCATGGCCCACAGCACAAGTGGCCACTGAAGCAGGCTGCACCACACGCCCAGCAACCAGCTGTAACCATGGCTGCCTCCAAGTCGCCTGTAATAAAGATACGCCAAAGTCACGTCTATCAAATAAATAATGGTCGCTAATGCAGGCCGTCAGTTAACTTAAAAGAGAAAAACAATAAAGACGTACCTGAAGTGAAGACCACTCAGAGGGGTGAACTCATGATACGCAGAGTACATAGCAGGAAGCACACATGGATGGCCTCGCCCTTATGGGTAGGTGTCACTTCCTGTAGGGGCCCTATTGGCTAAGGCATGTGATTTTCATTCTTTTTATTTATAAGGGTGAATGCTGTGCAGGAGCCACTGAGTAGCTCACTAGTCAGGACTTGGGCGACAACGATGGATGAGGTAGGTAATGAATATTTCCTATATGCTGAGTCTGTAGCAGAACTGGTTACGCTCTGCTCGCATGATGTTGTTGATTGTAAAATAGAGATGAATCCGACATTCCTTTCCCAGGTGCAGAATGTTAACTCATAAGTCACCATTGTCTTTACAAATTAAATCATTGAAATTAGTCGTCGAAAATGAGGAGGTAGTAGACTAGATTAGATATACAGAATATGAGCTATGCTTATTTTAAAAATTATCTAAAACATACCATGGAAAATTGGTCCATGGAGAATGATATGGATATATGTAGAGGAAAACCCCGTTTCCATTGTGTTATTCAGTCTTGCCAGGCAGCAGTTCCCCAAGTGTATTCGAATTGGAACCTGAACACAGGGTGCAAAGGTGTATAATGCTCTGTAGGTTGAAATGTTTACCGCTAAAAACTGTGACGGATGCATGGCAGAATGCTGTTAGGGAGGAAAGGATATGCACTTTATGTTATAATGGTATACAGACTATTGAACATGTTATATTTGCCTGTCCCGTTTCAAAAGTCTACTGACAAAGCTTTTAAAACCACTTTTCAAAAGATATGGTATTAAAACAGCCAAAGCTGCTATGGAGAATATAAATTGCCCAGTTAATTAATTAATGTTTTTGCATCTTTTAGCTCCTTTTCAAAATTGTGTTAATTGATTTCTGTATATTGTAGATCTCATTGTAAGATCTAACTGGCACATGCATCAAGGTAGGCTATTGCGATTCCTTAATTGCGATTATTAAGGAATCGCAAAAGTCTATGCATGTAGGAATCGCTATAAAAATAGCGATTCCTAAACATTCCTTAATTGCGACTCGCAAATTGCGAGTCGCAATTAAGAATGCCGTCCCATTCATTCCTATGGGCCTGCAGGCCCATAGGAATGAATTGAGATTGCATGCAATTTGCGAGTACCAGTAGGTACTGCAAATTGCTCATGCAATTTCAAGGGTGCAAGGGTGTCAAAATGACACCCTGTTGCACCCTGAAATTGTGATGTGCACCCATATTGCAGACACACATGCCCCAAGGGCATGTGTGTGTGTAACCTAAAACTTTAAAAAATGCATTTTAGTGCATTTTTCAAAGTTTTGCAAATTACAGACAAGTTTGATTTGTCTGTAATTTGCGGTCCCAAATAGCGAAATCGCTATTTGAAAGTGCTTCTAGCATTGCATTTAAGGAATCGCAAATTGCGATTCCTTAAATGCTATCGTAATTTAGGAATTCGCAAATAATTGCGAATTCTTAAATTGCGCATAGGAAACACTTTCATGCATCTCCAAAGGCCAATTTGCGATCGCAAACGGCCGATTTTTGCGAATCGCACCGTTTGCGATCGCAAAAACCTTTGATGCATGTGCCCCTAAATCTCCAATAAAAACCTTTAACCTTGAGGAAACAGTAGCTAGTGCATCGAGCAGAGGACCTTGATATAACTACAATGGGATTTCAGAGGCAGGTTTACCGACTCCCAATCCAGTATGAATAAGGACACATCTTCCCTAAATGTAGCAGTAAGCATTTGTAATGAATACTGGGCTAGCTGTAGATTAATTTGTTGGCCAATATTGCTTTTGTGGGTAAAGGACGTCCCTAGTTTATTAAAGCAAGGAGGGGATTAAGATGAGCCACAGACAGGGCAGTAGTCAGTCGAGACTAAAGAGCTGGAATTGCAGATGGTAGGACACAGTCCTTGAAGGAGGGACTTTGAAGCTTTTTGCATCTCCAAAGACTGGGCCTAGACTGGCATGGGCTACGCGAGGGACTGAACAGAGAGGGGACATCGCTGCAACACAGATAACGTAATGTATAAAATATATTTCCAAAGGTACGGAACAGACGCTTCAGAAGAAAATTGTTTCTGAACACCCTGGAGTGCGAAAATCTCTCATGATTTTTTTGTGGTGTCAGTCTATATGTTTATGATTAATTTAAAATTTTCATCTCACACAAGTACCAACATTCACAAGAAAAGTACAAAGGAAAAATGCACTCAATGTGTTCAGTGACTGTGGGTTGCATTGTGTGAAAATACCACACACAATTTCTAGACCATGCATGATGGAAAAATGCATTGCAACATGGAGTATGGAAGGATTTGTCTTGTATAATCTTTAATAGACAGAAATAAATTTAGATGGTTCAAAGCTCAATGTAGAAGACTTTTGTACATAATTGACTACCACAGCTGGTACACATTCCAGAGCCAAGATTGGTAAGTGGGAAAGGTTTTAAGTAGGGGTGGGCATAACTGGCATAAATCTCTCTAGCATAATTACCAGAAAATGGCTCCTAATTATGCGCAATTATATGAGAAGCGTATCCAGCACTTAGCACCATTTTCCTAGTGAAAAATGCCCCCCTGCATCCAAAAAGGACCCGAGGATGCATTTTGTGCTGAGAAAATAGCACTACATGCTACAGGACATGAACAGCAGAAGTCAGCAGCTGCTCGCTCTCTCTTAGTTCATTGTTCCTGTGCTCCTGTAGTATGATTTTTGCCCCAAATTATTCTTAATTACTCAAGCTGGTGTAATCGCTTCATTTCAGTAAGTTTGCTTCACAAGAGTAATGCATAGTTTCTGAAATTACTCTGATTACTCTGACATAATGAAACTTTTACCCAGGCCTAATTTAAGGTGAGTAGTACAAGGCTCTGTTGGCCATTTCCTTATCTGAAGCAAAGGTATTTTGACTTGGGAATACACAGGCAAAGAGACAGTGAAACAAAGTGACTTTTCGTAGGTTTCAGGTTTTTCCGCACTGTTCTGTAAGTGCACAGTTGAATTAGCATTGGGGTCGATCTACAAAAGCATTTATGAGTATGGGAAGCACCACTATAAGAGTACTATTTTACATATTCTTACCTGCCTTTGTGAATTGTCCACAAAATGATGAACTCTCCATTAGTGGAAAGAGGGCACAGTTGTTTCTTTTTGTGCTAGCTGTATATGAATTCTCCCGGAATGTTCCCATTTTACCTGTTTCGGGGTAATTCTTAAAGGCATGTAAAAGTAGACAGAAGAGTACCAAACGTGTACTACTTTACGTACTGCAATTTGCCTTTAAGAATAGACCTATTGCATATCTATTTTGCATGCACGTATTCATTAAAAAACACGGTGTTTTGTCATTTTCTTTTAGATGTGCTATCCATCCAGAAGCATATTTGGTATTTAGATAATTTTTGTGGTTAAAGAAAAAGAGAGCATTTTGAAAACAATTCTCTGGTTTGACCGAGTTTGAGTGTCATGGTTAATGAATTGTACCAAAAGAAATATTAGCACTGGATTGTGTATGAAAATGCTGGGGAAGGTTGTCGTCTATCATTTACACCAGTCATGAACTGTGGGTTGAGTGAGGATAGTTATCACAGTTTTCACAGCTGAGGCTAGATGTGCGTTGGCTAAATGAATCTCAGACCCACAAGTAAAGAGGGCAGTTAAATTATTCTTAGTATCTAAATTGGGTTCAACTTCAGGGGTACTAATCTATCATAATCATTGATAGTTGAAAACAAATTAACCTTTTAGAAGAGTTTTGCCAGGTTTTGTTTTCTCTCTTATTTTTATTCAGTCCAGTATATCCGTATTTTCATTTTTCACAAATCAAGGGCTGGATACTCAAAGATGAAAAAAAGATTTTTGCCACTGTATCCATGCCTCCATCTGAATGCCCTGCGGATACAGCAGCCACCAATTTTTAACTCAACTGATCCATGAATATATCTGTCAATCCAGGAAGTCAGAAAACTAAAGTGGAAGGAGGCAAAAGGGTCCAAGCCCTAAGAAGATGTGTGGGGGGGGGGCAAGAATATCAGAGTATGGGCCAGATGTACGACCCTTTTTTGTAGCCGCAAACGGGAGATCCTCCCGTTTGCGGCTGCAAAAAAGGTAATAGCATGTACAAATGCTATTTTGCGAGTCACTGACTCGCAAAATAGCATTTGCGACTCTCGCTACTAGGAAGGCGCGTCGCTTCCTAATAGCGAATCAACATGCTATGTACTGATGTTTTGCGGCCGCAAAACACTTGCAGTTTACCACCTACTTCAAGTAGGTGGTAAACCACTCGCAAAGGCAGTTTGGCTTCCATCCTAGGCTAACCACAGTGGAGCAATGTCCAAATCTACACTTGATTGTGGGGAAGTATACCATCGCTAGGCACCAGTGGCGGCTGGTGACATTTGAAAGTGGTGAGGCGTAAAATAATTGCCGTACAGCACTGTAGCGAGCGAGCGTAGCGAGCGAGCCTGAACCACCTATGGGGAGTTTGGGGGGGTTCCCCCCCCCAGAAAATTTTGAAAAAAGAGTGGGCCAATGGTGCATTTTCAAGCAAATTTGAGAAAGCAGGAAGGTGACTGACGACCACATAACCTAAGTGCACAAATATTCTTTTCACATATGAACATCTCTAGAAACCTGTGTTTATTATACAGTTTGCAACAAGGGCTGCCTTAATTTACCACCAAAGACATGAAGCAGTGCCAGTCGAAAATGCTTTGTGATCCGGCCCTCAGAGAGCACCATTTGAAAAATTATTTTTGGGTCTATTTGATAAAATTGTTTACAATATTGAGCTGTACTTTAGCGCACTGTGTGAATTACACAGATAAAGATAATTCTCCCAACGTCCACAATGGGTCAAATTTAGAAGTACAGAGATTAACTTTACAAAGCTTCCTCAAATTTCCATTTAATCAAACCTGCAATCTAAGTTACGGAAAGCCCATCTGTGTGCTCTGCTGAGATTTTGCAAGGATACAGGCATCAGTAGTGTGTCAGGCCTGCTTGCTGCGAGCTTCTCTCAGTACACACCAGTGACCAGACCCTCTTCCATTATCATTTAAGCTGCTTGCCCCTTAATCTTATATGCTAGGTTCCTTTTATTTTGCTTTAAATGGAAAGTCGTCCCTCTGACCGAGTCTCTAATAATGACAGTGCATAACAATGTACTGAATTACATTTATCCCCAAACCTCAAGCCATCTACAAAACCGTCCACAGCTACAATCCCACATTTGCTATGAAACAGGTGCATGACATTATGTACACAAGGGCAGGACTCACGGGCAAACGCTGCAAAGCAAATTTACGTCTCAGATTCTCAGAACGAAGAAGACTTATTTCTCTCCCAGGGGTAGCCACGCTTCTATTTACTTTTATTCACAGGGTAATATCAAAAGCAGTGACAGTAAATTCTTAGAAAACGTCGTACCCGTTTTGCGTTAAGGACTCGGAGTAGAACTTTGCGGCGCTGCTCCCCACGAGGAACTTTTTCTCCAGACCCTTCATTGCAGGCATGAAAGACAGGCATCGCGGGAGACACCCTTTGACAGCAAGAGGGCTAGGCTTTCACAGGTGAGAGTGAGGCTGGTGAAAAGCTACAGACAGAGAATGTTCACAAGCTGGGTCTGCAAACCCGAAGTCTTGGTGCATTCTTCTCCGGCAGAGAGACATCACCTGCCGATACAGGCTTTACATGGAGTGGTGGGTCCCTCCCTGCCCACACCCTCACTCAGAACAGCAAGGTTATGCAGCACTAGGCGAAATTTGAACTACGCCGGTAAAGCTTTTAATTGAGCGCACAACCTGCAGAGTCTTGCGAGACACCAGAGGTAAACTGGTTCCACAAAAAATATCTTGCCAAGAGGCATTTTCTGCTTGAAGCAGTCTCTAGAGGTTTAAATGCGAGGTATGTGCTCAGGTAAAAAGGGATGAGACATACCTACAAACTACATTTTTCTACGAAAGGAGAATTTGCTGAAAATAAGCAATTTTGTGAAATTGTGCATAAAAAACCAAACACGATTGTGACAGTGCCTGCTCGCTCTTGTGCGACATCCTTCGCACCGTAGCTGGCACCTGCACTCCACATGATCAGGGGCTACAGAACAGACAGCCCGCACACCATGCCTAATCCTGGTAAACTCTGCCCTAGAACTACGCCATTACTTCCACCAGAAGAGAGACGGAACCATCCCGAGACCTCAATGGCGATGCACACTATAGACCCCTGAGCAATGGCAGGAGTCGGATGAGAACTGAAGCGGACACTTCGCTATGCCGTTTCCAGAGCCCTCAACGGGTCCCAGGGCAGGCACAGGAAGCTTATACAGTTCAGGTTTTAGCTTTACCTCCAGTACCCGACCAGCAGTTAAATTGGGAAAACATTTCTACAAATAACCGAATAGGAAGGTAAAATCTCAACTGGACGATCTACTCACCCCAGGAAACTAGCAAAACTGCAAATGCCCAGTGTGGAGAAACTGCAGCCCCTCATTGGAAACGTGCGTCCGTTTGTGAAGTTTTACTTGTGAAGGGGCCTAGGAAGGTATGGTTATCGATTCTCCTACTTACAACTTGCACTGCTTTCTCGGTACAGACAGTCAGAGTTCTCACTATAAATCTTTAACTTGCACCATGCACTGCTTCCCTAGGGCCAAGACTCACACAACGCCCTCCCCGAGCAGCTTTACCCTCACTTTGAACAGGCTTTTAGATCCCAGGACTAAGGAATTTACAGAGCTCACAGAACTATCGCAACCTTCACTTGTATCAGGCATTGGTATCCCAGGACTAAGAATGCCACAGGGCGCTCAACCCTCTTGTACCGGCGTAATACTTACATGGAACACTCACCATGCATCTCTACCCTTGCTTGCACCCTACACCGATATCAAAGGACTTGCATTTCCACAGAGCCCTCAATGCTTCTGTCCAGATTATGCACAGCTATCTCCGGACTAAGAGATCCACAGGACTCACAATACATTTCCACCTTCACTTGCCCCATGTGTTTCTATCCAAGTGAGATTCCAGAGTTCTTCCAATGCAGCCGAATACAGACCTGCGCTTTGCACAGATAAACATGATGCTTCTAAAACATGCACCCTCCCTTACTTCTACCCTGCATTTTAATGTCAATATTACTTCTACAGAAATCCTACAGCGCGGCTCTACTCGGGAAAATGGCCATGTATAGCCTTGCCAGCAACTTTCACAACGGTGTTGCAGGGCACTTTTACCCGCACTTGTACCCTGGACTGCTAAACCAGTATGGCACAGAGCTAGTGCAACTCAGGTTCCATCGATCTGCACCATACACAGATCTCCCAGTAATACGTTCACACAGCTTGCCGTACATATCCATCCTCACTTGCACCCTGTGTTGCTATCGGAGTAAGACTTTGCAGAGGTCTCTGAATGCATGGTCTTAACTTATACTACACACTGCTGTCCCAACAACAAGACCTCCACTCAGTACTTGCAGACTACAGCCTTAAATGATCATCCCCACCCTACAAGAAATCAGAGGTGGAAACACCTTGTCCGCCGTACTAGTAGCGCAATTATGGAATTCACTCCTGTCAGACAAGAACAATTTTGATTTCAGGAAGGAGATAAATCCGGTCTCTACCCGCACCAGTAACGCAGGATCACACCAAACAGTAAGAAAAAAATGCCATCACCCACACAAGTAGAGAGAAATGGCCATTAGATGACTGGACATCATACCCCACCCAATAACTAGAACATTCCCCCCTCAAGAGATAGTCGCGGCCGGCATGGCGGGCGGGTGGGGGTGGAAATGGGGTTGTCGCAGGGGGAGGCGGGGGGGTTTAATTAAAAAAATATATAAAATAAAACTTACCGTCCTGTGCCACCTCAGCTTCTGGATGGGTCCTGACTCCCGCCGTCCTGCGTTCTCCAATTCCTGCAGGCAGCTCTCATCGTCATCACAGGAAAGGCAGCCTCCCTCCCTCCCCTCCGCCAATCACAACGCTGCAATGGCAGCGTTGTTATTGGTTAGGCGCAGCGGAGAGCGCCCCAGCCGGGCCATTTTCTCTGCAGCAGCCTACATAGAGAAAAAGGGAGAGTTGGCGGTCCTGCTCGAGGGCAGGGGGGGAGTGGCTTGCCCACTGTTGTGGGTACTGACTGTTTGGTCGGCCCCAGGGCTGACCAAACAGTCAGTACCCACAACAGTGGGCAAGCCACTCCCCCTGCCCTCGAGCAGGACCGCCCACCCCCAACCAGGCACTTCTGCTTTCTCGCAGTGCGAGAAGCAGAAACATAAATGGTGGTAGTTATTACCATTTATGCTTCTGCCTTCTCGCACTGTGAGAAAGCAGTGGGGCGACGCCCCCACGCCCCAATGGGGGAGCCGCCTGTCCACTGTACCTGGCCTTTATGGGACTATCAACTGCATTTAATAGTGTAACAGGACTAAATTATGGCTGACCCTTTTAGATCTGGGAGTGGAAGTCTCCTTGGTAAATTTTCTGTTTACACTTCATGAGAACTTAGGGGCCAAGGTTAGGTATGGCTGCGCACAGGAAACTTCAGATATCTTTCCCTAAGGCAGGGGTGCATTTTGACTCCTCTGCTTTTTATTATTTACATCAATGAGTTAAGTGCTCACCTAAAAGGCAGCTACTACTGACATACCAAAAATAGCTAACATCCTGGTTCCGACGTAATTATGCGCCAACGACGCTGTCCTAATGACTCACACCCCTTGTGCCCTGCGTAAATTGATTGAATCTTTAATCAGATTTATGAGGAGTTTAGATTTGACAACTAATTTTGGTAAATCTCATTTAATGGTATGCGCCAAGAAAGAGAAATCTGAGGGCCCTGTGGGTTTTAGATCAGTCCATGAGCTTTGTTCAAAATGTTAGCTATCTTGTTGTCACTTTTGATTCCACAGGCTCCTGGCAGCCTCAGTCTAATGCGGCCCACCTTAGGTTAAGTAGGGCTGCTGGGCCTTTATTTAATCTCACTCGTAAGGAAGGCAAGGGTTACATCTCTACTTACAATAAAATCTATATTTTGCGGTGTGTCCCTGCAGCAATTTATGAGGCTGGGGTGTGGGG
Source organism: Calotriton arnoldi (assembly GCA_963921515.1). Taxonomy (NCBI): domain Eukaryota; kingdom Metazoa; phylum Chordata; class Amphibia; order Caudata; family Salamandridae; genus Calotriton; species Calotriton arnoldi. The sequence continues at coordinate 380,611 of CAWUFW010013939.1, forward strand.
GGGTTCCATAATGCTTCTCCCATTCAGGTGGAAGAAAATCGGATATATAGGAGACTCCTAAATCTGCCACCAACTAGCTCCAACTTTATTCTGCATTCAGGGGCTTATTTACAAGCCCCTTGCTCCACTTTTGCGTAATTTTTAACATGGGAAAAGTGACGTACGGGTGGCGCAAGGGGCTTGTAAATAAGCCCCTCAGAGCTTAACCAACTATACGTTTCCGATGTTGTTAACCTGGCGCCGGTCCTGTTGTAGACTGAGGTATGGTCCAGCCCGGAACAAAGCTTCAATAGGGAGGTTGTTTTGGATTGCCTCAGTCAACGCAAGGGTTTAGCTATACCCTGGCTAAAATATGTTAATACGCTTTACACTGATATTGGGCTCCACAAACTGTTTACTGTCTGACTAGCTTAAAAAAACTCTGACAAGCAGCTAGTCAAGTTCCATCATGTAGAGCTCTGTAGGTCACAAAGAAAGGAGGGTGTCTTTAATAAGTGCCACACACAAGACTATTATATACTTTTAGCTTCAGGGGAGATGGCATCCTATTTGCATTTGGAACTCTCACGGTGGGAAAGGTCACTTCTTTATAGATTCAGGGCCGGCACAGTTCGGTGCCTTTTGTGTTTCCCTGATGATTTAAAGCCTTGGGGGAGCCGACTAACGGCCTGCCCATGCAGTGGGTTGGCTGAGCAATCTCTGGTACATTTTATGTTCTTTTGCAAATATTACAGAATTTACTTTCTAAGCTGCCTTAAACATATCCTGAAACCTCTTGCCTTGCAGAAATGTACAGACGCTCTCTTATGTGCTGCTGCTAGGCAGCCCGCATGTTTGTTACAGCGTGTTTTTTTTTTTTAAACTTTCAGTTAGAAGAAGGAAATCTTGGACGGTTGATATTTAGGGAGGCGTGGTTTTTTAGTGACTTTGCACTTTTTTAAAATTTTATTGTAAGCATTCATTATAGAAACTGTCTTTTTAAATAGTTTTATTGATTCACGACGCAATGTATTGTATTTATTGTGTTATGCCCTTTTATGATTTTATCCGTAAAATTGAATAAAAGTATTTTTGATTTGATTTGAATATGCCAATCAGGTGTAAGCCAAATTTTACCATGTTTTAGGAAGTGAGCACAAACACTTTAGCACTGATTAGCAGTGGTAAAGTGCACAGAGTCCTAAAGACAACTAAAACTAATTCAGCAACACAGGAGGGGAGAAGGCTAAAGTTTTAGGCGAAGACCGCTCTAAGGCTGACAGGTCCACACGAGTCCCACCAAGCTGAAAGTGGGGAGAACAACACAACCACCTGGGAGTTTTCATCACTAAGGCAGAAGAACATGGACAGGCCGTCAGTGTTGGAGTGGTCTGACCCAGGATGGTGTTCCTCCATAAAGTCCATCCTCTGTAGGGAGATGGACCACCTCAACAGTTTGGGATTCTCACCCCTCATTTGTATGAGCCATCTGAGGGGTCTGTGGTCTGTCTGAACTCAGAAATGAGTTCTATACAGGTATGTTCTCAGCTTCTTCATTACCACAGCAAAGGCTTCCCTCTCAAAAGCACTCCACCTCTGTCGCCTGGAAAGTAACCTCCTACTAATGAAGGCTATAGGCTGGTCTAGGCCCTCCTCATTAAACTGTGATACTACAGCCCCCATGCTATGCACTGAAGCATCGGACAGGACTATAAATTCCTTGGAGAAGTCAGGGACCTTGAGTACAAATGGCCTCCTTGAGGATGTCAAAGGCTTTCTGGCAGGCTTTGGTCTGGATCACCTTTTTTGGTTGCTTCTTAGAAGCCAGCTCAGTTAAGGGGGCAACAATAGTGCCATAGCCGTTAACAAACCTCCTATAATATTCAGTGAGACCCAGGAAGCCCTTCACCTCTGTCTGAGTTCCCAGGCCAGGATGGTCTCAATCTTGGCCTAGAGGGGCTGTGCCTTGCCCCCCTCCCACCGGGTGGCTCAGATACACCACATTATCCTGCCCTATCTGGCACTTGCGGGCCTTGGTAGTCAAGCCTGCCGTTGCAGAACCTGAAGCACCTCCTGGAGGTGGTACAGAAGTTCTTCACAGCTGGAGCTGCAGACAGCTATGCCATCCATTTAAGTGGCACAGAAGGCCTCATTCCAAGACAGAATCTTGTAAACCAACCTCTGTAAGGTAGCAGGGCCATTCTTCACCCAAAGGGCATCGCCAAGAACTGGAATTGACCCTCTGGGGTAGAGAATGCTGGCCTGTCATTTGTACTCTCAGTCAAGGCAATCTGCCAGAACATTGAGGTGAGATCGAATGTGCTCAGGAGCTTGTCACCACCCAGCCTGTTTATGAGCTCAAAAGCTCTGGGGATGGGATGAGCAACAGTCTTTGTGACTAAATTAAGCCCCACGCAGAACCTGAGCTCTGGTGTGGCGCCTGTTGGGGGGGCTTTGGGTACCAGCACTACTTGCTGGACCATGGACAGTTGGAATGCTCAATCACAACCAATTCCAGCATTTTGGAGACTTCCTCCTTAATACAAGCCCTCACCTTATTGGACAACCTGTACATTTTGTTCATCACAGGCTTGCCGTCTCCAGTGTCTGTATCATGGGCTATCAGATATGTAAACCCAGGGATGAGGGAGAATAGCGAGGCAAACTACCCCAGCAATTGGGTGGCAGTTGCTCTGCTGCTCTGGGGTAAGGGTAGGAGCGACACCTTTCACTGACCCATTGTGCTCCTTGGAGGACAGGTCTGGAAGGGGTCCACTGTCCTCCTCCACCCTATCATCTGTTGCCAAAAGCATGGAGACCTCAGACTTCCCAAAGTGTGGTTTGGGGTGATTCACATGGAGTACCCTTAGGGGGGTCTTGAGGTTCACCACATATGTGACCTCCCCCTTTTGCTTCTTCACCTCATATGGGCTGGAGGGCCCTGGGCTTCACAGGCTCCATTACCCACATTTTCAGGCCAGGTTGCAACTCTACCAGAGTGGCCTCTGGTCGTACCAAAGTTTCATGACTTTCTGGCTGACCTCTACATTTTATGAAGCCTTTTTCCTGAATTTTTGTATCTAGTTTCTAAGGGCCAGCATGTAGCTAACCGCATCCTGGGGGGTTTCTCAGGAGCTTGTTTGTTCCCACCACTCCTTTACCAGACAGAGAGGTCTCCTAACAGTGTGACCATAAATGAGCTCAAATGGGCTAAACCCAACTCCCTTCTGTGATATCTCCCTATAGGCAAAGGGTAGGCATGGCAAGAGGGCATCCCACTTTAGCATCATGGGCTCAGGCAGGCCCATAATCCTGCTCTTGAGGGTCCTGTTAAATCTTTCAACAAGCCCATTGGTTTGAGGGTGACAGGGTGTGGAGAACTAGTGGGTTACTCCACACTCATCCCACATGGACTTCATGTAGGCTGACAAAGCTAGTGCCTCTGCCATACAATACTTTCTTAGGGAACCCTGTTCATGTGAAAATTCCCATCAGGGCCCTAGCCACTGCAGGTGCAGCCACAGGCCTCAGAGGTATGTCTTCTGGGAATATGGTGGCATGGTCCCCAAAACCAGGATAAACCTGTTGCTTTAAGCAGTTTTGGGGTTCAAGGGTCCAACAAAGTCTATACCCACCCTTTCAAAGAGGGTAACAATGACAAGTAGGGGAACCATGGAAACCTTGAGCTCTTTCCCTGTTTTCCCACTAGCCTGGCAGGTGGGTCATGACTTACAGAATACATCTGAGGCTGTCTTTATCCAGGGCCAATAGAAGTGGGTGACAAGCCTTGCAAAGGTCTTGTCCTGCCCCAGATGTCGTGCCAGGGGTATATCATGAGCCAGTCCCAGAGGAAGGCCCTGTAGCACTGGGGGACCACCAACACAGGTGTTGCCCCAAGCCCAGGAACCTTAGGCTCACTATACAGGAGGCCATTCTCCCAATATATGAGCTGATCTCCAGAAGTGCCTCCAGCTACATAAGCCTCACCTTATTGACTCTCTAGAATTGGGCACTCCTTCTGTGCTTTACAGAACTCTTCCCTGGTGGGCCCACCCTCAACTTGCTATCCAACAATCTCAGGCAGGTTTCCCAGGGCAGCAATGTCCTCCATGGTAGGCTCCGGGGCCGTCTCTTCAGGTGCCCCATCACCTGTACCACAGGAGTTTCAGGTGTCATACAGCTAATACTTTCTCAAGTAAAACTGTGCGTTTGTTGGACAACATAAACATTGGTAATGTGCGAGACTGTTTGTGAGCACACCTTCAGGATATGTTGGTCTAAGTCCTGCTAGCTCACAGGACACCATCTGTACCCCTAACTTTACAGAGTAACAAATGAATATGCGACCTCAGAACATGACAACTCTGACTCCCCAAGGAAATCATGGTAACAGATCTAGAACCCTTCCACTTGGAAACTTAGGCATACCCAAATAGATACACAAGAAACACACAGTAAAACATTTCAATATTTATTGAAGCTTTGTGATTCTTGAGTAAAATACTTGTGCTGTAATAATCAATAAAGAAACAGAATAATGTGATTAGCATTACTAGAATGGCGAAAAAGATAAACAGTTCAACAATTTTGCTTATTACAGAGAATATATGCTTGCATACAAGTACTGTAATATAGTGTACTCCTACCTAGCGCATTCTAACCTATCATGTCTAGGGTGAGTGAATCTGCCAAATCCCTGTAGGGTGATCTAACTCCCCATTACCTGTGGGTAAGTGTCAGCAAGCTGCCAGTCTTGGTGTAGAGCTGGACAGCATTCCTTGCATGGGGTAAACAAGAATCAGCTGAGCTGGAATCCCAGCATGGATCGACCTCTCAGTGCCAGCAAAATGCTCCTCTGTCTAAACAAAGGCTTGATGTGATATATATATATATAAAAACACCCTCCATATTACCATGCAGAAGCCCCAGCCAGGCTGCTATTGTTTATTCTATTGTGATAGCTTTGCCGCTGAGTGGCCAAAACAAATAACAACATCTTGCGTGATGAACTTAGCACTTGTACAGACTGTTCAAGGTGTTTTGATGGAGTGCGTATGAAGTGGTAGTGTAAGCAAAACTGAGTTTGAAGAATATTATCCTATATTTGCACACAAATTAATATGTGTCAAATGTCATTGTGTTTAGGGAGAGAAGGCAACTTAAGAACGTGAGCATGTAAAATGGCATTTCTTAACTGGGCCTAGTGTACCCACGTGACACAGTGGCTGGCTTCCACTGCCCCTGTCCTTCTCTTTATTCGCAGCTGCCTGGGCTATTTTTCCAGACTTCCTTGACCCCCCTCTTGGGCAGGCATGGACAGTGTGGTCATGCAGACAAACTCAGTTAGACCCAACATCAACAAATGTGACCTGAGCTCCACTTCCTTCCAGGCAGTGTGCTTCTGATCATTGCCTAACAGACAATCTACAGGCATGGCAAGGCTCACAGCTACATTAAGAGAACCTGAGACCCCCCGTCAAAAGGAAACAGAGTCACTGGGTAGTGACTGTCCTGGTTGTCTGCCACCACAACCTCGTGAATTGTGCTTTGTACCACCTGCTCTGAGGACACCAGAGGAAATGTTATAGTAGTTATACTGGCTCCTGTGTCCCTCAGCGCCTCCACCTTCTGCCCATCGATGATGACCCATTGTCTATACTTAGAAGTATTAGAAGGCATGTGGGCTTTGGGCACCACTTCATTGTTTCCCAGGGACACTAGGGTAACTGCTGCTTCTTCCACACACTAGCTGAGACAATCTCTTCCTCAAGTGCTACACTAGCGAACCTGGAGGTCTGCGCCCTCTTGGGACACTTGGCATACCCTTTCATGTGCTCAAACTTGTAGCACTCTTGGCACATGAAAACAAACTTACTTGTCTTATCCCAGAAGTCATGGCTCTTTTGGTCTTAATGGGGTTGGGTTCCTTTACCCTATGAACTGCTTTGTGGGCCTTGCACAGCCACGAGAGTGCTGGTGAAATTATATAAGTCTCGGTTTGCTCCTCTCAGCCCAGCGATAATTTTAACCGTTTTTACGTGATTTACTGCTTTTAAAACAAATATCTGATCAATTGCTTTTTATCTGCTTTGCTGCTACTCTCGCACTTGCACTTTCTCTTCCTGTTCACGCCCACACCTCGGTCCACCGCGGGGTTTCCCCGTTTGATGTGGAGGGTGCTGGCGTGTTTGATCTCTTGCCTCTCTGGTTGGTGGGGGTTTGTGGGGGCGGAGCTTGGACGGTCAGCGACCCAGAGCTTGCTGCCTATTTAAACCTGATGCCTTCCTCCTCGCGCAGCGGACGCGCCCAGCCACGAGAGTGCTGGTGAAATTATATAAGTCTCGGTTTGCACCTCTCAGCCCAGCGATAATTTTAATCCTTTTTACGTGATTTACTGCTTTTAAAACAAATATCTGATCAATTGCTTTTTACCTGCTTTGCTGCTACTCTCGCACTTGCACTTTCTCTTCCTGTTCACGCCCACACCTCGGTCCACCGCGGGGTTTCCTCGTTTGATGTGGAGGGTGCTGGCGTGTTTGATCTCTTGCCTCTCTGGTTGGTGGGGGTTTGTGGGGGCGGAGCTTGGACGGTCAGCGACCCAGAGCTTGCTGCCTATTTAAACCTGATGCCTTCCTCCTCGCGCAGCGGATGCGCGCTGCCACGAGAGTGCTGGTGAAATTATATAAGTCTCGGTTTGCTCCTCTCAGCCCAGCGATAATTTTAACCCTTTTTACGTGATTTACTGCTTTTAAAACAAATATCTGATCAATTGCTTTTTACCTGCTTTGCTACTACTCTCGCACTTGCACTTTCTCTTCCTGTTCACGCCCACACCTCGGTCCACCGCGGGGTTTCCCTGTTTGATGTGGAGGGTGCTGGCGTGTTTGATCTCTTGCCTCTCTGGTTGGTGGGGGTTTGTGGGGGCAGAGCTTGGACGGTCAGCGACTGAGAGCTTGCTGCCTATTTAAACCTGATGCCTTCCTCCTCGCGCAGCGGACGCACGCAGCCACGAGAGTGCTGGTGAAATTATATAAGTCTCGGTTTGCTCCTCTCAGCCCAGCGATAATTTTAACCCTTTTTACGTGATTTACTGCTTTTAAAACAAATATCTGATCAATTGCTTTTTACCTGCTTTGCTACTACTCTCGCACTTGCACTTTCTTTTCCTGTTCACGCCCACACCTCGGTCCACCGCGGGGTTTCCCCGTTTGATGTGGAGGGTGCTGGCGTGTTTGATCTCTTGCCTCTCTGGTTGGTGGGGGTTTGTGGGGGCGGAGCTTGGACGGTCAGCGACCCAGAGCTTGCTGCCTATTTAAACCTGATGCCTTCCTCCTCGCGCAGCGGACGCGCGCAGCCACGAGAGTGCTGGCGAAATTATATAAGTCTCGGTTTGCTCCTCTCAGCCCAGCGATAATTTTAACCCTTTTTACTTGATTTACTGCTTTTAAAACAAATATCTGATCAATTGCTTTTTACCTGCTTTGCTACTACTCTGGCACTTGCACTTTCTCTTCCTGCCCACACCTCGGTCCAACGCGGGGTTTCCCCATTTGATGTGGAGGGTGCTGGCGTGTTTGATCTCTTGCCTCTCTGGTTGGTGGGGGTTTGTGGGGGCGGAGCTTGGACGGTCAGCGACCCAGAGCTTGCTGCCTATTTAAACCTGATGCCTTCCTCCTCCGCAGCGGACGCACGCTGCGGGCGCGCCGCTGGCGCGCCAAAGACAAGCCCGTCCGCGCTTGACCGGGACCAGGGGCACGACCCCTGGTCCAAATAGGACGCACAGACTTGTTTATTCATCAAGCCAATTAATGGCTTACCGCCCCCCTCCCCCCTCCACGACTGTACCATATTACAACTAGGAAACAGGGAGGAAATATGCCTATGCTGTGGTCTCTCTCTCTCGATACAACCCAGAGACTTTCAACCACTCCAAAGGGCAACATAAATAATACCAAACCTGCCGCCCCAACCATAAAGGAATTCTCTTTCCTCAGCACAAACTGCCGCTCTCTCCCGAAGCATAAAGCCGACATTTTCGACCTTCTGATCAATGACCAACCAGACACCTTATTTCTCACGGAAACATGGCTGCATGAGAGTTCTGGCCCTGATGTCGCTGTTGCTCTGCCGCCTAACTACGCTATAGTTAGGAAGGATAGGGGCCACAAAACTGGTGGGGGTATAGCCATCATTTTTAAAAAGGATTTTCAGTGTAAATTCGAGCCTTTAACATTCACGAATTGTGAAGCAGCATTATTCAAACTGGCCCTAATCCCGAAATTCACCTTCTCTGGAATACTTGTGTATCGCCCCCCCGGGCCCTCTGCTCCTTGGGCCTCATCTTTTCCCAGCCTAATAACCCCTCTGCTTATAAGCACCGCCAATTTCTCCATTCTGGGCGATTTAAACCTACACTTGGATGACCCAACATGTAAAATCAGCACAAATTTCATCTCTGATTTGGCAGCCATAAACATCAACTTACACAATTCTGGCCCCACGCACAAGGTAGGCCACTTACTGGATCCTATTTTCTCCAGCCTATCCAGCATTCACTGCTCCTCTGCGCTCCCCCTATGCTGGTTGGACCATTTTATCACCAGGTTCAGTCTGGTACCCCCTGATAACTCTGTGTTCACTACTCCTACCTTAAGGACATTAACAAGAGACTGGAAAAAACTTGACATGACTGTCTTAAACAATATCTTGTGCTCTAACATGCCCATCTCTAAACATAGGGTGAATATGCTCTCTGACACAGTGCAAAAATGGCTTCTCAATGCCATAGACACCTGTCTTCCTCTTTCCAAAAAAAAGGGTCAACAATCATCGTCCCCCAGCGCCCTGGTTTCCTGACACTCTAAAAACAGAGACAGCCAAATGCAAAGCGCTGGAACGTAGAAGGAGAAGGAATTATGCTCCCGAATCCAAAACTATCTATAAAAAGGCCAACAAAGTATATCACAATCTCTGCAAATCAGCCCGTGCTGAGTATGTCTCAACAACTATCTCTGTTGCTTTGAACTGCTCCAAAACACTTTTTTGTATGGTTAAGGAGCTCGCTGGTTCTGCTACCCTAGCTAGGCCCCCCCACTTAATAAACAACAATGTGAGGATCTTGCTTCCTTCTTCGTCCAGAAAGTCGAGAAAATGTACTCGGAAATAGTGAGCTCACGGTGCGACAACGCCCCTCCTTTGCAACCTGCTAACTCCCTTCAACCAGCATCTGCACTACCCGTAGCGGACTCTACCCACCCTGACCAGGACAAGGTGCTTTGCGCCCCCTTTAACAACCTGGACACTTGGCCCCTACTAAACGCAGCCTCCTTTAAAAGACTCCTAGATAGTGTCAAATCAGGATCACCCAAGGACCCCCTGCCTATCTCTGTGCTCAAGCAGCTTGAGTCACCATCTTTGCTTGCTATTATGGACCTTTTAAATGCCTCCCTACAGGAAGCCACAGTCCCACCTGACTGGAAGCACGCCATGGTGATCCCTCTCCTAAAAAGGCCAACGCCGACCCCGATCTACCCTCCAACTATCGGCCTATCTCTTTGCTGCTGGCCTTTTCTAAAATCTTGGAGAAACACATCCACTCTCGGCTCTCCAACTTTGTCGAAACCAAAAAGCTCCTCCACCCATCACAATCTGGCTTCAGAGCTGGTTTCTCTACAGAAACAACTTTACTGGGGGTAACGGAAAGGCTGCGTCGTCATCTGGATGCTGGAGATACGGTCGCCCTCATTTTGTTAGACCTGAGCGCAGCATTCGACACGGTATCTCACACCGTATTAGTAAAAACGTTAAGATCTCTAGGCATCGGCGGCTCAGCCTTAAATTGGCTTATTTCTTTTCTCGCCAATCGAACTTTTCAAATCTTTTCCCCAACAACCAGCTCCGACATCCATCCTTCACCCTACAGGGTCCCTCAGGGCTCCATCCTTAGCCCTCTACTTTTTAACTTATACGTTAGACCTCTAGCCGATGTCGCGGAAGATGCAGGGTTGTCCCTGTTTTCCTACGCGGACGACTCCCAGATTATTTTTTCTCTCTCCATGGAGAGTACGGCTGGGTTATCCCACCTTCAGCTTGGCTTGGGTAAAATTGCATCATGGATGCAGACAAACTACCTTAAGCTCAACGGAGAGAAAACCGAGCTCCTGATCCTTGGTAAAAACAAAGATCTCTGGGGCCCACAACATTGGCCCGGTGAGATGGGAGCACTTCCTCGGCCCTCCAGTCAAGTCCGCAATTTAGGTGTCATCATCGATGACTCGCTTACTATGCACCATCAGGCAATCAAGGTAACCGCCACTTGCTTTACCATCTTGAAGTGGCTAACAAAGATCATCTGGATGCTGCCTGAGTCTACTCAGAGAACAGTAGTCCAGGCTCTTATCACCTTCGAGACTGGACTACGGCAACGTTCTCTACCTCGGATCCAACAAGGAGGTGACTCGCAGGCTGCAGATGGTGCAGAACTCTGCTGCAAGACTACTTTGCAGGGTCCCTAGAGCTACCTCTGTCTCAAGTCATCTGCAGGACCTGCATTGGCTCAGAGTGGAGAACCGAATTAAGTTCAAAGCCCTGAGCTACATGTTCAAAATCAAAATAGGTGCTGCCCCTCAGTATCTGCAATCTCTGGTCAGCCCCTATGTGCCTTCCCGGTGCCTTCGCTCATCCACTCAAGGGAAATTCTCTGTGCCCAGAATCAAACTATCTCGGATGGGAGGCAGATCGTTTGCATACCTTGGCCCCTCACTATGGAACTCACTTCCCACAGCCATCCGGAACGAAACGGTATATGCCCAATTTCGCAAATCCCTGAAGACTTGGCTTTTAACCAGTAATCTAATAAGCTGCTATACATTCTTTTGATCTGCTCCGGCGCCGGGAAACCCTTTTTGGGTAGCTGCCGCGCCTTACAAATTTAATAAATAAATAAATAAAATAATTGAGAGTTCTCCTTTTATTTATTTATCTCCCCTTCCCTTTTTCTTCTGTTGGAATCCCCCCAGATGCCTTCTTAGACACTCTGGTGCTGACCCAGAGGCCTGCCTCCTTAGCAGGCTCTCTAGGATCAGAGAGTTGTCAACCAGGTGTTGGTGCAGCTCTGTAAAACAGATATTGAGCATGTGCTCGCTCAGAATCAGGTTGTACAGCCCAGTAAAAACATCAACTTTTCTTCTCCTTACCAAACCACTCAGTGCCTTGCTGGAATAGTCTAAGAAATCTACTGGTTTGGGAGTTTGTGACTGCCCCTAACCCTGAGGCTGTACCTCTCAAGGGTCAGCCCAAATTTGGAGTATGATCTCCATAGGGGCATATTTCATTTTGTCCCCCACCTCTAGTGTAAGAAGAGTGTCCATCCCCACTGTGGGCATGTGTTTCCATAAGCTAGCCTCCCAATCACCTCTCCAGGGAACACTGAGGGTACGCTGAAACCATTGTTGCTTGGCCCTGATGAGGGACAACTTTGTTTCTTTATAGACCCACTTGACAGTAGCTTCCTCCTGGTCTGAGTCCAATTTTAATGTGGCCATTGGCAGTTTGAGTTCCCTTTCAGTTCTTCTGTCCTCCATCTCCTCTTGAGACCACTTCCCTCTGCCATGTCAAGAGGCTGCACTCCTGAAGGTGAGTTGTCCTCCCCTGAATGCTGCAGCTCAGGACCGGCACTGAGGTCCTCCTCCTGCTCCTCCATAGCTGTCTCCTCCTCTGCTGTGTCTAGCAACTGATGGGCTTCCTGATAGGCACAGAGGTCTTCTGCAGCTCCTCCTTTTTGAAGCTCCTCTTAGCTGGAAGCGCCTTCTCCTTGCAGAATCCTGTAACTTCAACTGCAGTGTAGCTCCCCAGGTTGCTGAGCTCAAATTCCATACTTGCAGTATACTCACAATCCGGTAGAATGAAAGTAAACTTGGAAAAAGCAAAAATGGCCAATCAAGCAGAATTTAAAAAAAGGTTGAATCTGGTATCAAATGATTTAATTGGGATTTTAGTGTTACACTAATCACTTATTGGTACTGCACAAACACAGGTACTGGATCCCACCACTGAGCACCAAAGTGAGACACTGGGTTGCTGTTTGAGGGGAGTGTGAGCCCTTCTCAGGCATCAGCTAAAATCTTTGTCTGGGTGAACCACAAAAAGTCACTACATTTGCCTGTGCTTAACCCTTTGATAGTTTGGCTAAACAGCACTCAGGCTTAACTTAGAGGCAATGTGTAAAATATTTGTGCAGCTCTTAAACAGTAATAAAGTGAAGGTACAACACAATAAAACACCACACCAATTTAGAAAAATAGGGTAAATTTAAATATATTATTTCATTTAACACCAAAACCACAAAAATCCAGTCAGTAGAACAGGAGGCATGAATTTTTAAAGGTTAAAGTTAAAAATAGAACCTAAGGATCAAAGTACCAAAAGCAGGTATATTATTGTGTGAGACCATGGCAAAGCTGAAAGTTAAGAATTTGCTGGGGATCCTCACAAATTTCAAGGTAACATGGCGCAAAGTTAATTTCACATTTTGGCCAAATCACAGCATTTTTCTAATGACATTTCTAAGATCACCTTGCTTTTTATATATTTGAATAAGTATACTTCATTCTGGAACACACCCCTTATTTCATATCAAGGCTTATTGAATACAATTCCATGCTCAATTTAAGGTGAGCTTTGATAAGCGACATACCGCTCAATCTGCTCATTCAGGTCTACTAACATTACTACTGAAAAGACATAATTAGTTACATCAGTCAATTCTAATAGTTGACAGCTACATTGGTGTGGACTGATGAATCAGCAGTGGCTGCCTATTACAAAGGTTTGTGAGAGGAGCTGAAAGACACCCTATCATTGGTAGTAAGCTGACCCACCACTCATTAATCAAACTCACCTTACACCTAGATGGCTTGAAGTCCTCCAGTCAGTATAGAAGGCAGCATTCATTAAGGCTGAACATAAACTCCAAAGCCATCTGAAAATAGAGACTTGATGGTTTTGCCTGAAAAAACTATTCAGATTGGAGAAACATAGAATACACTTACACCCGAGAAGAAGGAAAGGAAGAGAGGAGCAGGGCACTGCCTATACTATGGGAAAATGGGATATTTTAGCGCAGTTGCTGGGAAATAGCTAAACTTGTCCCTGAAAGATCGGCCAAGGATGAGTCCATTAATAGGAGAGTACATTCTTTTCTACAAGTAGAGATTGATACATCCAGAGGACCACTTACAGTGCTTGCCTTAGTAGACTCGTGATTTTTTGTGGACAATAAGTCTCCGGCCGAAGTTGAGATCCCTACTCAAGCCAAAAATATGAAAGAAGACATTCTAGGACTAGATGGTACACTTACTTTTCAGAGCAGTGGATAAGGAGGCATTACCACTAATGGTGGCCCTGCAAGCAAGCCACATGCAGAAAATCTGTTTTGATTTGACAAACACACCCTCATTTGTAAATGTTCTTGGTACTATTTAGCTGAGACTTCATAATTCACACATTTATGGGACATACAAGAAATCACTTTTGCTTCTTTTTGTAAGAAATACTATTTTGAGCCTCAGGCACTGACTCATTTTGCTCTCCAACAACCCTCATCAGCCGACTCGGAAAGTACAGATGGAAGAAAATATTCTTCACGGTGCTTAAAGAATTGACCAATTTAGTTAGCACAAAAAATGAGCTAATTCTTGTCCTCCTAACAGGTAATACGATGAAGAAATCGACCCGATTACTATGGAACCAATTCTGATAGTTGAATCTGTCCCTTACCAATAAAATAATACTAGATTTTGCAACAATGCTTGAAGGAAAACCTTGAGAAATAATTTATTTTGAAACTCTACTTCATCAGCAGGCACACCAATCTTTTTTGTCACCAAAGCCAATGGTGGATTCAGACCCTGTATTGATTACAGGGAACTCAATACTTCATGATCCGTAGCTGATACGCTCTTCTTCTCATTTCCATACACCTTGATCAGGTGAAATCAGCCAAGATCTTTACTCACTTTTATTTTAGCAATATTTACAACCTGGTACACATAGGCGAGGAGGATGGCTGGACAACAGGTTTTAACACCCGCTAGGGCAATTTGAGTACTGGGTCAACTGTTTACGAAACATTCAGGGCTTAAGGTCCACAGGTTCGGGTCACTAATTGTGTTAGCTTACTCAATTTTTTAACCAGTTCACAGTTGTTTCTGTACCTCATGTTTATTTAGTTCTTCTGTCCTCAGTTCTTTCAGTCTTCCCCTATTAGCTTATCCTTTTTGCCTTGTTACCATTTCTTACTGTGATTTTGATTCCATCTGGGAGTGAGCTGTAGTCCAGTGTTTCGCTTTCTTCCCTTGTTTCTCTCTAACTGTTCTAGCACCTCCCTGGACTCCTGTTTCCAACAGCACACACAACTCTGCTTGCACATATAGGTATTCAGGGACTGCAGGGTTTTTCAGTGGGCCTACAATCCTCATACATCTGGACACTCACACTGAACAGATACAATGTAAGCAGTAGCAGTACATGACTCAAAAGCACACAGAGCAGCAGAGCACGCTTCACTTAAGACTTGAACACACAAAAGGGACAACATTTTCAGCAGTGTAAACTTGCCTAACACACGTTGAAGATTTTGTACATGCTCAAGACTCCCTTAAAGATAGGTCATGTACAGTGCATGTTGTAGCATTTAAAACTTACTTTACAAATAAGGAGCAGGTACAGAACAGTCAACAGCAGCAAAGCTAACTATATAAATAATGGTTGAAATATAGCTATTAATGGTTCTAACATTCTGCACACAGACACAAATAAATTACAACAGACAGCATGAGTGTTTGCTTTCCTAACACACACAGAACAAGTGCACAATATCTAACAGCAGAGTAAATCTCCGTCACACAAAACAGGTACAGCACAGACAATGTAGCGTGAGCTTCCTTCACTCTCATACACACAGAAGTAGTGTAGCAATGCAGCCACTTTGCAGGCTTAAAGTCATGCACCTAACAGGTAATCACATAGGCACTAGAAGGTAAGCCTCAGTAGCACAAACGGAATGTGTGCAACACAAGCATCAACTGTGGTACAAAACAGGCAGCAGCAATGTAGACTTCCTTGACACACTGAATAGGTAAAACAAATGCAGCAGTACCCCATGCTTCCCTCATGAACACAGAACACTTACAGCACCAGTGGCAGTACTGCCAAATTTTCTCAATTGCAGAACTGATACATGACAGAGGTAGGGCAAAGATCCTTCACACAAAGAACAGACAGTCATGTTTAAAGCAGCCACGATGCATTATTTCTTACACATACAAGAGCTGTACAGTACATGAAACAACCACGTAGCCTTCCCCTGCCAGAAGATGTACATCATAAGTAGCAGCACTAAAAGCTTCAGTCATATAGAACATGTGCAGAATGGGAAGGGCTAATGCAAGCTTCTCACACACACATGCATAAAAGAACACCTCCACCTTTCAGGAAGGAGTAGAGCAAAAGCCCCTCAGCTAAACAAGTCAAGCACTGTTACAAGTGCAAGCTTTCCTCAAATGCCAGGTCAGTAGAAGCTTCACTCAGAAACAGAACAGCCACAGCACATACAGAAGCAGGGCAATCTTGTCCTCCCTCCACACAAAAGCACAGACACACAATCCCTTTGATTCCCTTACTGCTGCCCCCAACACAATCACAGGTTGTTCTGCAGTGGTTAAGCTGGCTTTGAATTTGCTCTTCAGGATCCAAGGCACTGATATGCCATAGGACTACAATGTATAGGGAAACAAGGGTTGCATGCTGGAGGCATGCATTAGGCAGGGCTCAGTGGAGGAGAGACCCAGGAGTAAGAATTCCTGGTACATTTAAAAAAGGTGTTCACATACTGTAAATTCAGAGACAGAGGTCAAGTGCATTGATGTCAGGGATAGTAGCTCCCTTCTATAATTATTTTGTTCCATTCATAACAGAATAGAGTGATGTGAGGAGGTCACCTGATTCATGGGCTGAAAGAAATTCAGCATTTCGTGATGATCGGGCAACATGAGACACAGTAAACAAACAGTGGGTATATAAGCCCTTTTCCTAATTAATTTAAATGAAATGTGTGGCCATATCTGTGTGTTAGATCTATTGTAACTTGAGAGGAGTCCTGTAAGGTCATACATTCCAACAGCTAAGTTAAGACACATGGCTTTGATTGAATTATTTGAAGGTTTAAGTCTACCAACCTGGTGGCATATCCAGCCCTCAGGAGCCTAGGTGATTTAACAAACAATGAGAATCATGTCAGAGTTATTCGTGGAGGTTTAGAAATGTTTGCACAAGCATGTCCACTACATTTTTGTATATCACAGTATATACGTTGTCAGCATTTCAAAATCTGCCTTTATGATACATTGCAGATATACATGATGACAACAATTTGAATATCTTGCTTTATTGTTTTGTTTTTTTTAAAGTGATTTTAGCTTACTTTACTCAAATATATGTCAATATACAATGTCATGATATGTATGGATGCCAATTGCAAAACGTTTCAGAGTAATACTGGACTCCTGGCATCAAATTTCCTAAAGAGAATTCTGTGGGGCTAAATCTTTGGCCTGATTAAATTTGCAATTTGGTGCTATTTAGCTTGATAGTATATAATAATTAACAGTGTGCTATTGTGAGCCATTCATATACAAAGGCCCTCATTGGCCATTATTTGATGCAATAATTTACACAGCAGACAAATACTGACACTAAGGCGTACGGTGTTGAAATCATCTATTGACAACAAAATATTAATATTGCTTTTTGTTGCAAAAAGGCGCTGACCACCATAGACAGAAATTGAACATTATAGCACATCACAAACATATATGTAAAAATGGTGCTAAATGCCACCTTTTTACTAATAGCACAGACAACAACTTGCTCTAATCCTATTTTTGCACTGGACAATATAAGTCCACCCTGTGAGTTAGTTAGGTGCATTAGTTTTGTAACTTAGTTTTACTCCTCGCTATTGACTGACCCCACCACATAGCTTTCAAAGGGGTGTCACTGTGAATGATGCACAATATGTCTCAAAATCCACGCTGACATTATCAAACAATGGGACATTCTAGAATGCCTCTTCTTGGTGATTGTTAGCAATGCAGAACTGGGGACATTTAACTGTTATTTTTCTATTTACTTTAGATTGCCCCTTTAAAACTACATTCATTTGTAAAAGTGATATCATCAATCTTAGTAAAAAGGACCATTCACAATCATTTACAGAATTATTCATTTATTTTTGTTTTATCATTTTCAGCAATGCTTTGAAAAAGTATAACAAAAACAAGCAACTTAAATCATACTCAATATAGTCACAATATAAGCATCTAAAAGTATATTTTGCATGTACTCTTTCCTTAGAGAGTTTAATTCTTAGCATACATATTTGTAAATCTGCATATTTGTTCTCTCGATAGATAGATAGATAGATAGATAGGTAGATAGATATACGTATAAACAATCAACAGCTCAACAGGTAACTCTGTAATACAGACCTATTTTGCCATTGAGGAGTTATGGCAACATTTAGAAACCACAAGGCTAAAGGCCTCATCCGAATGCCAAGATGGCAATATAGAACCATGTTATAAATGTTACTCATTATGCATTTTTTATTACATGATTTACCATTTGATTTTAGTACTCTTTAGAAAGATTTTAAGCATTTTGAGGGTCATCCATTTACTTTTCAATGTATGTCTATCAATGTTTTGAGAAATGTGTAGTTTTATTAGGGATAATGTGCTAATATTTAAAATGTGACTTATGCAACAATGTGTATTATTAGAAGTTAAATTTCAAATGCAAAGAGCATTGTAAGGAAATTAGAAACATATTGCAAAACGTGTTTTTTTGTAGAACATTGACACTATACAGTATATAGTAGGTTTAACAAGATATATATATCTTGTTAAACCTACTGTATAGTGTCAATGTACTACAAAAAAAACACGTTTTGCAATATGTTTCTAATTTCCTTACAATGCTCTTTGCATTTGAAATGATGTCATGTCAGAAACTAAGAGTGATGTTATCATTGATCTCACAGAACATGTCATGAGCGATGTGAGGTCATAACCATGCATGGCGAGGGTGTGAGTTATAGTAATTAGTACAGTAAGTGTTTGTAGTACTTAAATGAGGAGATAGTGTCGCTTGCCTGGTGGCCTCACTTAGAAATTGGTGAATGTGTGGAATAATCAATTAGACAGGGTGGCAAAGTCCCCATTAGGCAAAAGAATCCAGACTTTTTAACCATGGGAGGGTTTTTTTAAAGAATCTTTTAATGTGTCTCAAAATTCTAAACAGGAGATTAACCTATTTCTAATAAATGCTGCCAGAATTTCAAACACTTTCTTGCTTCTTTGTAATTTCATTTTTGCCACGGCATTATAATGCAAAGATTTTGAAGAGAAGCTGTTAATATTGCACATCAAAAACAAATCAAACCTCTAGGAGACAAAATTTATAAAATTAAATGGTCCTACTCTGATTAGACATCAAGTGGGACAAATACAGTAAGAGACCAAAGGCAGAGTACTTAAATGAACTGAGAATTAAAAATATGGTAGTGTACCAAAATGCTGCATAGGAATTGAAGGCTGAATAGAAACGAGTAATGTGCCAAGAAAACGCCAAGTGCCAGATTGATAAGAAATTATTATTTTGTCAAAATAATGCAAAAGGGCTAAAATTACTAACATGCCAAGAGGATGCATAGACTTATAGAATGTGGACTTAATTATTAATGTGCTAGAAAAGATGCGAATGAACGGAGAATTTGCTGGCCCTCTGTATCCGTGAGGCATGACTTATTCTATTCAAAGTATAGCTTTGTAAGCCATTAGTTAAGGGGTACATCTGGATGTACCACACACAATTAGATGTTTGACGGGCCTACTACTAGTCCTGGCAAAGAGCAGAATTGCTAGAGCTTGGATAAAGGGCCCAATGCTTAAATAAGGTGATTCTGTGCTTTGAGTGATCTTACAGAAACGTTTGAATCGCTTCAATCCATAACGGTCAGGCGTAAAAACCTTAGGGGACCCTTCAAGAAATATCTATTGCACTTAGATACTACGAGTTAAGTTAGGCTACAAATGTTCCTAGCCTGCTTTCTATGCTTTGTAACATTTTTGCTTGTGTATTCAAAGAGGGGGGGGGCATGCTGAGTGTTCTGATGCCTCAAACATGCTACTCTGTGATGTAGATTCTCTGCTGGGTGCTTAGGTTTATAATCCTTCATGTAGCTTTATTAAAGATATCAATGTCACCATGTTTTCTGACCTCTGGTTGATTAGTATGGGAGTGCACCGCAGCTCCTGTACTTTGCCAGGTACTTACTAATAAGTGATCCAGGATTGCTACTAATGTAAAACAATTCATAATAAGTGGTGTTGGGACAACTTGTGTGCCTTTACTGGTTATACTTTGCTATCTATGCAATGTGATAATGCTGTTAAATTCATGATAAAATCATAGTAAAAAGATTTAATTTCTAATATATATATATACACACACACACAAATATATATATATATATATATATATATATATAGAGTCTATATTTATTTCAAGTAACTATAACTCGCACCCCCGCCATGCACAATATTGTCCTCAATATCAGTTCAGCTGTCATCAGTAATATTATCAATGATGTCACAAAACAATTAATGAGTTTTGTATTAAGTGAGGTTGTAACCAGACTGTTTGTCGAAGATGTGATGTATAGTTCCTTGAAATAACTATAACATTTTCCTTTCAGCGTTTTTTTTTGGTTTAAAACTTATGTTTATACTGGCATTTTCCCTGGGCCAGTTCCCCTCTTGCTGCCTGCACAGCAGGTCTCCCACCTCCGCCACTCTTTTGCCTTTTTACCGCTACTGCCATTGTTTTGCTTTACTCCCAGCCATCCTGTAAAACCTCTCTGTTAATCATTTTTGTTAGCGTTTTGCCAATGACTTATTTTAGTATATACTTACCGTTACTCGTTTTTGTTAGCATGTATTAAACTGCCTGTTTATATCCTCATATTTTTCCTATTTGTTTTGCTGAACCTGCACCGGCCTGCTCAGTTTTCCCACCTTTGCGCTGCTTTCCCTCCCGCTTCCCAACCAATGCCAACTAGCACTCCTTCCTCTTCCCAGGACCTACCTAATGGAGGCCGTACTGTGGTCAGACAGTGGATGAGCGCACCGGGCAGACCGCCGGCACGCCAAAGGGAAGCCCATCTGTGCCTGTCCATGCCTGGACCACGCTCAGCACCAGAACCCTGGATCTCTCGCAACACACCAATACTCCACCGCCGAACTCCTAGCCCTGGACCCCAGACTACGCAAAAACAACTGCTGCCGCAATGCTCTGCATTCCATGGTAGGACATTTCTTCTGCTGACACTGTCTATTCCCATGCAACACCGGAGCACCTGCACTCACGACGACCACCACCACACTGACCAAACTGCTTCGGAACAACTCCCCTGCCTGCTGCTCAACGCAGATCACCCTGCATGCACACCACCGAGATCTGAGACACTGTCAGTTCCCTCACCCCAACGTCATCTTCCTCACCGAGACCTGGCTCAACCCTGCATCCCCTCCCCAACTCCTTGAGACCCTCACGGGTGAGTAGTGCGCTTAAAACCCCCTGATGCCAGATCAATTCAGTCTCATCCGCCTGCATCCTCACTCTCCGCACACTTTGGAAAATCGTCAAATGGCTCACCGTCAACACCAGACGAACCGTCACTCAAGCCCTAGTCACCAGCCAGCTGGATTACGGCAACACACTCTACGTAAGACTCACAACTCACCTCCTGAAGAGACTGCAGACCATACAGAACTCAGCAGCAAGACTCGTTCTTGACCTCCCCAGACAGACCCACATCACACCCCACCTCAAGAAGCTACTGTGGATCCCCACTCAGAAGAGATACCATCCGCTGAAGTAACAGTAGAGGACGCTCCTTCTTCTACCACGTTGCTAAGTCCTGGAAGGGCCTTCACCTCCGGAATTCACCCTCTCTTCTGGAATTCAGTAAAGGACTCAAGACCCGGCTGTTCAACTGAACCCACTCGAAGCCTCAGGGCCCTCAGCGTATGAATACCCTTGCGGGTGATTAGCCGCGCTAAATAAATCCTGAGTGATTGATTGACATTTTCACTGAACTGTAATGTCATTTTAAGATTTGTTTCTTTCAGTGAATTTCTGATTTTTTTTTATGCAAAGTAAGATAATATTACCATACCTAACTTTACAGTCAATGTAACCATTATTTTTAAGTGAATTTCTAGGGTTTTTTTAACGTAAAGTAATATTTTTAGGAAAGTTAAACAGCCATACCACGAAAACGGCTGAACAGAATGACACCAAATTTTAGCAGAAAGCTTGATTTTGACCCAAAAAGCAGGCTTTTGTTATTTAGTGCAAATCTGTTCAATAGTTTTTGAGAAATTCTAGTTGAAAAACATTTATATTAACGGCTAGGTTCGTGGGAGGCTTACCAGAGTCCTGCGATCACATAACTTCAAATAATAGAGAGATCTGATTGAACCAAGGGGCTTTTGGGCTTTTTTTCTGTCAGCTGTCTTGCTCCAATGGGAGTAAATCGCTCCTGTGAACTACGGTGGGAGCTCGCGCTCTGTTTGGCTGGCTGCAACATGAAGAAAAACATTGCAGCTGCCATTTTTGGATACGGAGACTCCGTACCCATGTCCTGATTTTTTTTTAAAACAAAGGTATAAAAGGGCAGGGCAGGGTAGGGGTACCCCGATCCCCTGAACCCTGTGAGGGGTTCCATAGGGACCACCCTGGGGCCACACTTGAAAAAATATATTGTTTTTAGTTTCTCTGATCTCATGAGTGTCACGCTGGAGCCAGCACAGCCACTGGACTCCCCACAGGAGCACTGCCTCCTGCGTGAGTCTCAAAGGATTTGAATTTTTTTTAAAGGTGGTGGGACCTGAATGACTGCCTTTGGTTGCTATGAAGAATGTGTTCTGTGGGGGGTTAGGGGGGCAGGTGTTTGCCCACGGGGGTGTATATGTGTGTGTATATATCTATATATATATATATAGATAGATATATATATAGATATATATATATACACATATGAAACAGCATGGCAAGTGCTCGACCGGCGAGCCCCCAGATTATGCCTTGGGAAGAGGTAGTAGAGGCGTGGGCTGAAGTGGAGGCGTGGACTCGGTGAGCGGAAGACTGGTGACTGTCAGTGCAGGGACCGTGCTTCTCTGTGTCAGCTTACAAAAATCCCCACTCACAATGCCAGACAGAGATCTGGTGACTGGGCACTGTTGGAGCATTAGCCCAAGCGGTGAGGACTGTTGTGCTTATCAATTTTTGTATATGTTGACCTCCCCCAACCCCGAGAGAGTGTTTACATTGCACAGTTAAAGAAGTTGGAGACTGTTTGTAGATTGATGTGAGGACGTGCGGTTTCCTCAGACATTCCATGTAAGCGTTTACTATACCGAACAATATCATGGACAAGAGTGTTTCCAGTGCGTAACTCTATTGATATTAAGAGCACAGGACATTAGACTTTCCTTGCATGATTTGCCGCACAAACTATTTGGTGCCATTTACAAGCCTGGAATTCCTTTATCTTAATGTGGCATTATCGGACTAGTAGTCCTTCATGACGCTAAAATAAGCATATGGTCATTGAAATTCTTTAAAGTGCACAATTGTACTTATTTGGTGTTTGGTACCATTAGTGCAAAGTGGAAATCCTTGTGTGTTAAAGTTTGGCTTCAAATCTGGGAGTATAATACACATATGATTAATTAGGTGGCGTGAATCTGTGTCTCTTTGCTCTTTTAATGACATATGAAGGCGATGGACTGTGTACGATCAATGAATTTGATTAACTGCTGATGTCAAATGAAATCTCCTAAGTGTTGAAAGTACATAAGTAATGCAGCCCATATAACATGAAATTGCTAATTTGAGGGGGTTTTCAATATTTTTTATGAAAGAGAAAGAAGGTGTTTAAATACATGAAAGAAGTTGTTTGTTATCTCCTAGTGCAGATTATGATTGTATTCTGGTGGACTGCATATGCTTTGACAACAAAGTGATAATTGGTGCATTATGCCTTTTATTGTAATACATGTAGGAGTTTTTAGCAGTTCCACTGCATGTATGTAGCACAACATTTTTATTTTTAATGCAATGGGTGATTTGTCTAAATATGTGGTATTTTTTCTATATTTATGAATGTGACACGATAAAATGTGGAAGAAAATGGCGCTTACCAGCTTGACAAAGGCTGTTGCTGCAGCCGAAACGCGTCTGTCTTGGTTGCTGGGTCGAGGGAGTCCCAACATAATAAAGAAGCCTTAATCCTGCAGCCCTCGTGTGCATGCTCTCTTCCCTTTGGAGTAGGGTTTGTGTGGAGACATATATATATATATATAGCTTGCATTGCTTGTTGAAGCTGAACACTCAACCCTTTCTTTTGAACTCGCATTACCACTGCACCATTTTGACCCATTATCAATTAAGAATATATTCTCAATCACTTTGCATACTTCTGGCATATTAGCAAGTATGAATTAATGGCAATTACTAAACTGAGCTCACGCTACTACTTTGGGTATTTTATTCCATTTTAAATAGGAAAATATTGTGCAAAAATATTGTGCAATAATCTAGGGATGCTGACGTATTACTGGCGTCTCTGCAAGTCAATGATAATTCTAAAGATAGCTGGAGCAACTGCCCGCATTAACAGTCAACGTACTTTTCAAAAACAAATAGATTTGTAGGCCTACGCTATTCCTTATCATTGGTAGCCGAAACTAAAGTCATGCCTGCCTTGCTGTACAGCTGCACCGGCAAAGGCCTTCGAAATGATAGACCCCACGCATGATGAAGCTGCCCACTCAGAGTAGTACCTGTCAGGCATATTTAATGATTATCTAAATGATAATGAATGCAACATATGATTCTTAAAATGCATTATAAAAGAAAAGTAAAGCCTAAGGGGCTGTCAGGGGGTCACTAAAACTGCATACTGAATATTGTTTTAAGGGCATGTTTGGGGCCCCAACACTACTCCTATAGCATTTCGAAAAGAAGTGAATACCGTGTTAATTTTGCTGCAGAGCACGCAACATTAAAACTTTCTAAGCTATGACGTATGTCTACTTTCAAACAACTTTTGCATAGGTAAAATTCCCTTCAAACAATTATTTGTGGGGCGGTCTTCCAGCAAATGTCTTTGCAAAAATGTTCTCGCCCAAAAGCCTACAGTTGGCAAGTTTTTTTTTACACACACCCAAAATTTCAGAGGGTAGGAGAGTGTTAAGATTGACAACTTCACCCAAACCTAGTTTAGAATAGTATTTACATGAATAATAAAAATATCAGGCAGGATTACATGTTGACCAAGGATAAGCAGTTAGCCCCTATTTAGAGCAATTTATAACAGGCTCCTATGCTTGCACAAAATACTTAGTCAAGTATACATAAAACTTGGATTTTGCCGGTGTAGGTGGTTGAAAAACTTGGGGGGAGGGTTAACCTACAAATGTCAACATCGACAATATCAAGATAGGAGAATATCGAGGGACAAAATATCGAAAGGAAAGTGAATATATAGGGAAGTATATATTTAATATTGCTAACTCCACATCTATGTACCTTGAAGATATATGTACCACTAGGTATAAAAAATCTATACTTACTTACCTGTTAATATTTTTTTTCCCTCTATTTTGTCCTCAATATTTTTTCCCACTGATATTGTGGCTTCGATGTTACATAACCCTACAACAAGAAGATTTATCACTTTTCTGAACAAGAAGTTACATTTGTGTGGCACTAAATATTGAACTGTTTTGAAATTTACATAAAAGCATGTAAGTATTTTTGTGTTTAGAAATTTTGTAACTGCACAAACATTTCAAACATTCGACTGAAATTTGAAATGGTTGGGAATAGGAGCGTTTCTAAGGGTGTTTGCTTATTGGGAATTTGTCTCCAAGTCTCTTCATACGGTCACATCCCAAGGTTTAAATGTTCCGGGTTCAGCACGAGGAAACTGAAGGAAAGAAAATACAAGAAATGCATTAGAAGTCATTCTAGGGTAAGGTGAAAAAGTCCAGAAAAAAGCAGATGGGTTTTAATTAAATAAGACAGGCTAAGATGGTGAATCAATAGGACATCTCTAATGCACGGATTTATGCTTGGAAAAATCTGAAACTTGGCATGCAAAAGCCCTTGCAAAACTGAGGAATGATTGACAATGCTAGTATCTGCTCTTCTAAACTTTCATTTGAATTGTTCTTGTTTCAGCGGTGCGGTAAATGTGAAAAATGCACCTCTGCTCCCTAGTGGAGAGGAGCCTTTCAAGTCAATGCTGAGGATTATGTGGCATGTAATTATTTGGTTCTTTTGGAAATAAGATGACAGGGGGTCGATTGCTCTAGCCTTGTGCAGCACAATTGGCAATGTGCATAGGACATTATATTCCGTGAATTGTTTTTTCTGTGCCCTAAATAAGAATTAAATTGGCATCTGTTGCAAAGTCATCCTGTGCCCTGGGCACCCCCCAACTTTTTGCTGATTGATACTGGTGGTAACTGACTCTGACTGACCCTGGGCTCTGCCTAACCAGGCCCAGGGCCAGTGCAATGCTGAAAGAGACACATTAGAATACAGTTAAAACACTTACATACACTAGGGTACACAATGGTATGGTGGGGTACCCCTGTGATTGGCATGACCTACCCCATAAGCCCCTAGTATAAAATAGGGCAGGGGGATTGAAACTACCTAGAAGTCCCTAGTACCCTAGGGCATGGCAGTTTAGAACCCAGCAGCTCTTTTTGCACTTGCATGTATGCACTGCTGAAGCCTGAGGTCAGTTTAAAAGCAGCCCTGGGTGCCAGGACTGCTTTTAAAAAGTAAATTGTGCCCAAACTCGACTTTGGGGTTTGGGGCACTTACAAATGGATAACCTACAATGGTTTGGCATATTAGGGACCCCCAGGGTCTCCCCTAGGTATCACAGGGGTGGGGGGTCAGGTATTTATAAGGTACACCCTTATAAAATGAGTTTTTATATGCCTGGGTAAAGTGAAATTTCACATTTCACTCCCCCCATTGTGGTAGAGTGCTGCTCAAATTCGACTTTGATGCTAGGAGCACTGTGGAGGGAGGATCTGCAATATTTCTACAGATTCAGAACCCCTAAAGTCTCCCCTAGTTGCACATGGGGTGGGGGTCCTGTAGATATAAGACAAGTACTTATAAAATATGTTTTTGTAAGTCCTGGTGCTGGAAAAATGGCCCAAGTCATTTTTCCCATTGCAAATCCCTGTTACATAGGTTAACATGGTAGGAAGTTATTGATTAATAACTCTTGATAGGAGAGGGCTAGAAATGCCATTCAAAGACTTCCCAGAATGGTATTAATAAATCCAACAATATCATGTTGTTGAATTTCTCCTAAAGTGTACATACAAGAAGTTATAAGACTTTCTTGTTTGTAAGTCCAAATTCAGCCTTCCAGTGGTCTGCCCTGATTGGTCAGAGTTAATTGGATTAGCCAGGCTGCCTTGAAGAGGTGATAAAGAGCCCCTGGGGTCAACCAGCTCTGCTGGCAGGGCAGTGTGCTGTTCCAAAGGAATGCCAGGCCAGAGGGAGGAGTCGTAAACTATGTTCATCAAAGAGGAGAGCAGAGAACAGTGTCATTTACAACTCTGAACTTCCCACCTTAGGCAGATGGTAGGATTAAGGACGGTATGAGCAGATGCAGGGGGAGAGTCTAAGTAAATTAGCCATCCTAGGGGTGTGTTTAGCCAGCTCTTGCCTCCTTGCTGGAAAATCTGCCATTATGGATTTGGAAGATTTGATGCACTCTGGGACAAAATAATGCCACACTCTACAGGAAGTGGTCATATGTTTGAGGAGTTACCCTGCTCCCATTGGTCAGGAGTGACCTCCTGTCTGACCCAGAGAACATGGAATAAGTATCTAAGAGGGGCAGAGCCCTCCAGATCTGCTGCTGGAAACTTACTGAAGCAAGACATTGCCAAGCTGAGATGTTTTGCTGTGCAAAGATTTCTAAGGCCTGACCTCTGAAGGCTGCACCATCTGAAACTACAGCCCTGTGGATTATCTTGCTGAAAAGGAGCTAAAGAGTGGACTCCCTGAAAGCTACAGGTTAAAAGAGCTCATCTGGAACATCACCAACTAAATCTGCACCTTGGAGAACTACCAGTGGATTTGTAAGGGTGACGTCCAAGTGGATTGTGGGAACTGAAGTCCTCAACTTTCAAGGACCATCTTGGAGCTTCCAGACCCTTGGAGTGAGTTTGAGACACTTTGGGATCCTTTGAGGAACTTCAGGAAGAAGTTCAAGAAGTTTGGAGAACTTTGAAAAAAAGCTCCATAGAGGGACCGACTCAACCTGGTCAGCCAAGCCGCCTGCCTTCAACCGCGAGCCGGCCACGCCACCCAGGTTCGTCCCGCTAAAAGCTCAGTCGGTCCAACTTCCAGAGTTTGACCGGGACTAGAAGAAATCTGAAGCCGGCGAACCTCACCGGATCCGGCTACATGAAGAGCATCGAGAGACCCGCGAGAAAAGCTCCAGAAACGTTTCCAAGTCCGCTCGTAGAAAAGGTGACCGGGAGCAACCGCGAGAGCCAAGCCGCCTGCCTTCCATCGCGTGTCGGCCTGGGCTCCTGGGTTGCCCCGCTGAAGCGCTAAAGAAAAAGTTTCTAAGTCCGCGCCAGGGAAGTTGACCGGGAGCTCGTCGAAAGGCATTCTGGCGAACCCTCACCGAATCCGGACTGGCTGGGAGCTTCGAGGGACCTCGGGGAGAAAAGCTCCAGAAAAGTTTTTAAGTGTGAAGGTAGAAACTGAGACCGGGACCTGCCGCGAGCTGTAGCCGCCCAGGGCTCCATCGCGGTCGGCCTGAAACTTTGACTTTGACCCGGTCTATCGCGAGCAGGTATCCCAATATGGTGCTATAATCTTCTAAGTGCTATATTTTGCTAAATCTTTGAAAATTCATATCTCCGGTTCCCTACATTGGATTTTTGTCGTTATGGTGTCATTTTAAGATAAAAATATTTCCTATTTTTATAAATTGGTGTTGGATTTTTATTATGTGTTGTGTCTTAATTATTTACTGAATTGGTGTTTTTAAATGCTTTACATACCTGTCTTTGAAGTTAAGCCTGTCTGCTCGCAGCCAAGCTACCAACGGTTGAGCATAGGAATAATTTTCTAAGACCTATGCTGAGTCCTACCATGTGTTAGTGGCCTTATTGCCAGTGGCAGACCTACATTTGCCCCTACCAATAATCCACTTTCCAACAGCATCACAAAATCATTCCATCAAACAGTAAGTCTCCTATGTTTAAGTTCTGGACAGGGTACAATCTGTTGTTATGAAATAAACAGGTACATGCTACACAAATGCAGATCTGTGCTATTAAGTTTTTGCTTAAGTATAAGTAGTGCACTCTGGTTTTGATTGTTCATTTCCTCATTCTCCCTGCACAGGGTCAGACAGGTCATGTTATCTAGGAAAGTTAGTGGTCAGCAGCAAAACATGCCACCCGTACTCATTATTGGGGACCGGCACTTGATTTCCTCATCAGACATTTCCTTAGAGCAACATAGGAAAAAACACATAAACGGGAAATAACTTAATTAAAAATGAGGAAGAGAAAAACGGAAAACCATCACAAAGAGAGAAAGCAGGAATCTGCAAGAGTGAGATAAAAAGGAAAGAAGTGTCTTGGCAGTGGATTAAATAGGCCTGAGGTGAATTCAGGACTACCCAGCTTTGGTGTTCGGTGCGCTGACATTTATTAGCGCCAGCTACGGGCTTCTGAGCAACACTTTGGGCACCGGCAATCATTATTTTACAATATTAAAAGCTGAAAGAAATTATGTGTTAACTATTAACAAGCTTGGTGTTGGGATTTGCTGTCAAGAAAGCTACATCTTACTGTTGTAATGTACTTAGACAGCTTCAGCTAGACTGGCGCTGCAGATCCTTCTATGATACCTGAGAGTTCTATGGTGACATCACGGCTCTGGGCTTGGGGATCTGACAGTTGGTGGCTACCTGCGCCTGGCACGACTGTGGTGTGGGGTTTCTCTCTGTGCAAAGAAACTTCACATCGTGTTATCCTGTTTACAAGGCTCAGTTCTGTTACCACAATGTTGGCGACGATTAGTACGATGAAGTGCCAGGCATTGTGAGCTTACAGAGAGAAACTCCCCAACCACGAACCCATAGAAGCGGGGGTTTATACAGCAGTGCAGTGACGACTTCATGCAGAGTTCCAGAGTGGATTGAATGCTGGTTAATGAAAGGAGTGGTAGCTGCAGTTTATCAGTTGGGAAAGGCAGTTCCAACACAAAGGAAGTCAACAAAACAGGTCAGACCGTGAATTAGAGAGCGTACAGCAGCAGTGTAACTGTGCGAGGATTGACTATGGTTAACACTCGGAGCACTGCTGAGCAGTTTCATTTGCTGTAAAGTGAAAATCTGTCCACGGCTGCCTACTGCATATAAAGAGAGTGATAAGGAGGAAGGGAAAAAAACTGTTTGACAGATCCATGAGCGTGAGGCTTATCAGCACACAGAAGATGCTCCATTTTGACAGCGCATGATAAACAATTACGCTTCTTCGGGACAGCGCGCCATCCTATCAGTGCGTGACAGACACAGCGCGCACTTATCGGAGGACTGGGACAGTGCAGCATCATGAAGAGAATATAAAAAGAATACTTGCATTGCTGATCCTCTGGTCCCGACTGAATCTGGAACAACATTGTTTGTTGGGAAAGAAAGGGCATTGATAGACCGGAGCTTTTCATTGGTGTCCAGCACATTCTTCTTGAAACCTGATTGGTTGATTCCTTAAAGATTGGTAATTGGTCAGATCACACTGTCCAAGCTAATCTGTTCATTGCTTATTTAAAGGAATATTTCTTGTCAGGCCAGGTCTTCACACCACTTTGATATGGTACCAACACACCTGCATGAGCTATGTCATTTTTAATCAGTGAAAAGGCTGCTTGCTGTGGCTTACACAACACAAATGTTCTCCCTTTTCTTAGTAATTCTCTCAGGGGCTCTGTCTTATGTGCAAAATTTCTGCACAAATTTGGAGTATACCCCACTAGACCCATGAATGACCTGAGAGTGTCTCTATCATGTAGAACCTGAGCATTCACAATAGCACTCACCAGGTTGACTTTTGGCTTCACACAATTCCGCGTTATTAAATAGCCCAAGTACTCCACCTCTTGTACCAGAAACACATTTTTTCTTCACGCAAAGTCAACCCAGTGCACCCAATTTTCATTAACACCTCTTCCAAAATTCTGTTGTGTTCCAGGACATCCCCCCCAAAACACCAGAATATCATCCTGGAAAACAACAACCTTATTAATCCCTGTAAAAATCTAAGTCATCAGCCACTGAAAAACACTTGCAGCTGAGCATACACCAAAAGGTAGTCTGCAAAATTGAAATGTTCCTTCAGCTGTTATAAAGGATGCTAGATTCTTGGATTCTGAATGGTGTTTAGCTTGATGGTATGCACTCCTCAAGTCAAGCTTAGAGAAATACTTTCCCTCAGACACTATTAAAATTAACTCATTAATGTTGGGCAAAGGGAAATTGTCCATCACCATGTTCTCATTTAGACTCCTCAAGTCAACACAGAATCTAAAAGTTCTACCCAACTTCTTGGTAATAACCACCGGAGACAACCACTCAGCCGCTTCCACAGTCTCGCTCACCTTATCCTCCAACATCTGTTGGATTATTTCCTTCACTTTATCTCTCGCAGCCATGGGTATCTTCTTGGCAACATGTTTCACTGGCACAGCATTTTTCTTTAATTTAATCTTGTGTATTTAGTCCTTAGCCTCTCCTATCTTGTCTGCAAAAACATCCTTATAACGTGAAAAAATGTCCTTCATGACATCATCCTCAATCACCATCACCTGGTTTTGGGTCTGTGGATTCACCATGATGTTAAGGTAATATTGATGTGTCCACCCCAAAATGGAATGGGAGGACCATCCATAGCCACGTAGACCTTTCCCGTTGTTTGTCACCCAGCAAATTTGATTTGCGCAGTCATGAATCCGATGACCCCTATATCCACTCCTTGATAACCATTTAAAATTTCATCAGAGGCCAACAATTGTTGTCCTGGACATGTGGCATGGAACAGCTTTCTTGGAATTATTTTATATAAGGAAGCCACGTTAACCATCAGGGACACCTTATTCTCGTTAATGTCAAAAAACGCTTCTGGATGCATTCTTCTACTTTCACCCTCCACACCTGCCACAGTGCTTCCATCCTGTACCATAAGCACTCTGTACTCTGATTTCTCATCCTCTATTACTGGAATTTTCTTATCAATGGATTTGCACATGCATGCGAAGTGTCCTTTCTTGCCACATTTGAGACACTCCTTCCCTACAGCAAAACATAGCTTAGAATCTGCCATGTGATAGTTACTTCCACATCTATGGCAAACACGAGTCGAAGATCTCCCTTGCCCGAATGTCAAACCTCTTGTGCTATTATTTTTTAAAGTACCACCTCTTGCGATCTGAGTCTTGCTCTATACAGCATACACTTGTTCACTATCATCACTCAGTACCACAACATCAGTGGATTTCCTGTCCAAATTAATATTTTTTAACTTCTGCATACTCTTTTTGGAGTCTTCCACCACTTTTGCAATTGCAATGGCATCCTTCAATGTGGGATTTTTTGCAGCCCACCACCTCTCGGATTTTTTTGCTGTTACATTGTACAATTAGCTGATCCCTTATCATTTCTTCCGTCATCAAACCAAATTGACACTTTGCAGACAGCTCCCTTAAACGCACAACAAAATCATCAATAAACTCCTCCACGCGCTGTGGTTTGTAGGCAGAGAACTGCTTCTTTGTACACATCTTCCATTTCATCTCCTTGGGCATTTCTGGCTTGCGTCAGATAGTTGAAAACATGTTGGCCTTCCTTGCCTAGACACCCCAATAACAATGCTTTTTTTCTGACTGCAGGAAATTTGAATCCATCTAGGGTGTAGAAGATAATTTTCGAAGCAGTGAATCCGGTTCTCCCACTCAATAGGTGGATCGCCTGGCATCATTAAGAAAAGGGGAGGTGTAACATTATAGCTGTGTTTACACTAATTTTCTTCAGGAGTTATATATTTAGTTTTTTCCATACTAGAATTCTCCACAAGGTGGCAGTGCAGGACAACTATTGTCACGGTGGACGTAAGTGTGGTAGGGATAGGGGCAGTCTTAGCACAGCTGTAGGGTAAGGCTGAAAGAACTATAGTTTTCGCTTCACGTTCTTTGACGGAAGCGGAGCGGAGCTATTCCGTCGTTGAACGGGAAGCATTAGCTGCTGCCTGGGCAACAAACCATTTCAGGGTGTTGTTGTGTGGAAACACGTTCTCCTTGAGAACGGATCACAAACCTCTTCTCAAAGTTTTGGGTCCTGGTGGTATAAAAAAACTGTTCAGGGAGGTTAGCGAGATTGGCGGTTAGACTGCATGAATTTGATTGCAAGGTGGAATATGTTCTCAGAATGGAGAAATAGGATGGCTGATTGCCTATCTAGGTTGCTTGATAAAGCTGCGGAGGTGAGGAAGATGGTGACTGAGGAGGTTGTGGCCAGTCTAGATGATGTCATAGAAGGTATGGGAAGTTCGATTTAAAAAAAAGAATGGGTAGGACCTATGGAACAGGATGCAACACTCGCTGGTGTAGTGAAGCTAGTCAGAGGTGGGGCCGAAAGGGAGAGTGCTTTACCTGATGGAGTGAGACTTTTTTCTCAAGGTGGTTGATGAGTTGTCTATGCATGATGAGAGTTTGTTAATGTGGTAAGAAAGATTTGGGCGACCTTGCGATCTCAGGCCCAGGTTAATTAACTTGGCGCATGAGGGACACTTGGGTCAGACAATGACTGTTAAAAGGTTATGTGAGAAGTTCTGGTGGCCTCTCATGGACAATCAGGTGAAAGAGTGGAATGTGAGTTGTGAAGCTTGAAAGGATTCTGAAAAACACCTTAGGGTGGCTTTAGGATGTATGCAGGAGGGCCAACATGTATCTGAAGCCAATGAGGTGTGGGAGAAGGTATTTCTTGATTTTATTGGACCTTTTGCGTTGCTCCCTGAACAAGAAAGGTTTGCTGCAGTGTTGGTAGATGCCAAATCAAGGTGGGTGGAAGTGATATTTATGAATAGTATCACCACTGCTTCGACAATTCAGGTACTGGGGCTTATTAGGATGGCGGGCGGACCTGAGTCCGCCCGCCATCCCTGCGGTGTTGGGACCAGCCGCCAGACATGCGGTGGTCCGGCACCGCGAATTAGGATGCGACCACCACCCTGGCGGTCGCATTCCGCATTTTAACATTGCGGCGGGTGCTGCTTACAGCAGCACCCGCCGCGATGTCAAAATCGCATGCCTGGCATGTCACTGAACCACATGGCAGGCACCACACGGTCCCTGCCACTTGGTGCAGCGACATGTAGGGGGGTACCATAGGTACCCCCCAAGTGCACCCCCACCTCCACACCCCTCGGGGGCCCGCAACGGGCCCTCAAAGCCAGTCTCCGCATTCCTTTTTGCGGCGGGGAATCCGCCGCCAAAAGACAGGCGGAGAGGGCCATTGTAATCACTCCGGCGGTGCCTGCACGGCACCGCCGCAATGATTGCCTGGTTCCGGGTTCCGCAAGGCGGGCGGAAAGGGACCGCCTAGCGGAACCGTGGCGGTTGGTGTTTCCGACCGTCACGGAACAATAGTGATTCCCACCGCCATCCTAATATGGCGGTGGGTAAATCACCTTTTGATGGCGGGGGGATCGCCACCGCCGGGCCGGCGGTGGCGATCCGCCCGCCTTCGTAATAAGCCCCTAGGTGAGGTGTTTAGGAGGGAGGGGATTACCTTCGTACTACTCACAGACAATGGTACACAACTAATTTCACAGGAGATGAAGGGTTTCCTAGAAACTCTAAGGGTGAGGCATGCCTGTTCTTCCTTGTATAATCCCCAAGGAAATGGACTGGTGGAGAGAGTCAACAAAATGGTAAAGGGAACTATTCAATTGGCGTTGAGTGCTGGTTTACCTGTCCAGGGTGGAGTCAAAGACATACTTCGGGCGTACCACACCTGGGTAAATACTAGCACTGGACAAATTCCATTTGAAAGGATGCAGTGTAGACAAGCTGGCACTAAGTTGGTTCCTTCATGGATGCAGGAAGAACATCAAAAAAATATTCAGGACAGTGTTTGGAGGGTAAGGTAAAAAGGAGATTAATTAATGCGGGAGACTGGGTGAAGGTGACACCAGGGTGTGGAAGTAAAGGGCTGACCAAGTACTGAGGTCCTTTTAAGGTCAAGGCAGTTGGTGGCAATTGGATCAAGTTAGAAAATAGACAGACTTGGAATCTCAGCCATGTGGCCTTGTATCAGAAACAAGGCAAATGGGAGAAGGAAACAGATCTGGGGGAAAGTCTTCCGGTCTTGTTTGCCTGGATCATGTTCGCCTTGGCTTATTTATGACTATTGATGACTTTGAGCAAGGGAAGGGTAGGTCACTGGATGTTTCAAATAGGTTGAAAGAGGAAGATGAGGCTATGGGATCCTCACAGGCCAGGCTTCACATGTCAGGAGTGAGGTAAGGGTGAGGAAGACTCTAGAGGCTATTTGGAGGATTATCTTTGTGACAGATCATCATGTCAACTTAGTTTATTGATACTGCTACCTTAGTTTATAGATACTGTATCTTTGTGTTGTGTGTGTTGGCCTGTTTGTTGTTGTTTTGTCATGTATGTGCATCTTAGGGCTGATAGTCTAGAAAAGAATTCCTTACTGCCAGATGACCCAAGGATCTTCCCACTAAAGGAAATCAACAATGCGATGCAAAATTTGCCTCTGGTGACATTGCACTGCGTTCTTTGAGGAAGGCAAAGTTGTATGATTTCACCCAACTATGCCAGCAAAATTTTAAAAAATTGCATCCCCAGTATATGAATATGTGCTGATCTTCAGCCTATTCTAATGAACTATGATGCTTTCCTCATCACAATGCCAAGACTTCTTGAATTTTGCTCTTGTTTTTGTGTTTAGACATTTTTTAAGTATATTAAAAGGAAACGGTGCTGTATTGTGCAAGTAAAGGGAATAGAAAAACAAAATAAATAACTAATCAATGAAGAAAAATATGAAGCAAAAAAAGAGGAGCATTACCATTTTGGTAAAGTTGTCAACACACGCGCCTCGTATTCTCTCTGGAGTGGCAGGGCTGTCCAGTCTGAAGGGCCCTGTCAGGCCGACATCACTCCTTGCTGAGGCGATGGCATCTTTAATAGCAAAGAAGACTGAAGCAGAAAGGAAAAGTGGAGGCTCCCCAACTGCCTGAAACAAAAGACACAAAGATAGTACCTCAGAACTGAGAGTAACTCAGACCTCAATGAGTGTCTAAAAGGGTGATATTGAATCTTGCTAAATAGTTGTTCAGTGCGTTAGTTGGCAGCTCTGGTCCTCTGGCCATTGCACATCGCACTGAAACACTAAAGATACATTAGAGGAGAGGGTAAGCAGACTGCAGTTCTCATCTTGTCCACACGTTGTGACAGGATGCCACAGCCCGTTACTTACAGCCATTATGGGTCGCCAAGTGAGATGTAGCATACAGGTTCACTAGACGGGGGAACAGAGCAGAGAGGGCATTATTCCCCATACCCAACATTTTTTTAGGTCCCACACTCCTGCAGCAACATTTAATAATAGATGTGTTACACAAGCTGGCACTCTTCATTAATGTGGAGGTAGCTAACATGGTTAACACCACTACATTGAGCCAGATTCTGCGCCTGCCTTATTTTCTTTTATAGATCCTTGGCCAATGACAGGACACCTGAAGTTGTTCTCCCAGGTCCTACAAAAACGTCTGACATGCAGATGGCATCCCCCGTCTGTGGTCACATGCAGATTCTGATGCACATGGGTGGTGCAGTCAAGGCATCCATCTGAGCAATGATAAACAGTGAATGAGGGCACATAGGCTGAGGCTTTGCTAGCTACTTATGCCCCCTTTAAAAAAGACTGTTATTGTCCAAAAATTCCTTACACACGCATGCTGAAAAGACATCACTTCTTTCCGCTGACACCAGTGTTGTGGTGGACTGGGATCATTCTTCCCACTCACACTGTTGTTTCTTTTTTGTTTTCATGTTTTTATTGTAAAGTTACACATTACACATAGATACAGGTATATTCCATACAATGCAAATACTCATATAAGCATTAAATTTGTTACCAAAACACTTTGGTCTCTTTCTTAGTCTTAACAATCAAAGAAAAATGAAAATACACAACAATAAAACACTTTCCGGAGAGCCTAGTGGGAATTATAATGTACACAGTACTGTCCTTTCAGGAGGGTCTGGGATGCAGTGTGGGCAGTAGGTTGGACGTGGCTCGTCTTGGTCGGACCATGCTGGTACATTGGCCACCTATCTGCTTAGCTAGCTGCAGCGGACATGTTTTTCGGTACGCTTATTGCATAGGTGCTCACGGTGGACGCTCATCTGGGAGGAATCTTA
Source organism: Calotriton arnoldi (assembly GCA_963921515.1). Taxonomy (NCBI): domain Eukaryota; kingdom Metazoa; phylum Chordata; class Amphibia; order Caudata; family Salamandridae; genus Calotriton; species Calotriton arnoldi. The sequence continues at coordinate 417,286 of CAWUFW010013939.1, forward strand.
GAGCCCTGGTTAGTGCATGCCACATGTCCAGGCCCTCTCACACTGTTACTCTTCGGGAGGCATTTCTGCTTCTGACAGAACTTCACCACTGAGCTCCATTTTCAGCTGCTGCTGAGTTCAGTACTGAAGCAATTAGCTCAAAGGGGCTGCAAGGAGCAGCCATTTTGGAAACAGTTTCTGTTTTTTTCAGTGGGTGCAAGAAACCACTGTCTGCTGCAGCAAAAACCAGTTTATACTGCAGGGTCCCAACATGTCTAAACTCCACTGAGCATAACTGAGCAGTAACATTAGTTCATGTAAGTATTTTTCCTCTGCTGTCCTTACTACAGAGTTTAATGTGTTGAATTTAGTATAGCTATAGTGCAGAGAACTGTCTCCCTGCACTTTACATCGCAACAGAATAAGGACAAAGAGGCCAGGAGCCAGTGACCAGCTAGGGCCTGATTTAGGAATCTGATTGGTGAAAAAAAGTTCCTAATTCTTCCTGAAACATGAATAGATTAACTGGTTAATTTACCCGGATTGACTGAAATCTGGCTTCACAGCAATGGACCTGCAGTTCCAAAGCTCCTTTGGGTGGTAAGTGTAGGAGAGTAGGATCTGCTTCACATGGGTACCCCCACTTTTTGCTGATGCTTCCCTGTTTTTCGACCTTAGTCTGGCTGGGGCCCTGCTAATCAGAACCCCAGCCTAGCTGCTTCCTCTCTAAAATGGTTTCCATGTGCCTTAGGCACATCTCTGATTGGAATCTGGAGTGCCCTTATAAGTCCCTAGTATATGGTATACTATGTACCCAGGGCATAGGTACCTCAGAGGCCTACCAGGGGCTGCAGCATGTATTGTGCCACCCCTGGAAGGCCATCCAAACTGACACCACAGGTCTGCTACTGCAGCCTGGGTAAGGTGGTGCATGCACCCCTTACTGTGATATAGGCTACCTATATCACTGTATACATACACACATATAAACCTATAAGTCACTCCTATGGCAGGCCTTATCAATCCTGAAGGCAGAGTGCGTGGTTCCTATGTGAGAGGGTGCCCCTGCATGAGCAGGGCCCCTCTGCAGTGTTCGGAGACCCTTCTCTGATGCTGTTTGTAGTGCAGCCTGACCATATACTCTTAAGCGCATTATAACCTCGCGTTAAATGCTAACTTTGGAATGGCTGCACCGAAACATGTCATGTTTGGTGTCAAACATCTTGGAATACTACCCCCCGCCAATTCTGGCGGCGGGGGTAGCATTCCACCCTTCTAGAGGGAGAGACATGTTAACCCTGGCTTGCCCGGTAACTTCTTTCTAAAGCCCTGGCATCACAAAATGGATGCTGCTGCCACAGACACAAGTCTGGCCTCCTGCTGCTGACCGAAACTCCGGCAGGGGAGGCCTGGACAATAGGTTTCCTGTCCCAGGGAGGTGTGACCACCTCCCCAGACAGGATAGTGTGTATTGGGGCTGGGCGGGAGCACTCTCGGGTGCTTTGAAGTCCTGCACTGGGGGCACATTTGGTGTCCCTGTGCATACCCCAGTTCAAACCGCTTTGGCGCGAACTGGACAAAGGGAAAGGGGTGTAGCCACCCCTCTGCCCTGATCCACCCAGAGGTGGGACCACAGAGTAAGTCCAACCCTAAACTTAGTATAAGTATAGGAACCCAGTCCTTAGGACTTTAGATTATCCATGGACGAAACTCTGACACAGAATCCTGGACCTTCGATGCTCTACTTAAAGATTAGAGGACAGAAGAATCTCCTTGGGGTCAAGGAGTGACTCCCCTGCTTGGCAGGCACCAAAGAAGCAATTGTCCGGTCTGCATCGCCTAAGCTCCCGTCGGACGCCGAAGTCTTTGCATCACCAGAGGTGGATTTCCAGACTTCCCGAGGCTGCCCTGAGTCCCCAGCAAAGCTGAGGCCCGTAGCTGTCGTGGGTAACGTGGAACCGTGACCCCTGGACACCGCACGCATTTGCAAGTGCATCCTCTTCTGGGTCTCCCACGAAGTCGTGCTTTGGGCTCCGAGTAGCCCTAGCCTCCAGCACCAACTGCACCGAAGATCACTGGCCTCCACTCCACGAGTGTCCTGTGAGCCAGCTCCACGTGCACCGTCTCCGAGGCTCCTTCGCGGTCGCTAGCCCGTTGGCTCGTAGCCCTTCACGAAGGCCAATCTTTTTCTACTTGGGCTCCCTGGTTGCTCCAGGCTTGCCCTCACTTACCCTTGCTGGGTGAGTTCCTCAGACCTTGCTGGTCTGCACAATCGTCAATCTTCATCTTCATCGAGACTTGCCGCTGCCAAGGCTTGTTGGGTCCAATTCGGTCGCCGACACCTCAGCACTCGACAGACATCGTGTACCAGCCCGAATCCTGCTCCTGGTCGCCGACAACGCCTCCTGGACCTCGTGGCTGAAGAGTCAAGACGACTGTTAGACTTGGCATCTTTTGGCGTGTTTCCCCTGACTTTTTGCTTTCGGACCTCCCGGTTTTGACTCTGTTTTTGCTGGTGTAATGATTCTGCGCACTTTCCTCACTGCTGTCCAGTGGGAAAGTGCAAGTGCTCCTGTATAAAATGTGTTATGGATTGGTGTTTCCATGATTGGCCTATTTGGTTTATGTGTCAGTCCCTTGTAAAGTGCACTACGAGTGCCAGGGCCTATAGACCAAATGCTGTTGGTGGGCTGCAGCACTGGATTGTGCCACCCACGCAAACAGCCCGTAAAGTGTAACTCGGGCCTGCCATCGCAGAGCCTGTGCGCAGCCTGGGGCTGCCATAGTCGACTTGGCAAGTGCACACACTTGCAAGTCCCTAAACCTTCCCTTTGCTACATGTTAGTCACCCCTAAGGTAGGCCCAAGGTACCCCTGTGGGCAGGGTGCGGTGTATGCGAAAGGTAGGACATGCCCGGGTGTGTGCGGCATGTCCTGATAGTGAATTACAGCCTAGTTCGTTTTTCACTATTGCAAGGCTACCTGTTCCCCCTAGGCCAGAACGGGCAGTTCCGATTATTACAGCTTATAATCCTAACTGACCCCGGGAACATGGTAGGAATTCGAGTTTAGTATGCCTGGACTCAGAATGATAACATGCAGCTTTCAGTAAAGTTGGTTTTAACATTCTGTGTTTGAAAATACCACTTTTAGAAAGTGGGTATTTTCTTGTCTAACCATCCAAGCCTGCCTCTGCGAGGTTGTGTATTCCTTGTCTGGAGTGTGAGTGACAGGGGCTGGGGGATGCCAGGAGACAGGGTGAGTCAGCACAGGGCTGAATAGCAAGATCTACATGTAGATGGGTGGGAGGGGTCGCACCTGGGCCCTGAATAGGACAGTGCCTTCCCTCCACAATGCTGGCTCCACCTCCTGTGGTGCGTCTGATGTCCCTGGCCTACTCACCGAAAGAAGGGACGGAGACTTGTCAACAAAGTGCTCCAGAACTGGTTTGGACTAGGCAAAGGCCTCTCTGCCTTCAGAGAACAAAGGAATTTGGGATATAAATATTGGGGCCCTGACCCCATGAATTTAGATCTCGCTGGAATCAAGGAACCTGCCAAGACGAAGCGCTGGAAGAGCTGCCAGGAGGAGTACTGCCCCTTTGCTGTGTTGTTGCTTTGTTGGGTTGGCCTGCAGCTGCTGCTTCTGCCTTGGGCAGTGAAAGGAAGGAACTTTCTACAAACTTGTGCTGAGTATCTCCAAGGGCCTGGAACCGAGCTGGCCTCCTGTTAAGAAGTCTCAGGGACTACAAAGACTTCACAAGCCTCTGGGTACCGCTTCTGGAACGCTGTTTCAGTTGCCACAGAGGAAGGGAACCGCAACCGACTCCGTCAACCGAATCCATCCCTGGCCGGTGACCTGTTTGCACCGCAGACCGCATCGCCCCGCTTCGCATCGCAACCCTGGTCTCACCGTGGGCGACGTCCGACGCCGCCAACATCGAGCCGCTGCTTGCACCGTGACCTGTGGGCACCGCAGTTCGCATCGCATCGCTTCACTGAACCAACCGGACCCGACCGACGAGGTCGCTGCAACTGGCTCAAGAGTCGTGACCGCACCGCATTTGGGGCACCGCTCGCACGTCTGCGACGCACCGCTCCGACTCGCACCGCTGTCCGACGCCAGCTCCCGCACTCCGGCTAGGTCGCCTGCATCGCAACCTGTCAGCACCGCATCGAGCATCGTCTCACCCTGCATCGCACGCCTTGGACTCACCGACTCCGTCTGCACGACGCTCATCGAGCCGCTGCCTGCACCGCATCGAGGACACCGCACCTTGCATCGCTCCGTCTTGCACCGCAACCGCGACGAACGCCAACCGGCTCGTACACTCCGTACCAGCCACAACGAGAAAGGTACTGTAACCGAGTCTGTCCACGACTCTGCTGGCCCGTATCGACGCGGTCGGCTGGAACTGTTAGACTCTGTGGTTTTCAGCATCACGGTAGGCTCGGACGGAGCTACCGACTCGTACGAACTTTGCTTTTGTGCTATTCCTGCAAAGAAGAAGTTAACGTATCAAGTATTCATTTTTAAAGTACAGTATTGTGGATTTTTGTCGTAATTGGTCTTGTCTTGAGTATATAAAATATTGGTTATTTTTCTAAACTGGTGTGGTGTCCGTTTGTAGTGCTTACACTGTATTACTGTTGGTTATGTGCAAATGCTTTACACACTGCCTCTGAATTAAGCCTGACTGCTCGTGCCAAGCTACCACGAGGGTGAGCAGGGGTTACTTCACGAGTGTAACAACCCTTACCCTGACTAGGAAGAAGGGTCCCTACTTGGACAAAGGTGCAAGCTCTTGCCAACTAGAGATCCCATTTCTAACATTGGTGGCAGCGGTGGGATAGGACTTGTGTTTGCACTTGACTTACAGTGATTGGTGTGCACTACTACCATATCGCAGACCATTACGTACCACATACTGGTTCTTTTTCTTTGGCCTATTTTTGATCTTGCCAGTTTTCAACTCACTACTTTTGTCATGCCTGAATCAATTGCATCATCCGTTGCATCTCTGGAAGTTATCTTTGAGGAGGATAGGTTGGAATCCTACGCCGTAAAGGAGCTACGAGCGATTTGTAAAAACTTGAAAGTCCAAATTAAAGGCCTCACAAGGAAGGAGGAGCTACAGAAGGCGCTGAGGGCCTGGGTAGCAGCCAGACATGCCAATGGGCAGCCTGGTAATCTCAGTGAGGAGGCGGAGGAGCCTATTTCCAGGGTGGATGTGCTTTTGGGTAGGGGGGAACCCGCCAGGTCAGGCAGCAGCAGTCTGTCCCCAGAGGAGCTGGAGGACAGGCGGGAGGCAAGGCAGTTTGAGCTGCAGAAGCTCAGGCTGGAGAGTGAGCGGGAGGAGAAGAGATTGGCCATAGAGGAGAGGAAGATGCTCTTAGAGCATGAGAGAGAACTGAAGGAGCTAGAACTTAGGAGTAAGTCAGGCTCAGATGGTGGCAGCAATTCGTCCAGAAAAGCAGACCGGATTGTGCACATTCCCAAGAATGTAGGCAAGGAGTTCAAGAAGGGGGATGACATACAAAGGTGGTTTCAGGGTTATGAGGCAGCCATACACATGAATGGGGTCCCTGAGGAGAATTGGGGAGCAGGATTGTGGCCACTTTTCCCTGAAGAAGCAAGGGATGCTCTGATAGCTTTGGGTAAGGGGTATCACCTCACCTATGCTGACATGAAGGATGCCCTTCTCACTAAGTATGGTCTTACTCCTGAAAAGTACAGGGATCAGTTCAGGTCCAGTAAGAAGTCTGATGCCAACACTTGGTTGGAATGTGTGGATGTGTTCTGCAGGTCGCTGGATGGTTGGGTAAAGGGCAGTAGTGTAACAGATTTTCAGGGGCTCTACAACTTGATTGCATGGGAGCACTTGTCTAGTCTATGTTTTGCAGATCTGCGCCAGCACCTAGTAGATAGTAAGCTAACTGACCCCAGGAAGCTTGTTATGGAAGCGGACCGCTGGGTGAGTACCAGGGTCCACAAGAAAGCGTTTGGGGAGACTCAGCCAAAGGTGGGCAGGGTCCCCAGCAGAAAGGTGGGGGGACAAGGGTAAAGCACAGGAGTTCTCTAAAGGGCCCCAAACTAGTACCCAGGGTAAAGGTTCCCAGCCCCCGGTGATAAGAAGAAAGGGGTCTCCACAGGGAAGCCTGTTGAGACCGGCCCCCGCAAGTGTTATGCATGTGACCAGGTAGGTCACTTTAAGGGGGACCCCAAGTGCCCGAAGGGGACACAGCCACCCACCGGTGGACAGTCCAAAGTGTTGGCTAGTGTAGCGCTTGGGGAGGAGGGGTGCGCACAGGAGGGTGGGGATCCCGCAGAAATGACCCTTGTCTCACTAGGGGACAGTGAGATGGTCCCAGGAAACCAGGTGCCCCCTAACACAAAGAAATATAGCACCTGGGTGACCATTAATGGGAACAGGGTAGAGGCTCTCAGAGATACTGGAGCCAGTGTGACCTCAGTCCGGTGTCACCTGGTGTCTGAGAAGCAAGTAGTCCCCGGGGCATTCCACCAAGTAGTTGCGGTAGACAACTCAGAGCGCCAATGTATGGTGGCGCAGGTTCCCTTTGAATGGGGGGGTCTCAGGTCCCTTGAGGGTGGTTGTGAGCCCAACCATGCCTGTAGATTGTCTGCTAGGAAACGACCTGGAGCAGTCCTTATGGAAGGAGGTTGAGCTCAGGTCTCACTTGGAGATGCTTGGGTTGCCAGAGTGGGCATGCATGTCTACTCGGTCAATGGCGGCCAGAAAGGGTGATCAAGAGGACTTGGAGCCTGGAACAGTGGCCCAAGTCCCTGCCAAGAGAAAGGGCAGGGGCGCGGGAAACCGGCCCCCGAAGTTCCCACGGACCGGGAGGAGGCGGACCTCGAGGGGGACGCCCGGTGCCTACAGGGGAGCAGGTAGCCGAACTGGGAGACATCTCTGAGCTGACCCATTGGCAGCAAGAAGGGGGTCCCACCAGGGAGGAGTTCTGCAGGGAGCAGAACGAGTGCCCTACTCTGGAGGGTCTGCGGCGGCAGGCTGCAGACCAGGCAGCTGGTAATCAGTCCGGGTCACATCTGATCTACTGGGAGAGTGGTCTCCTATACAGTGAGCCTAAGGTTGCTGAGCCTGGGTCAGCCCGTGTGCTGGTGGTGCCCCAGCGCTTCAGGACCTTCCTACTGGGTCTGGCTCATGACGTGCCTTTGGCAGGACATTTGGGGCAGGACAAGACCTTTGACAGGCTTGTCACCCACTTCTTTTGGCCCCAAATGCGAAGGCAGTCAGATGCACACTGTAGGTCTTGCCAAACTTGCCAGGCAAGTGGTAAGAGTGGGAGGAAGGTCAAAGCTCCTCTCCAACCTTTTCCTGTTGTTGGAACACCCTTTGAAAGGGTAGGGATGGATATTGTGGGGCCACTGGATCCCAAGACAGCCATGGGCAACAGGTACATCCTGGTCTTGGTGGACCATGCCACCCGGTACCCGGAGGCAATCCCTCTCAGGACAACGACGGCGCCAGTGGTGGGCCGGGCGTTAATGGGGATCTTTTCCCGTGTGGGATTCCCCAGAGAGGTGGTTTCTGATAGGGGGACCAATTTCATATCGAAGTATATGACATCCCTGTGGAAGGAGTGTGGTGTAACCTACAAGTTCACCACTCCTTACCACCCACAAGGAAACGGTCTGGTGGAGAGATTCAACCAGACCTGGAAAGGCATGATCAAGGGTCTAACAGAACCCATGAGGCGTAAGTGGGACGTCCTCTTGCCATGCCTACTCTTTGCATACAGGGAGGTGCCTCAGAAGTCTCTTGGGTACAGCCCCTTTGAGCTCCTGTATGGCCACCCTGTCAGAGGACCTCTGAGTTTGGTAAAGGAAGGCTGGGAGGCGGCTCCCAGGAAAACTCCCCAGGATGTATTTAGCTACATGCTGGCCTTTAGAAACCAAACTGCCCGCTTCAGGAAACTCGCTCAGGCGAACCTAGAAGCCAGCCAGGAAGAAATGAAGAGATGGTATGACCAGAACGACACTCTGGTCGAATTTCAACCTGGGCAAAAGTGTGGGTAATGGCCCCAGTGGCACCTTGTGCCTTGCAGGACAAGTGGACTGGGCCATATGAGGTAAAGGAGCGCAAAAGTGACGTCACCTACCTGGTGGATTTGCAGGCTCCAAGGAACCCTTTGAGGGTCCTTCACGTGAACCACCTCAAGCCCCACTTCGAGAGGTCCGAAGTGAGTATGCTCTTGGCGACAGATGATGGGGTGGAAGAGGAGAGTGAGCCTCTCCCTGACCTCCTGTCTACCAAGGAGCATGATGGGTCAGTAGAGGGTGTGATCCTCTCCCCTACTCTGACTCAGGAGCAGCAGGGGGACTGTCGCCAGTTGTTGGGACAGTTCGCCCCACTGTTCTCTCTGACCCCCGGTGTTACTCACTGGTGTACCCATGACGTGGACACCGGTGACAGCCATCCTGTGAAGCACAAAATTTACAGGTTGACTGACCGGGTCAGAGCCAGCATCAAGGAGGAGGTCTCTAAGATGTTGGCGTTAGGGGTGATTGAGCCCTCCCACAGTCCTTGGGCCAGCCCAGTGGTCTTGGTCCCAAAGGCTGCGGCGCCCGGTGCCACTCCAGAACTCCGGTTTTGTGTGGACTACCGTGGGCTCAATGCCGTCACCAGGACTGACGCGCACCCCATCCCCAGAGCTGATGAGCTCATTGATCGGTTGGGAGCTGCCCGGTTCCTCAGCACGTTTGATTTAACGTCTGGGTACTGGCAGATTGCCTTAACCGATGGGGCCAAGGAGAGATCCGCATTCTCAACCCCAGAAGGTCATTACCAATTCCGGGTGATGCCCTTTGGGTTGAAGAATGCCCTGCCACCTTTCAGAGGTTGGTCAATCAGGTGTTGGCTGGGCTGGAGGATTTCAGTGCCGCCTACCTGGATGACATTGCTGTGTTCAGTTCCAGCTGGGAAGAACATTTACAGCACCTTGAGAAAGTGTTGAGGGCTCTGCAAGGTGCAGGCCTCACGATCAAGGCCAGTAAGTGCCAGATCGGGCAGGGTTCTGTGGTGTACTTGGGACACCAGGTAGGAAGCGGCCAGGTGGCGCCCCTACAACCCAAGATTGACACCATTCTGGCTTGGGAACCCCCAAGACCCAGACAGAGGTGAGAGCCTTCTTAGGTCTCACCGGTTACTATAGGAGATTTGTTAAGGGCTATGGCACCATCGTTGCCCCCTTAACAGAGCTGACCTCTAAGAGGCAGCCCAGGAAAGTGATCTGGACTGAGTCCTGCCAGAAAGCTTTTGATGCCCTGAAGGCAGCCATGTGCACGGCGCCCGTGCTCAAGGCACCTGACTTCTCCAAGGAATTCGTCGTGCAGACTGACGCTTCAGAGCATGGTGTGGGAGCGGTGCTCTCACAACTGAACGAAGAGGGCCTGGATCAGCCTGTAGTCTTCCTTAGCAGGAGACTACTTCCCAGGGAACAGAGGTGGAGTGCCATAGAAAGGGAAGCTTTTGCTGTGGTCTGGGCACTGAAGAAGTTGAGACCATACCTGTTTGGGACTCACTTCCGGGTTCAGACAGACCACAGGCCCCTCAGATGGTTGATGCAAATGAGGGGTGAGAATCCAAAACTGCTGAGGTGGTCCATCTCCCTACAGGGAATGGACTTTACGGTGGAGCACCGTCCTGAGTACAGAACACGCCAACGCAGATGGTCTGTCCAGGTTCTTCCGCCTTAGTGAAGAGAACTCCAATGGGGTTGGGTAGTTCTCCCTACTTTCAGCTGGAGGGGACATGTGTTAGACTTGGCATCTTTTGGCGTGTTTCCCCTGACTTTTTGCTTTCGGACCTCCCGGTTTTGACTCTGTTTTTGCTGGTGTAATGATTCTGCGCACTTTCCTCACTGCTGTCCAGTGGGAAAGTGCAAGTGCTCCTGTATAAAATGTGTTATGGATTGGTGTTTCCATGATTGGCCTATTTGGTTTATGTGTCAGTCCCTTGTAAAGTGCACTACGAGTGCCAGGGCCTATAGACCAAATGCTGTTGGTGGGCTGCAGCACTGGATTGTGCCACCCACGCAAACAGCCCGTAAGTGCAACTCGGGCCTGCCATCGCAGAGCCTGTGCGCAGCCTGGGGCTGCCATGTCGACTTGGCAAGTGCACACACTTGCAAGTCCCTAAACCTTCCCTTTGCTACATGTTAGTCACCCCTAAGGTAGGCCCAAGGTACCCCTGTGGGCAGGGTGCGGTGTATGCGAAAGGTAGGACATGCCCGGGTGTGTGCGGCATGTCCTGATAGTGAATTACAGCCTAGTTCGTTTTTCACTATTGCAAGGCTACCTGTTCCCCCTAGGCCAGAACGGGCAGTTCCGATTATTACAGCTTATAATCCTAACTGACCCCGGGAACATGGTAGGAATTCGAGTTTAGTATGCCTGGACTCAGAATGATAAAATGCAGCTTTCAGTAAAGTTGGTTTTAACATTCTGTGTTTGAAAATACCACTTTTAGAAAGTGGGTATTTTCTTGTCTAACCATCCAAGCCTGCCTCTGCGAGGTTGTGTATTCCTTGTCTGGAGTGTGAGTGACAGGGGCTGGGGGATGCCAGGAGACAGGGTGAGTCAGCACAGGGCTGAATAGCAAGATCTACATGTAGATGGGTGGGAGGGGTCGCACCTGGGCCCTGAATAGGACAGTGCCTTCCCTCCACAATGCTGGCTCCACCTCCTGTGGTGCGTCTGATGTCCCTGGCCTACTCACCGAAAGAAGGGACGGAGACTTGTCAACAAAGTGCTCCAGAACTGGTTTGGACTAGGCAAAGGCCTCTCTGCCTTCAGAGAACAAAGGAATTTGGGATATAAATATTGGGGCCCTGACCCCATGAATTTAGATCTCGCTGGAATCAAGGAACCTGCCAAGACGAAGCGCTGGAAGAGCTGCCAGGAGGAGTACTGCCCCTTTGCTGTGTTGTTGCTTTGTTGGGTTGGCCTGCAGCTGCTGCTTCTGCCTTGGGCAGTGAAAGGAAGGAACTTTCTACAAACTTGTGCTGAGTATCTCCAAGGGCCTGGAACCGAGCTGGCCTCCTGTTAAGAAGTCTCAGGGACTACAAAGACTTCACAAGCCTCTGGGTACCGCTTCTGGAACGCTGTTTCAGTTGCCACAGAGGAAGGGAACCGCAACCGACTCCGTCAACCGAATCCATCCCTGGCCGGTGACCTGTTTGCACCGCAGACCGCATCGCCCCGCTTCGCATCGCAACCCTGGTCTCACCGTGGGCGACGTCCGACGCCGCCAACATCGAGCCGCTGCTTGCACCGTGACCTGTGGGCACCGCAGTTCGCATCGCATCGCTTCACTGAACCAACCGGACCCGACCGACGAGGTCGCTGCAACTGGCTCAAGAGTCGTGACCGCACCGCATTTGGGGCACCGCTCGCACGTCTGCGACGCACCGCTCCGACTCGCACCGCTGTCCGACGCCAGCTCCCGCACTCCGGCTAGGTCGCCTGCATCGCAACCTGTCAGCACCGCATCGAGCATCGTCTCACCCTGCATCGCACGCCTTGGACTCACCGACTCCGTCTGCACGACGCTCATCGAGCCGCTGCCTGCACCGCATCGAGGGACACCGCACCTTGCATCGCTCCGTCTTGCACCGCAACCGCGACGAACGCCGACCGGCTCGTACACTCCGTACCAGCCACAACGAGAAAGGTACTGTAACCGAGTCTGTCCACGACTCTGCTGGCCCGTATCGACGCGGTCGGCTGGAACTGTTAGACTCTGTGGTTTTCAGCATCACAATAGGCTCGGACGGAGCTACCGACTCGTACGAACTTTGCTTTTGTGCTATTCCTGCAAAGAAGAAGTTAACGTATCAAGTATTCATTTTTAAAGTACAGTATTGTGGATTTTTGTCGTAATTGGTCTTGTCTTGAGTATATAAAATATTGGTTATTTTTCTAAACTGGTGTGGTGTCCGTTTGTAGTGCTTACACTGTATTACTGTTGGTTATGTGCAAATGCTTTACACACTGCCTCTGAATTAAGCCTGACTGCTCGTGCCAAGCTACCACGAGGGTGAGCAGGGGTTACTTCACGAGTGTAACAACCCTTACCCTGACTAGGAAGAAGGGTCCCTACTTGGACAAAGGTGCAAGCCCTTGCCAACTAGAGATCCCATTTCTAACAACGACCGTCAACCTACCTGAAGCACTCGACATCGGTGGGCATCTGCTCATCGCCTTCCTGGTCACTGGTTAGTGACCCAGACTCTGTCCCCTCTGCTTTCAGGTTCTTCAGATCTCCGATCCACCTTTGGATCCACCCGGACACTTTTCACTTGGTCGCCAGCAGCACTTTGCAGCAGATCGCCATTCAAATCGACGACGAAACCCGACCCCGAAAGGCACCTATGCACCCGGCTTCCCTGGGTGAGGTAACAAGAGTACTCCGGTGCTCCCGTGGTAGAGACTCTAGAACGACCAAGTTCTCAAAGGGTTTGCTCCAAGTCCTTCTTTAAGTGTCCCTTTTCTTTAAATTCCCAACCGCGACTTTCTCCATAGAAGTTAACGGCGATTCGCAGTTGTGTTATTACACTGCACGCGTCCCCCGTGGGTCCCCTGTGTCACTACCTTGGGTGGTTCCTTGTGGTCCAAGCACTTCTAGAGGCTCTAGGCCTAGTGTCTAGCTCAGTCGTGGTTCTTATACCACTTTATTGGTATATGGTTTGGTACGCCCCTAGGGCCCAAACGTGTATTTGTGCTATTACTGTGTTTAAATAACTTATAACTTATGTACTTCGAACTCTAGCCTCATAAAGAGACTAGAGGGGTGTGTTTAGTAATAAATACATATATTTTGAATATATACCTGGTGTGGTGCTCTTTCATTTGGTCACTCAAGAGATTATAGACTGGTAAAACAAGCTGCTTTACATTCCTTCAAGACTTAGCCTGAAGGCTGCTCTCCATAGCTACCACTAGGATAACTTTCAATAAAGGTTGTCTTTAACCTATCTCCAATAAGGGGTTGTTTGGACTGGTGCAAGGTGCCCACTATAATTAGTGGACAGCATATACCAGGCCAACTTCTCACATTGGTGTGCAGCGTGTGGATTCCAGCTTGCTATTGTTTTACCAGATAATCTCAATTGAATTGATCAACTGAAAACCACTAAAGGTACCTAAGGTACATATAAATTAAGCTTAGTATACAGTAAGTTCTACTGAACTTAGAGTTGTGTGTGAAGGTATAGCACACCCTTTCTACAACTCAAGAGAGTTTAGTAGGCCACACTAGAGTAGGTAGTGCATACACCACACCTCACTAGTGATGTCTTCAAAGCCAGGACCCAGTGAGTCCTTGCCAGAAGCCAATGGGCTTCTTCCCTCCAAGTATGATACACTCCCGTTCTTGGAATTGAGAGCAATATGCAATGTGAGGAAACTGAAGACAGGCCAAAGTCCCACCACCCAACATCTGAGAGAGATGTTAATGACTGATGATCTCAACAGGCCCTTAGGGACTGAAGGGGTAGGTGCAGAGGGTGGGGCAGAAGATGAGGATGGGGCCAGGGGTAGCAACACCCCCAACCCCCCCTCTGGAACTGACCAGGAGGGTGACAATGACCCTGACCTGGAAAACCCAATTCCTCCTGTGGATGAGGAGGAGGATCAGGATGACCTCCACTTTGTCCCCCCAGGAAGGATTGTGAGTGTGCCTAGAAGGTCTAGATCTCCTTCTCAGGAGTCTAACCACTCTGGCACCTCAATAGGGACCTCTGTCTCCTCTCATAGGAGGGAATCCTCTCATGAGAGGAGAAAGAGGCTGATTCAGTATGAGGAAGCTCAGCTTGAACTCAGAAAACAGCAATTGGCCCTAGACAAGGAGTCCCTAGATCTCCTTAGAGAGAGAAAACAGTTGGGACTAGAGTCCCATGGTGGCAGCAATATCCCTAGAGATAGGGAAAGGTCTTATGACCATAGAAACCTGAGCAAGATTGTCCCTCCCTACCAGAGTGGGGATGACATCCACAAATGGATAACTGCTCTAGAGAGGGCCTGTAAAGTACAGAAGGTCCCTCAGGGGCAGTGGGCAGCAATCATGTGGCTCTCCTTTGCAGACAAAGGTAGAGACAAGCTCCTCACTGTAAGAGAAGAGGATGCTGATAATTACAAGGTCTTGAAGAGTGCTCTTATTGATGGGTTTGGCCTAACAACTGAACAATACAGGTTAAAGTTCAGAGATGCCCAAAAAGCACAGACTCAAGACTGGGTAGACTATGTGGATTGTTCTGCTAAGGCTCTGGAAGGCTGGTTGATGGGCAGTAAGGTGTGTGACTTCTCAGGATTGTACAATCTGATAATGAGGGAGCAGATTCTTAATAACTGTCAAAATCAGCTGTTGCATCAGTACCTGGTGGACTCTGATCTGACCTCTCCCCAAGAATTGGGAAAGAAGGCAGACAAATGGGTCAGAACCAGGGTGAGGCAGAAGGTACAGAACCAAGGTGGTGACCCTAAGAAGCAAGATTCTAAGAACTCTGATAAGGGTGGGGAGAAGGGTAAAGATCAAAAGTCTTCACAAGGCCCCCAAAAATCTTCTTCAGGTGGGGATTCACAGTCTACCAAAGGGAAAGGCCAAAGAAAACCATGGTGCAAGGTCTGTAAGCAAAAGACCCACTGGACCAGTGATTGCACCAATTCCAAAGACTCGACTCCAGCCCCCACCAATGCCCCTAAGGCACCTGTTCCCCCTAGTACAGTTACAGTTGGTGGTGGGAGTACTACAGCCAAGGGTTTAGTAGGGTTGACCCTGGGTACTGAGATGGGATCTGACCTAGTCAGAGAACTCACTCAGGCTGTGTTAGTCTGTGATGGAGGCATGGATGTGACCTCCTCTGTGAGTCCCAGTAATCTGGGCAAGTACAGACAACAGCCTTTAATCAATGGACGAGAGGCTTTGGCATTTAGGGACACAGGGGCAAGTGTCACCATGGTGACACAAGACCTTGTGAATCCTGGGCAAGTTATACTTGGTGAGATGTACCAAGTGACCAATGCTAGCAATGTCAGAACAGACCATACTCTGGCAGTTGTTAACTTCTCCTGGGAGGGGTAACTGGCCTTAAGAAGGTTGTGGTAAGTGCAGATCTACCAGTTGAATGCTTGCTTGGCAATGACTTAGAAACTTCAGCTTGGGCAGAAGTGGAGCTCAGGACCCATGCAGAAATGCTGGGGAACCCTGCAGATGTGTTTGCTGTGACCAGGTCACAAGCCAAAATGTCTAGCACTGAACAGGCCTTGGATTCTGGAATAATGGACCAAGTGCCTTCCAAGAGGAGGAGTAGTAGGGTAAAGGCAGTGCCTTCCCCTTGGCTCAGAAGGAAGATCAGTCCCTTGAGGGGGATGATCTCATTCCTGAGGAAGGAACTGTCCCAGAGGAGCTTGAACCTGACCAGGTTGAGTTCTTGGGTACAGGGGGACCTTCCCGGGCAGATCTGAGCCAGGAGCAGCAGAGCTGCCCCTCTCTTGAACCCCTCAGACAGCAAGCTGCTGCTGAGGCTGCTGGGAAAGCTAGTGGTCCCCATACTGTGTATTGGGATGATGGACTCTTGTACTCAGAGTGTAGAGACCCCAAGCCTGGTGCTACCAGGAGGTTGGTTATACCTCTGAAGTTCAGGGGCTTCCTATTGACCCTAGCCCATGATATTCCCTTAGCAGGTCACCTGGGCCAGAACAAGACTTGGGACAGAATTGTCCCTCACTTTCACTGGCCCCACATGTCTGAAGACACCAAGGAGTTTTGTCGCTCCTGTGTAACCTGCCAGGCCAGTGGCAAGGCAGGTGGCACTACAAAGGCCCCCCTGATACCACTACCTGTGGTGGGGGTTCCCTTTGAAAGGGTGGGGATTGACATTGTTGGTCCCATGGATCCCCAAACAGCATCTGGGCACAGGTTTATCCTGGTGGTAGTGGATCATGCCACCAGGTACCCAGAGGCTATTCCCCTTAGGACCACTACAGCACCTATGGTGGCAAGGGCCCTCCTGGGAATTTTCTCAAGAGTGGGCTTTCCTAAGGAGGTTGTATCAGACAGGGGTGCTAACTTTATGTCTGGATACTTAAAAGCAATGTGGAAGGAGTGTGGAGTGACTTACAAGTTCACCACACCCTATCACCCACAATGCAATGGTTTAGTTGAGAGATTCAACAAAACCTTGAAGGGCATGATTAAAGGGCTCCCAGAAAAGCTTAGGCGAAGATGGGACATACTCTTGCCCTGCCTTTTATTTGCATACAGGGAGGTGCCTCAAAAGGGGTTGGCTACAGCCCTTTTGAACTTTTGTTTGGTCACCCTGTCAGGGGTCCACTGTGCTTGGTGAAGGAAGGATGGGAGTTACCTCTCAAGCCCCCAAAGCAAGACATAGTGGACTACGTACTTGGTCTCCGCTCCCGGATGGCTGAGTATATCAAAAAGGCAACTAAAAACCTTGAGGCTAGCCAGGAACTTCAAAAGGCCTGGCATGACCAAAAGGCTGTACTGACTGTTTATCAGCCAGGGCAGAAGGTGTGGGTGTTGGAGCCAGTGGCCCCAGCAGCTCTCCAAGACAAATGGAGTGGACCCCACACCATTGTTGAGCAGAAGGGTGAGGTTACCTACTTAGTAGACCTAGGAACACCCAGGAGTCCCCACAGGGTTCTCCATGTCAACACGTTAAAACCATATGTGGACAGGGCAGACATGGGCTTGCTCATGGCTACTGATGAGGGACAGGAGGAAGAGAGTGACCCACTCCCTGACCTGCTCTCACAGAACCCTGATGATGGGTCAGTAGATGGTGTAGCCTTGGCAGGCAGCCTCACTACCCAGCAGCAAACTGATTGTAGACAGGTGCTCAATCAGTTTAGACACATGTTTTCACTGACTCCAAGTCAGACCACCTGGTGCACTCATGAAGTGGACACTAGGGACAGTCTGCCTATTAAAAATAAGATTTATAGGCAACCTGACCATGTCAGGGACTGTATCAGGACAGAAGTCCAGAAAATGTTGGATTTGGGAGTTATTGAACCATCAGATAGCCCTTGGGCTAGTCCAGTGGTCCTTGTGCCAAAACCTCACACCAGTGGTGGAAAAAGAGAGATGAGGTTTTGTGTGGTCTACAGGGGACTCAATGCAGTCACTAGGACTGATGCCCATCCAATACCAAGGGCAGATGAGCTAATAGACACTTTGGCCTCAGCCAAGTATCTAAGCACATTTGACTTGACAGCTGGCTACTGGCAGATCAGACTAGCTGATGATGCAAAGCCAAAAACAGCATTCTCAACCCCTAGTGGGCATTATCAATTTGTGGTGATGCCCTTTGGTCTGAAGAATGCACCTGCCACTTTTCAGAGGTTGGTGAATATAGTCCTTACAGGTCTGGAAGCCTATAGTGCAGCATATCTAGATGATATTGCTGTCTTTAGCTCCACCTGGGAGGATCACCTGGTCCACCTCAGAAATGTTTTACAGGCCCTGCAAAAGGCAGGCCTGACTATCAAGGCCACCAAGTGCCAGATAGGGCAGAGTCAGGTTGTGTACCTGGGCCACCTTGTGGGTGGAGGCCAGGTTCAACCCTTGCAGAGCAAGATCCAGACCATCATGGACTGGACTGCTCCAACTACCCAGACTCAGGTGAGAGCCTTCTTAGGCCTGACTGGGTACTATAGGAGATTTGTCAAGGGGTATGGATCAATAGTGACACCCCTGAATGACTTAACTTCCAAGAAAATGTCCAAAAAGGTTCAGTGGACAGTTAGCTGTCAAAAGGCATTTGATGACCTGAAGCAGGCCATGTGCACTGCTCCCATTCTACAGAGTCCTGATTACTCCAAGAAGTTCATTGTTCAAACTGATGCATCTGAATTGGGGGTAGGGGCTGTACTGTCACAATTGAATGAAGAAGGTCAGGATCAGCCTGTAGCTTTCATTAGCAGGAGGCTGACCCCTAGAGAGAAACGTTGGTCAGCCATTGAGAGGGAGGCCTTTGCTGTGGTCTGGGCTCTGAAGAAGTTGAGGCCATACTTGTTTGGTACTCACTTCCTTGTTCAAACAGACCATAAGCCCTCTTATGGCTAAAACAAATGAAGGGTGAAAACCCCAAACTGCTTAGGTGGTCCATTTCCCTACAGGGGATGGACTTCACAGTGGAACATAGACCTGGGAGTAACCATGCCAATGCAGATGGACTCTCTAGGTACTTCCACTTAGAACATGAAGACTTAACTGGGCAAGGTTAGTTTAATGTCCCTACGTTTGGGGGGTTGTGTAGGAGAGTAGGATCTGCTTCACATGGGTACCCCCACTTTTTGCTGATGCTTCCCTGTTTTTCGACCTTAGTCTGGCTGGGACCCTGCTAATCAGAACCCCAGCCTAGCTGCTTCCTCTCTAAAATGGTTTCCATGTGCCTTAGGCACATCTCTGATTGGAATCTGGAGTGCCCTTATAAGTCCCTAGTATATGGTATACTATGTACCCAGGGCATAGGTACCTCAGAGGCCTACCAGGGGCTGCAGCATGTATTGTGCCACCCCTGGAAGGCCATCCAAACTGACACCACAGGTCTGCTACTGCAGCCTGGGTAAGGTGGTGCATGCACTCCTTACTGTGATATAGGCTACCTATATCACTGTATACATACACACATATAAACCTATAAGTCACTCCTATGGCAGGCCTTATCAATCCTGAAGGCAGAGTGCGTGGTTCCTATGTGAGAGGGTGCCCCTGCATGAGCAGGGCCCCTCTGCAGCGTTCGGAGACCCTCTCTGATGCTGTTTGTAGTGCAGCCTGACCATATACTCTTAAGCGCATTATAACCTCGCGTTAAATGCTAACTTTGGAATGGCTGCACCGAAACATGTCGTGTTTGGTGTCAAACATCTTGGAATACTACCCCCCCGCCAATTCTGGCGGCGGGGGTAGCATTCCACCCTTCTAGAAGGAGAGACATGTTAACCCTGGCTTGCCCGGTAACTTCTTTCTAAAGCCCTGGCATCACAAAATGGATGCTGCTGCCACAGACACAAGTCTGGCCTCCTGCTGCTGACCGAAACTCCGGCAGGGGAGGCCTGGACACTAGGTTTCCTGTCCCAGGGAGGTGTGACCACCTCCCAGACAGGATAGTGTGTATTGGGGCTGGGCGGTAGCACTCTCGGGTGCTTTGAAGTCCTGCACTGGGGGCACATTTTGTGTCCCTAGGCATACCCCAGTTCAAACCGGATCAGGGGCTTGCAGCCCCTGCTTTGGCGCGAACTGGACAAAGGGAAAGGGTGTAGCCACCCCTCTGCCCTGACCCACCCATAGGTGGGACCACAGAGTAAGTCCAACCCCTAAACTTAGTATAAGTATAGGAACCCAGTCCTTAGGACTTTAGATTATCCCTGGACGAAACTCTGACACAGAATCCTGGACCTTCGACGCTCTACTTAAAGATTAGAGGACAGAAGAATCTCCCTTGGGGTCAAGGAGTGACTCCTCTGCTTGGCAGGCACCAAAGAAGCAATTGTCCGGTCTGCATCGCCTAAGCTCCCGTCGGACGCCGAAGTCTTTGCATCACCAGAGGTGGATTTCCAGACTTCCCCGAGGCTGCCCTGAGTCCCCAGCAAAGCTGAGGCCCGTAGCTGTCGTGGGTAACGTGGAACCGTGACCCCTGGACACTGCACGCATTTGCAAGTGCATCCTCTTCTGGGTCTCCCACGAAGTCGTGCTTTGGGCTCCGAGTAGCCCTAGCCTCCAGCACCAACTGCACCGAAGATCACTGGCCTCCACTCCACGAGTGTCCTGTGAGCCAGCTCCACGTGCACCGTCTCGAGGCTCCTTCGCGGTTGCTAGCCCGTTGGCTAGTAGCCCTTCACGAAGGCCAATCTTTTCTACTTGGGCTCCCTGGTTGCTCCAGGCTTGCCCTCACTTACCCTTGCTGGGTGAGTTCCTCAGACCTTGCTGGTCTGCACAATCGTCAATCTTCATCTTCATCGAGACTTGCCGTTGCCAAGGCTTGTTGGGTCCAATCCGGTCGCCGACACCTCAGCACTCGACAGACATTGTGTACCAGCCCGAATCCTGCTCCTGGTCGCCGACAACGCCTCCTGGACCTCGTGGCTGAAGAGTCAAGACGACCGTCAACCTACCTGAAGCACTCGACATCGGTGGGCATCTGCTCATCGCCTTCCTGGTCACTGGCTAGTGACCCAGACTCTGTCCCCTCTGCTTTCAGGTTCTTCAGATCTCCGATCCACCTTTGGATCCACCCGGACACTTTTCACTTGGTCGCCAGCAGCACTTTGCAGCAGATCGCCATTCAAATCGACGACGAAACCCGACCCCGAAAGGCACCTATGCACCCGGCTTCCCTGGGTGAGGTAACAAGAGTACTCCGGTGCTCCCGAGGGTAGAGACTCTAGAACGACCAAGTTCTCAAAGGGTTTGCTCCAAGTCCTTCTTTAAGTGTCCCTTTTCTTTAAATTCCCAACCGCGACTTTCTCCATAGAAGTTAACGGCGATTCGCGGCTGTGTTATTACACTGCACGCGTCCCCCGTGGGTCCCCTGTGTCACTACCTTGGGTGGTTCCTTGTGGTCCAAGCACTTCTAGAGGCTCTAGGCCTAGTGTCTAGCTCAGTCGTGGTTCTTATACCACTTTATTGGTATATGGTTTGGTACGCCCCTAGGGCCCAAACGTGTATTTGTGCTATTACTGTGTTTAAATAACTTATAACTTATGTACTTCGAACTCTAGCCTCATAAAGAGACTAGAGGGGTGTGTTTAGTAATAAATACATATATTTTGAATATATACCTGGTGTGGTGCTCTTTCATTTGGTCACTCAAGAGATTATAGACTGGTAAAACAAGCTGCTTTACATTCCTTCAAGACTTAGCCTGAAGGCTGCTCTCCATAGCTACCACTAGGATAGCTTTCAATAAAGGTTGTCTTTAACCTATCTCCAATAAGGGGTTGTTTGGACTGGTGCAAGGTGCCCACTATAATTAGTGGACAGCATATACCAGGCCAACTTCTCACAGTAAGGAGCACTCAAACCCACTTGACTACTATGTTTGTGGAACTACTGCTTTAATAAAGCAAGTGTGCATTACAAAACACTGCCATAGGCTCCTAGCCTTACAGACTAACTCACACCTCACTAAACATCAGTAATATCTGTCCTTCACTTGCCCCGCCCCCTAAATAACCAGAATAACAAACCTCCATAGCACAGCCATGCACCACCTCACTTTTCCTTCCTTACTGAACTTCCTTAAAGTCGTAAAACCGCAGACCTTGAACTCCCTGTCTAAGACTGAAATGCCAACCTTACTCCACCTCTCAACCCCCTTCGAGCTACTTCCCCCAACTTATAATAAGTGCATTTTAAGCATAAGCATGCACAAACATCGCCAAACACCTGCCCATCAGCAACAAACCCTTTACAACTAACCCCTTTTTGGGTCCTGACTTATCATTGCTAATCTCTACCCTACACTGCCCTTCAACTCCCCTAGCATTTTAGGATGGGAGAAAGAACTAACTGTCCTGTCACCATCCACTGTGTCGCTACCAAACGTACAAAATGAGATCCACTAATAGTTACATTCACCCTTAACCCCCTATGCTCCTCCCCTCAGGTCACCCCTAACCAAATGGGCTTTGCAGTCACCTAGACTACATTACTATGCCCAAACAGGCTAGAGGGCAGACTTCCAAATTCGTCTAACCACCCGCCCCCCCTCCAAACCCCTTGCTTGACTTTAGAAAGCTTGTGTGGGAAAATTACAAGAAACAGTATTCTACGATCTCTATTTTACTTTTACCGTTCCAAGATGTCTGCCAAGTTTATCATCATCGATTGGTCCAGCAGCACTCGCGGGGGAGAATGCTGACAAAAGAATCTGAACAAGCATTGGTAAATGCATCAGGTTTCTCCAATTTGTTTAATAAGAAGCTGTTTTTTGTTGTAAGTTGGAGCTTGGTGAGCAGTTGTACAATATAAGTTACTGAAATTTCTTTAAAGTGTTATGACTTACAATTATAATAGCCTAATAGAAATTACAGGCAGTGAACAGGCTGCCATACAATTTGCTGTGTTTAACATGAAAAAGGCACATGGTTAAATGCTTCGTAAGTAATGCATAAATAACAGATGGAGCAGGAACGGCACTTGCAGCGAAGTTGGCATAGAAATAGATGATGTGTTGGCTCCAGGTGATGGGGCGATATTCCTTTACTATGATGTGTCATATTAGGGAGACAAGTGCATCCATTGTGTGAGTATGCCACTCCAGAGACCACTTGAATCAAGTTGGGAGCAAATGTTTAAGGATTCCCAGATGCAGACATTGTTGTGCGTTTTGATGATGTTGGTGGTAGTGTTGAGGAAGGCACCTGCAAATGCTCAGAGATTTGAAAGAGGCCTTTAAATCATGAGGAATGAGCATGTGATAGTTTGGGTAAGTAAGCAGCTGACAAAAAACAAGTTTGCACACCGGAACGTCCCGATCGACTGTGTACCATGAAGCCCCGTTAGCTATGGAAAATGGATGGAGAATTGTGACACTGGGAATTGTGACAGTACTAGTTAGCACACAGTACACTTTTTTGTCACACTTTATCGATTTCAGCAGTGCATAACTGCAATTTAAAGTGCGGGTCGCCGCTATGATCGTCTGATAGCAAGATGGAAGGATCAGAAGGGAGTAGTGTAATTGGGTTACTGTTCATAGTGGTAAATGTTTGAGAGGCACTTTCACTTGAAACCTGTTAAGCCAGGCAAGGTAATATGTTGGAGCATTAGAGATTCCAGGGTACCGCCGTTATTAATGTTGTACTCACTTACAATTCTCATTTGAATACCAGTTGTTGATTGTTCAGTCTGAGGAGAAGGGTGCCTGCAAGTTCCTGACCCACTGTCCCCATCATATCAAGTGAACAGGGCAACAGCAAAATATAACGTGTGAGCATCTCTTTAAGGCTCACGCGCCTCGCGCGGAGGTGGCTGCTCGGTACTTCTCACCTGATGGAGTGGAAACAGTCCTAGCAAGCCTCAGAGGTGTGAGAAGTAGTCATTCAAGGGTGCTGGCACTTATATTCATTTATATAGCGAAATCACACTAAGGGGCCGATTCCGATCTCGGTCGGAGGCGCACCTAACAGCATTCGGTCGGGAAAAAAGCCATGCGAATGCCTGTTTCCGACCGAACCGCACATTATTCCGAACGAGCAAGTACGATGCGCATAACAGCATAGATTCCGACCCAGTCGTACTCACCCAATCCAGGTCCTGTTCCCCGACCGAGCCGGATCCGTAAACGCAGAATCGAGTCGCACGGAAGCCAAAATGCAGCCCCGTCCGGCCGGACAAGTACGATGCGCTTCCCGTACGCGCTGAACCCGTCGCTACGCACGGCACGTCAAAGCATCCGGGAGAGGCGCACATAAGCTCCGATTCGCGCCACAACACGATCCACGGCTACGAGACGAACACGCCAGCGACGAGGACGAGGCGAAGCAACGAGAAAGACGAATGAGACGAACCAACCATGAATCCCATCGTGCCGATCCTACCAATATTCTACATCTACTACCGGAACAGGCACGGACGCGTACGGCGCAGAAGGTAAGTCAGACACCAACCACAAAAACAAACTACACGTACCCGACACATCACACACACACAGAGGGATGCAGAAATTACTTACACCAGCAACAGCAGCACCATAGGGGCGGGATGGCCATCACCAATGCCACATATACACATAGGGGCCCGGATGCCTACCACCACTACCACCTCTACCCAGGGGGTGCCAGATGCCTACCACTACCACCTCTACCCATGGGGGGCTGGATGCCTACCACTACTACCACCCTTACCCAGGGGGTGCCAGATGCCTACCACTACTACCACCTCTACCCATGGGGGCTGGATGCCTGTCACTACTACCACCCTTACCCAGGGGTGCCAGATGCCTACCACTACTACCACCCTTACCCATGGGGGCTGGATGCCTACCACTACTACCACCCTCACCCAGGGGGTGCCAGATGCCTACCACTACTACCACCTCTACCCAGGGGTGCCAGATGCCTACCACTACTACCACCCTTACCCATGGGGGGCTGGATGCCTACCACTACTACCACCCTTACCCAGGGGTGCCAGATGCCTACCACTACTACCACCTCTACCCAGGGGGTGCCAGATGCCTACCACTACTACCACCTCTACCCATGGGGGCTGGATGCCTGTCACTACTACCACCCTTACCCAGGGGTGCCAGATGCCTACCACTACTACCACCCCTACCCATGGGGGCTGGATGCCTACCACTACTACCACCCTTACCCAGGGGTGCCAGATGCCTACCACTACTACCACCTCTACCCAGGGGTGCCAAATGCCTACCACTACTACCACCTCTACCCATGGGGGCTGGATGCCTGTCACTACTACCACCCTCACCCATGGGGTGCCAGATGCCTACCACTACTACCACCCTTACCCAGGGGTGCCAGATGCCTACCACTACTACCACCTCTACCCAGGGGGTGCCAGATGCCTACCACTACTACCACCTCTACCCATGGGGGGCTGGATGCCTAATACTACTACCACCCTTACCCAGGGGGTGCCAGATGCCTACCACTACTACCACCTCTACCCAGGGGGTGCCAGATGCCTACCACTACTACCACCTCTACCCATGGGGGCTGGATGCCTGTCACTACTACCACCCTTACCCAGGGGGTGCCAGATGCCTACCACTACTACCACCCTTACCCATGGGGGCTGGATGCCTACCACTACTACCACCCCTACCCAGGGGTGCCAGATGCCTACCACTACTACCACCTCTACCCAGGGGTGCCAGATGCCTACCACAACTACCACCCTTACCCAGGGGTGCCAGATGCCTACCACTACTACCACCTCTACCCAGGGGGTGCCAGATGCCTACCACTACTACCACCTCTACCCATGGGGGCTGGATGCCTGTCACTACTACCACCCTCACCCATGGGGTGCCAGATGCCTACCACTACTACCACCCTTACCCAGGGGTGCCAGATGCCTACCACTACTACCACCTCTACCCAGGGGGTGCCAGATGCCTACCACTACTACCACCTCTACCCATGGGGGGCTGGATGCCTGTCACTACTACCACCCTTACCCAGGGGGTGCCAGATGCCTACCACTACTACCACCTCTACCCAGGGGGTGCCAGATGCCTACCACTACTACCACCTCTACCCATGGGGGGCTGGATGCCTACCACCAACAACACCCCCACTCACAGGATGGCAAATACATGACACAACAAGCACACACCAACATAAACAATGCAACATAAAGACATCCCCCCCAACACCATGCCAAGCGTGTGTAGACTGTGTCAAATGCCTACAACACTGAAAATGACTTTGAACATACAATGTGACCCCCTATCACATGTGCCACACATAAATGTGTGTGGCCCCCACAATGCAAGCAGGCCATGACCATTGTGGCAATGGGGTCCAAACCCCATCATCACAGTGACCAAAATGTAAGTGTGGGGTCAGCAATACAGTAACTGAACGAAGTAC